>LPNX011166148.1:1292531-1360271 GCA_001517045.1 Pseudotsuga menziesii
GGCTTAAGAAACTCACTTAGGTCAAACAAAAAGGCTGAGGGAGGCAAAAGGGCATTCACTTTTTCATTTTCAGGAGAAGAGAAGAGCTGAGAGAGAGGAGGTCGAGTTTGCTGAAGGAGGTCGAGTTTTCTGAGAGAAATTTATGCACTGAAATCGAGGAGTACAGGAGATTTAAATCTGCACAGAAATCGAGAGGAGAGTACGGCTCATTTATTACTATACGGATGCTTTAACTTGCACAGAAATCGAGGTGTACGGCTGCCATTAATGCTGTACGATTTGCATTAAATTCTCAGCACATAAATCGAGGTTTGTGGGTCTGTACGGCCTGCATTAAATGCTGTATGGACAACATTAAATTTCAGCACATAAATCGAGGTACGGCCTGTGTGTACGGTCTGCAATTTTTGGCACAAAATTCGAGGAAGAAGTACGGCCTGTTTTGCTACTGTACGACTGCATTTATTGGCACAGTTTTCTAGGAGATGTACAGCCTGTTATTGCTGGACATTTGCATGTGATTTTTGCACAGGAAAAATAGAAGGGTGTACGGCTGGGTTTGCTGAGCACAATTCCAGACTTTGAGAAAAAGTTTGCTGGTGGACATAAGTTGTATTTTTCACCATTTTTTTTCTGTCCTGTACTTTGCTGAAGAATATTAAATATCTCTCCTCTCTCTGACTGGTTTTCCCCGTGGGGGTTTTTCCAGGGCTGATTAGCCAAAAATATCTAAGTCAAATTTATGGTGTGCATGTTATTTGTTTCAGCCTGTTAGTATTTGATTTTACTGTGTGTTTAAAATTGTTCGGCAAAATTTTTAAGTAGCTTCAAGCCTAGCAAAACCGGCTGAAGTGAAAAACACAAATTGTTCATTTAAACCAGCAAGCAGTAAAACTCAGTTTTTCAACATGGTATCAGAGCAAAGGGGGCAGAAACAGTGATTTTTGCAGACACACAGTAATTTGCAGTATTCATAAATTTTTGATATTTTACTTCTGTCAATGAACAACACTTTGCTGAGTTGTTGTTGAGATGGCTACGAGACTTAGATTGGAGGATAGGCTGGATGGGACAGGGAATTTTGTGCCGTGGAAGGCTAGGATTTTGCTGTTACTTGAAGAGAATGAGTTGTGTCCAGACATAGTGAGGAACACTACTGCAAACCCCATAACCATTCCTGCATCCACAGATGCAGCAGCCCTCACAGCCTTCAATAAGAAGGACTGCAAAGCCAGAAGAATTATTCTTGATGCCGTGAAAGATCACATCATTCCTTACATTTCAGGAAAGGACAAGGCACATGAGATGTGGACAGCCTTGACCAGTCTGTATGAGAGTTCTAATGAGAACCGGAAAATGGATCTCAGAGAAAAACTCAAGAGTATCAGGATGAATGGAGGAGAGGGAGTCACAGCTTACCTTACTAGGATTTCTGTAGTTCGGGATGAACTTGCAGCAGTTGGGGAGAAGGTTTCCCCTACAGAGCTTGTGCAGATAGCGGTGAACAGGGCTTCAAAGTCCTGGAGTGCTTTTGTGCAGGCTATAGTGGGCAGGGAGAACCTCCCTGACTAGGAGAGGTTATGGGATGACTTTGTGCAGGAGGAGACTAGGAGGGGTCTAGTATAGGGTAGTACTTCTCAGAGAGGGGCTGATGATGAGGATGTGGCTTTGGCAGCCAAGGGTAAAAAGAAGAAGGGCCCCAAGAAGGGTGGGGCCAAGCAGCAGCAGCAGCAGGGTCAGCAGAGTGGACAGAAGAAGGACTTGAGTAAAATCAAGTGCTATGCTTGTCAGGTGTTTGGACACTATGCCTCACAGTGTCCAAGCAAGAAGAAGAAGAAGGGGCAGGGACAGCAGACTGCAGCCTCAGCAGAGGTTGATGAGTTTAGTATTTCATTTCAGAGGGAGTTTTCCGTTTATGCTGGAAAGACTGAGAGAGAGAGAGTCACCTTAGCCACCAGCATAGATATGGATCGGGACAGGGAGCATTCCTTGTTGGTAGAACATGAGGGGGGTTCATCCACCTCTTCTACTTGGTACATTGACAGTGGATCCACGAGCCACATGACAGGAGCTCGTGAGGTGTTCTCAGAGTTTTCAGAGTCAGGTAGGGATGTGGAGGTTGTCCTTGGGGACAACACCATTGTGAGAGATATTGGTAGGGGTACCATCACATTTCAGAGGGAGTCTATGAGTCCCATGACTCTGCGGGATGTGTTGTATGTCCCAGGGCTGAAAAAGAACCTTGTATCAGTTTCCACTATAGAGGGCAGGGGTCTTGGGGTGTGCTTTTCAGATGGGAGAGTACAGGTATATCCTAAGGCTGCAGGTATGTCCAGTGCCATGGACATCGGGGTCAGGTGTGGAAAGATGTACAAGCTATTATTTTAGCCACAGTGTGCTTTGGCACATAGCAGTAGCAGCGAGCTTTGTGAGCTCTGGCATCAGAGGATGGCCCACTTACATTACCCAGCTCTGAGATTGTTGAGGTGTATGGTTACAGGTTTACCCGAGTTCAGCACAGAGCAGAGTGATGTGTGCAGGGGGTGTGCTTTGGGAAAGTACACCAAGACTGCTTTTCCAAGCAGTGACACTAGAGCTGTCGGGGTGCTTGATTTGATCCATTCTGATATTTGCGGTCCCATGTCATCACGTTCTTTGACAGGCTTCGAGTATTACATCAGTTTCATAGATGACTACTCCAGGAAGACCTGGATCTACTTCTTGAGGAGCAAGAAGTCCGAGCTTGTATTGAGAGTCTTCCAAGGGTTCAAAGCCCTTGTGGAGAAGCAGACAGGTAGACAGATCCGGATATTGAGGTCGGACAATGGGGGTGAGTATACCTCCAAGGAGTTCGGCGCATTCTGTACATAGGAGGGGATTTAGAGACAGCTGACGGTTCCTTATACTCCTGAGCAGAATGGAGTAGCGAAAAGGAAGAACAGGTCTATTGTGGAAGCAGCAAGGGCGATGCTCCATGATCAGGGACTACCTTTCTTTCTTTGGGCTGAGGCATGTAGTACTGCAGTTTATCTGCAGAATAGGAGTCCTCACAGGGAAGTGAGGAGCAAGACTCTTGAGGAGATGTATTCGGGCAAGAAGCCTAAGGTGAGCTATTTCCGTATATTTGGCTCTTTGACTTATTCTCACGTCCCTTCTGACAAGAGGACGAAGTTTGATCCCACTGCAGAGAGAGGTATCTTTGTGGGATATGATGAGACTTCGAAGGCTTATAGGATTTACTTACCTTGTTCGCGGAAAGTTGTTGTCCACCGGGAAGTAAATTTTGATGAGGAGAGAGCCTTCCGGAAGTCCAGAGAGTTAGAGCAGGGGGAGGCACCAACCCTCACACCTCAGTTAGTGTAGGCTTCTTCGATACAGCTTACAGGTCCACAGGTTTTTGGAGGGACAGGATCACCGGGTACAGGTACTGCATCTACTAGTTCAGTGGTTCAGGTGACAGGCTCTTCAGGGACAGTGTCTGGGACAGGTACAGGTTTGAGTCCTCAGGTGACAGCATCGGCAGGCATAGGATCTTCAGTTACTGGTCCTCGGGGTTTTGGACCTTCAGGTACAGGGAATTCCTCAGATGAGGAGGAGCAACCTTCAAGGAAGAGGAAGCCTATGTGGCTTCAGGAGACCTTGAAGGATGCAGAGGCAGTTGGTAGACCCCAGGAGAGGATCAGGGCAGTAGTGGAGCCTGAGAGGCTTGGTGTGGTCTGGGATGATATGGCTCTTGTTGCATGCCTTCGTGACTCTGAGCCATCTACTTTTGAGGAGGCTTCCTAGCATCTGGTTTGGAGAGATGCCATGATGGAAGAGTACCATTCCATCATGAAGAATGATGCATGGGAGATAGTACCGAGACCGGAGGGGAAGTCAGTTGTGACTTCCAGATGGCTTTACAAGGTAAAGCATGCTGGGGATGGCAGCGTAGAGAAGTACAAGGCTAGATTTGTGGCTCGAGGATTCTCACAGGTTGAGGGAGTCGACTATGATGAGACTTTTGCTCCAGTTGCACAATATTCTTGTATCAGAGCAGTGATTTCTATAGCAGCAGAGATGGGTTGGAGGATCCACCAGATGGATGTGAAGACCGCATTTCTCAATGGTATTTTGCAGGAGGAAGTATATCTAGAGCAGCCACAGGGATTCGAGATACATGGGAGGGATTCTCATGTGTGCAGGTTGAAGAAAGGTTTGTACGGGCTAAAGAAATCTCCTAGAGCTTGGTACTCCAGGATAGATGAGTATCTGACATCGATGGGATATCAGAAGAGTGAGGCTGATCCCAACCTTTACTTCATTATGGTTGGGGGGTATTCGCTCATTCTTTTGTTGTATGTTGATGATCTGTTCATCACAGGTGCTGAGCGTCTCATTGCACATTGCAAGAGAGACTTAGCTTCGGAGTACGAGATGACCGATATTGGGCTGATGCACTATTATTTGGGTATGGAGGTTTGGCAGGAGCCTGGGCATATTTTCCTTGGACAGGGAAAGTATGCAGCTGATATTCTGAGGAGATTCCAGATGGAGGACTGCAGGCCTATGTCTACACCTATGATCACCAACTGGTAGAAGCTCCATGCTTCCGAGGGCAAGTTGGTGGATCCCACTATATATCGTCAGCTGATTGGTTCGTTGATGTATCTGGTCAACACTAGGCCAGATTTGTGCTTTACGGTGAACACTCTTAGCCAGTTCATGGTTGAGCCTAGGAGTGTGCACTGGACAGCTGCAAAGCACATTTTGAGATATCTTGCAGGCACAGTGGACTATGGTCTGGACTATAGGGGTTCGGATGGAGTCGGATTGGTTGGTTTTACAGATTCAGACTGGGCAGGTTGCGTGCGGGATCGGAACAGCACTTTCGGTTGTTGTTTCAGTTTGGGCTCAGCAGCAGTGTCGTGGTTCAGCTGAAAACAGAGATCCATTGCATTGCGTTCGGCTGAGGCTGAATATATGGCATCCAGTCAGGCTACTTGTGAAGCACTGTGGCTTTGCAAGCTTTTGGTAGACTTGTTTGATCAGGAGCTTAGGCCTACGGTGGTCTACTGCGACAATCAGAGTTGCATTCAGCTCTCTGAGAATCCAGTGTTCCATGACAGGTCAAAGCACATAGAGATCAGATACCATTTCATTCGAGACTACGTCCAGAGAGGGGCAGTTGAGCTTCGGCATATTTCCACTGATGAGCAGGTAGCTGACATCTTGACGAAGTCTTTGGGGAGGGGCAAGTTCGTCTTCTTCAGAGATAAGTTGGGACTGGTACAGAACACCTTACTCGGTAAGAGGGAGTGTTAGTTTTTGTACCTAAGCAGATGTTCCCTAGGTGACTTTAATTTTTGCCTAAAGTCACTTTAAGAGGGAAAAATGTGACCCTCACATTAAATGTCACTTAATGAGACTTTATAACAATAAAGTCACTTTATGATAAATTTAAGTGGGTGAGTGATTTTATTTATGAGAAATAAATAAAAGGGATTTTCACTCACATTCAATCTCATCCATTGGATTGATTCTTTTTCCACCATTGGATTAAGAAACTCACTTAGGTCAAACAAAAAGGCTGAGGGAGGCAAAAGGGCATTCACTTTTTCATTTTCAGGAGAAGAGAAGAGCTGAGAGAGAGGAGGTCAAGTTTGCTGAAGGAGGTCAAGTTTTCTGAGAGAAATTTATGCATTGAAATCGAGGAGTACAGGAGATTTATATCTGCACAGAAATCGAGAGGAGAGTACGGCTCATTTATTACTATACGACTGCTTTAACTTGCACAAAAATCGAGGTGTACGGCTGCCATTAATGCTGTACGATTTGCATTAAATTCTCAGCACAAAAATCGAGGTTTGTGGGTCTGTACGGCCTGCATTAAATGCTATACGGACATCATTAAATTTCAGCACAGAAATCGAGGTACGACCTGTGTGTACGGTCTGCAATTTTTGGCACAAAATTCGAGGAAGAAGTACGGCCTGTTTTGCTACTGTACGGCTGCATTTATTGGCACAGTTTTCTAGGAGATGTACGGCCTGTTATTGTTGGACATTTGCATGTGGTTTTTGCACAGGAAAAATAGAAGGGTGTACGGCTGGGTTTGCTGAGCACAATTCCAGACTTTGAGAAAAAGTTTGCTGGTGGAGATAAGTTGTATTTTTCACCATTTTTTTTCTGTCCTGTACTTTGCTGAAGAATAATAAATATCTCTCCTCTCTCTGACTGGTTTTTCCCGTGGGGGTTTTTCCAGGGCTGATTAGCCAAAAATCTCTGAGTCAAATTTATGGTGTGCATGTTATTTGTTTCAGCCTGTTAGTATTTGATTTTACTGTGTGTTTAAAATTGTTCGGCAAAATTTTTAAGTAGCTTCAAGCCTAGCAAAACCGACTGAAGTGAAAAACACAAATTGTTCATTTAAACCAGCAAGCAGTAAAACTCAGTTTTTCAACAAATACACGTTATGTTTAACCTTGCGCTTAGGACCAAGGTTATACCTTGGGTTCCTCAAGCCATATTGCTTTTAAAAATAATAGGATCAACACTATAACCATAGTCTCCCAAGTATTGTCACATGTACATAGAGCATCTATGCCCCATAGATAAGGTGAGAAACAAAGACCAAGACTTAGACTTAGGGCTAAGTGAGCCTTAGTAAACCAATAACAAGATATACATAAAACATATTAGAAACATCACCTTTAGGTATGGCGGTAGTATGTCGTTAACTTGTAATCATCCATGTTTTGTGCCATCTATCATATAACAACTTAAGAATTGTGTAAGGAACTTTACAAAATAACAACATTTGTTTTCATGCCATAGTAACTAATGCATGTTAGGAGCATAAAGACATGATTATGGTTACATGTATATATATCAAAAAAATCCTATTTATGTAATTTAGAGGTTAATGACAGAAACAAGGAAAAAAGGATGCTTTGGCACACCACTTCCTCATCAAGTTGATTGTGTGTAAAGACCTTGAAACTCAAATTCCAAATATTACTTTGGAATGGTTTACCCATATGATCGAAAAAAAGATTCGGAAAATGGGAGAGGCACCTAGATCCAAGGTCCCAATCACTCTAGAAAAAAATAAGAAAGTAGTAAAAAAAGAATCATTTGATAGGATTAGAGCATAGAAAAGGAGAATATTGGAATGAGAGGAGACAATAGTGGTGAATACCCTCATAATATTGAGGTCTCTTGAGATAAGGAAATAAACCTCCTCAACATAGATCTACGAGTTTAGAATATTATCAAGAAGGTTAAGGGAAAGATACCAATCCTCTGAGTAGCTATTTTCCCTAAAGTTTGCTACCCAGACTATGGGGTTAGCAGTGTTCAGGAACCTCAAGTAAAAAAAGTGTTTTTGTAGATTTTGTTTGGATGAAAAAATGAAAATACAAGGGTAGGGCTGACAAGTCAGAAGACAAAGTATGAATACTTCTGTAATACAAATGTAAAAGACAAAAAGTCTTTGTAGGTATGAATGACAGGTATAGAAGAGTACAGGAGACAAGCTTAACATATATAGAATTGCAAATATTAAATTAACAGTTTATATCTATAGCATATATATAAGAAGATTGGATTTTTAAAACACTTTTCAAATAACAATAGGCATGTAAATATTCACATTCATCCACAAAATGAAACATAGAAAACATCTATACAACATTCATAGCATGAAGAGTTCAAATTGAACTGAAGAGTATAAAAACAATTTAGATCAAATGCCTAGCTCCATATAATATATTAACAGTCATTCAAAAAGAAAAAAGAAGCTCTTAAAGAAGTAGCCTGTATGTCTGCATAGTCTCCCCAAGACTGACTCCCATGTGTGTCTCCCATTTCTCATAAAATATTACAAATATATAGAACAAAAATCAAACGATGGGATCTCAAAGTTTGTTTATAAAATCCACTTTCTAAGGCTAAGATTTACTAAATATATACAATATATAAATAAAAAAGGAACCTATTTAATGACATGTCTCAAGTGAGGTCTTTTTCAAATCCTTCTTGCTGCTTCAACTAATGTGGCTAGCCCATCTAGCGCTCTTGAATTTGTTGGAGACATTTACCACCATACACACTCTTTTTGGTCAAATTGGCCTAGTTAAACAACTATTCTAAGTTTTATTGACATTAATTGATATCAGTGGAGCATTAAATGTCATCATCTAGTCACACCCACTCCTACTTTAAGTCAAGGAGGCTAACTTAGCCTTCTCCTACATTCGGGGAGGCTAACTGGAGCACTTTGGGGGTGATCTGAGTGATATTAATGCACCTAATTGCTAATTGGTGGTTACAATCAGTTAAACATGTCAGTGAAGGTGCCTCTTTTCATTTAATTGATTATTTAATTATTAATTAATGAACTGGAGTCAACAGGGGCGCCTCCACCAAATTCTGATGTTTAGTTCAACTTCAGTTAACCTCATATGGGTTCATTGAAGTCATTGAAGTGCTAGCACTTGATGGTTGGCTTGCTATGACATGTGTCTGATCTTTTTTAGTTGAGACTTAGTCATTTATTACACTCTGGCTTCAGTTAGGGTTCAGTTGAGCAATTAGGGTTTTAATTAGTGGTTAACTGAGTGTGGACTATGGCTTACAGTCAGTTAAGCTAGACTCACTCATTCAATTCGAATGACGTCCTTGAGGATTTGAATTGCTCATTCATTCATGCTTGTAGCATGACATTGTAATTGTAATCATTCATTCTTTATGTGAATATAGAGCGGCTACTATTCCTGTAGACCGATTACACCATTTCATGAGTTATTTGTTGATTAATCTTTGATGATATTGATGCTTTGTTCCTAGATCAATATACAAGATTAATATGGTATCAAAGATTATGGTGGGACAAATCTCTATCTCTCAAAAACAAGCTTTTTGATAGATTTCTGAATGAAATTTGAGCAATAGCTCAAAAATCTAGCACTGCACCAGAAGCCAAGGCTTACCACTTAATACCCCAAGCAAAGAACTTGTTGATCAATCTTGCTTGATTGACTATGCTGGGTGTGATGAAAGCCTAAAATGTGTAGGCTGTCTGACCTTACATTGCCCTTTTTGTTTTGATTTTCAGGTTTCTACAGGTGAAGCATTCGCTCCAGCAGATCCAAATGGCCTCCTCAGTAGATCTCTTGAATCCATACAATTTCCACTCATGGAAAGGTGATATGGAGATTTAGTTGTGTTCCAGAGGACTCTTTAGAGTCACCATGGACATTGAAGATAAGCCCGGTTCAGCCATAGAAAAATCAAGATTCTTGAACAAGAAGGATGAAGCCTTCGGTTTCTTGTGCCTCTATATTTCCTGAGATCTTCTTTTCCATCTTGTGGGATTGAAGACTCCAAAATAAATATGGGACAAATTGGAAACTCTATATGGAAAGCATGATGACTTGAGGGTTTACTAGCTCAAAAATTAACTCATGTCTCTCCATCCCTCCAATTTCGAGACTCTGAATGATTTCTTCACAAAGTTCAAGTATACTGTTTTACTCTTGAAGCAATGCAAAGTGGAGAAGGAGGATGATCAGCTCATCCTCGCCATACTCTCCAAACTCAGGGATGATTATTCAGTTTTTGTTTCTACATTCTGTGCGGGGAAGCTCACAACCCCTGGATGGAAGATGCCTACACTCAATGCCTTCATTGAGTCCCTAACATGTGAACATGACAAGCTTGTCCAGATGGGGATCATCAGATCCTCCTATGATCAAGCGCTTCATGTCTCGGAGCCCAAAGATCTGAAGGGTAAAGGAAAGCAGCAGAAAAATCCAAAAACTAAATTTGATGCTCCTAAACCTAGAGTTGAAAATCAGCAGCATGATGAGTCTTCCAGCTCAAGGAAGAACAAAGGAAAAGGGCACCATGGCAAGGAAAAAGCCAAGTGTTCCTATTGCGGGAAGGACTTCCACCTTCAACATGCCTGCATGAAGAAGAATATTGATGAAGCTACCTCTCTCCTTGAGATAAATCACATCAATATTCTGAAAAGATTTCGGAGGAGAGATCAACAAGATCAGGAACCACAACATGAAAAAGGTCATGCCCTCATGGCAAGCAATTCGAAGTCCAAAGCATTGTTGATTGATTCTGGAGCTTTGAACCACATGATGGATGAAAAAGACTCCTGTTCATCCTTGGAGACTGGAAAATCCATCCCCATCCACATGGGAGATGACTCCACCATCATTTCAGAAGGACAAGGTACTGTTGATCTTGAAAATGGTTTTTTTTCAAATGTTTTGTATGTACCGTCTCTTGCATCAAATCTCCTTAGTGTCTATCAGATGACACATACAGGAGTGCCTAAGAGAGTTTCTTTTATCCAAAAAGATGTTGAGATAACAGAAATTGCATCCGGGAAACTCATTGCTAAAGGCCTTGCAAACCATCATGCAAAATCCTATGAGTTCTCTCACTTTGTTGTGGATACAAAGCCCACCGCTCTGCTAACTCATGGAAATGAGGTTAGTAGGCTATGGCATGAGAGGTTTGGCCATATTAATTTAAAATATTTGCAGCAATTAGAGAAACACTCCATGGTTGAAGGCCTCTCGGTCATCAAGGCAACCACGGGAATTTTCAAGGGCTGTGTGATTGGAAAACACCCTGAGCACAAGTTCGATCGGGGGAAGGCAAACCGAGCTACATGCATATTGGGGCTGATACATTCTGATATCAGTGGGCCAATTCCTATCACATCCATGAATGGATCAAGGTATCTTCTTACTTTTATTGATTATTTTTCAAGGTACACATGGGTCTTCTTTCTCAAAAAGAAGTCTGAAGTATGTGAAAATTTTTCTGAATTGAAGGCCTTGATCGAAAATGCCTCTGGACTTAAGATCAATACATTGAGATCTGATAATGGAGGGGAGTATTTCAGTAATGAGTTTCTACACATATGCTCCCAAAGTGGTATTCAGGTCCAACATTCAATTCCCTACACTCCCTAGCAGAACGGAGTAGCGGAAAGGAAGAATCGGTCTCTCAAGGAGATGACCACCTGTATGTTGGAATCCAAGAAGCTTGCTGCAAATTTGTGGGATGAGGCCATGAATGCTGCAGAATAGATTCAGAATAGGGTTCCACACTCATCCATGAAAGGGAATACCCCTTTCAAAGCATACTTCGGACAGAATCCGGATGTGTCGAACCTACGGGTGTTTGGGTCCACTGCATGGGCCTGGATTCCGCTTGATAAAAGAAGGGCTTTGCAACCGTAAAGCATAGAATGTATGTTTATTGGGTATCTTAATGAATATAAAGTTTTAAAGCTATTGGATATCAATACCAAATAGATCATCATCGAGAGAAGTGTCAATTTCGATGAGCCTCTTCAGGAGGTGGAACTAGCGAAGGAGAAAACTGCTGAATTTCCTTCCTATTCTACTGAATATTTGGATGATGAAATTGTGGGTGATGACCCTGATTTGGATCCTCGGATTTCTGATATCAGTATGCAGCAATAATTATATTCTGAATAATAACCTGAAGTGCAAAATCATCTTCCTACATGGGCCCGACAGACACTCTCCTCCGTAGGAGACAACATTGGAAATCCGGATGATCCAAGGAGAACCCGGTTTGATTTCCAAAGAGAAGGTATTGCGCTCTCTTGTCCTGATAATTTGTTGTCCAAAAAATTGCTATTTTATGATTAGTTTAGATCCAAAATCCTACTACCATGCTCAGAAGGATCCGATATGGCAATTTGCCATGGATGAAGAGATGAATTCTCTTCAGAAAAAACACTAGTTGGGAGCTAGTTTCTCTTCCTCCGGAAAGGAAATTGGTTCAATGCAAGTGGGTGTTTTAGACAAAGGTTGCTGCTGATGGAAGTACCTGAAAATATAAGGAAATTCTGGTGGAAATTTTTTTCTCTCAGGTCCAAGGTGTGGACTACCATGAGACCTTTGCACCAGTTGCAAATATGGACTCCATTTGCCTTGTTTTGGCAATTTCAGCATCCAAGCACTGGGAAGTGCATCACATGGATGTTACGTCAGAATTTTTTCATGGAGATATTCATGAGGAGATATAAATGAAGCATCCTGAGGGCTACATCACTAATCCATATTTGGTTTTCAAGCTAAAGAAGTCACTATACGGGTTAAAACAGGCCCCAAGAGAGTGGCATTCCAAGATGGATGCCTTCCTTCTCTCGCAAAACTTTCAGAGATGTAGATCATATCCAAATGTGTATTTACAGCAGTATTATGGTCATATAATTATCATTGTTTTATATTTTTATGACTTACTGATAATAGGTAGCACAGTTTCCTCCATTTCATCCATCAAAACTGCTCTCCACAATGCCTTTGAAATGAGTGATTTGGGGCTTCTAAAAAAAATTTTGGGGCTCGAAATTGAGAAAAATTCTGATGGGATTATGGTCACTCAGTAAAAATACATTTCATACCTATTATTAAAGTTTAACATGGATTATTTTAGGCCTACACCATTCCCTTTCCTTTCAGGGATCAGTATTGAAGAAGGAAAAAGCACACCTCCCATGGACTGCACTATCTATCGACAGCTGATTGGTAGCTTGTTGTACTTGAAACATTATCGAACTGATATCTATTATGCCATGAATGATATATCAATATACATGCAAAAGTGTCATGATATTGATTGGAAGGCAGCCAAGAGGATCCTCCAGTATATTCAGGGAAGCAGGACCTACGGCAAATTTCACTATGTTGCAGACTCCGAGATAGAGCTGGTTGGATACAAAGATTCCGATTGGGCAGGTGATTCTATTGATCAGAATTCTACTTTTGGATATGTATTCATGTTTGGTAGTGGCCCCATTTGCTTTTCAAGCAAAAATCAGGCTGCCATAGCACTATCTTCAGCAGAGGTTGAGTATCGAGGAGCAATGAATGCTTGCATCCAAGCAGTTTGGCTGCAAGGAATTATTTCAGAGTTTGAACTTGGTAGTACTTTGTACACTATCCTCTTTTGTGACAATCAAAGTGCTATTAATATATCCAAAGATCCAGTTACTAGGCAGAGGACCAAGCATGTAGAGATCCACATGCACTATATCAGGGAGCTAATGCATGACAGGACCATCATTCTACAATACTTCCTGACTGATGAGCATATTGCAGACATATTCACCAAGAGATTTTCAGAAAAGAATTTCACTTAGCTCCATTCACTATAGGGGGTGAGTTCATCAGGGTGATTCAAACTACTTTCAGTGTTCAGCTTGAGGGGGGTTTTTCCCACTGGGTTTTCCCTCTTTCCCTCACTTAGTTTGTTTTGAGCATTGTTTCAGTTTCAGCATTGTACAAGGTGACCTATGGCCTTAGTTGTCGTGGCCCTAGATTTTTTATGCATTTGTCTTTTCTAACTCCTCCTGAGTATAGCTTAAGGGGGGGTGTTGGAGACATTTACCACCATACACACTCTTTTTGGTCAAATTGGCCTAGTTAAACCACTATCCTAAGTATTATTGACATTAATTGACATCAGTGGAGCATTAAATGTCATCATCCAATCACACCCACGCCTACCATTAGTCAATGAGGCTAACTTAGCCTTCTCCTACATTCGGGGAGGATAACTGGAGCATTCCGGGGGTGATCTGAGTGATATTAATGCACCTAATTGCTAACTGGTGGTTACAATCAGTTAAACAGGTCAGTGAAGGTTCCCCCTTTCATTTAATTGATTATTTAATGATTATATAATGAACTAGAGTCAACAGGGGCACCTCCACCAACTTCTGATGTTCAGTTAACCTCATTGGGGTTCATTGAAGTCATTGAAGTGCTAGCAATTGATGGTTGGATTTCTATGACATGTGTCTGATCTCTTTCAGTTGAGACTCAGTCATTTATTTCACTCCGGCTTCAGTTGAGTCAATTACAGTTTTGATCAGTGGTTAATTGAGTGTGGGCTATGGCTTACAGTCAGTTAAGCTAGACTCACTCATTCAATTCGAATGACCTCCTTGAGGATTCGAATTGCTCATTCATTCATGCTTGTAGCATGACATTGTAATTGTAATAATTGATTCTTTATGTGAATATAGAGCGGCTACTATTCCTGTAGACCGATTACACCATTTTATGAGTTATTTGTTGATTAATCTTTGATGAGATTGATGCTTTGTTCTTAGATCAATATACAAGATTAATAGAATGTGCTTGCAACCTTCTAATGTCCTTCTTCATGCCACGTAGGTTTGTTGTCAGCTCCTCTTTGTCCTTTAATAACCAATCCCTCTTCTCTTGCGCCAATTTCCTCCTTTTAACTACTTCTTCTGACACTTGGATTAACTCAACAAAATTCTGATTTACTTCTTGATGGTATTCCTTCAACATTGTATTTGATTTGACCAATTGATCATTAATATGATTTAAATGCTCATTTTGTCTTCTCAACTACTCAATTTCTTTGCGTTGTTTATCCTGTTTCAATTTTAGCATACTGCCTCCTGTATCTTCATCTATAACCTTCCTTTTTCTAGGATTTGCAACCTTTTCACTTTCTTGTTCTATCAAAACCTCCTCATTACATTCTGTCTACTTTTTAAGTACTTTACCAATCTTAGTTTGAGGAAGTTCTGATAGGTTATTATCTCCTATATTAATGGATTCAAGAATGCAACTTTTAGGGATTAGATATGGAATTTGTTTTAAGCTTTGATTGATGTTATCAAATACTTGATTGAGGGAAAATTCCAATTCTTTAGATCTACTGCTTCCCTCATCATCACTGGAACTATCTTGAACACTAATTACCTTCTTTTTACTAAACCTAGGGTTTAATAACGCCTTCATATTCATTCTAAATTTGTTCATTGATCGGGTTTTAGGTCTGAAAGGTTTAAAGGAAACCCGATCTGTTCTAAAATTTTCTTGGTATGACTTGGTCCTTCTTTACTCGTTTCTATTTCAAGTAAAAATGGACTGTCATTCTCCATACACTTAGTCTCTGCCTCACGTAAATGTGTTGAAATTTCTTTTTCGATTATCTGTGTTTTAACAATAGAGCCTAACACTGAACATTCATTATTTTCACATTCAGGTTCTTTTTCTACTAGCTGTGCTGAGGTTACTACTTCAGGCTCTATTTGTTTATCACAATCTCCAGATTTGTTATTAGACAAGGGTTTGGATTCGGTACTGTCAGAAGTTTTTAAAACCTTCTTCCTTTTTCTTTTCTTTGTAGGTTTTAAATTAACTTTGAAACCTCCCCAAAAGAGAAAATGGGACCATGATTTTTCAAGTTTTCCCAACTCCTTGGTGATTAAAAGCTTAACTAATCCATGGTGGAACATATTACTACCAGCGAAGGTAGGATGGTTACAAACCCTAGCAGACATTTTGTCTAGACTTTTTAACAAAAAGAAAGGGAGGTTCAGTTTGTTTGCACCTATTACATGCTGCAGAAAATGCATGTGATAATGATACACAGTGCCGAAATGTCCTTCATAAGTGACATTCCTTTGGACGATTTGCAATACATCCCGCCATTGTTTGAAAAGGAAACTCCTTTGAATTCCCTAGCTCCAGTCTGGATTTTTATGAGGAGGTAACAGGTATTGGCTATAATCTTCATTTATAGTTTTCCTTTTATACCATCTTTCCCCTTCTGGAAGAACACCAATAGCATGAGAGATAGTATCCTCTGTGACTATGAAACTTAAACCTCCAATTCGAACCCTAGATCCCTTAAAACCATCACAAAATTCTTTAGTGACCTCAACATGATGTTCTGCAATCCTTTCGAACATATTATACCATCCGATCTTCTTCACTGTTTCGAGGGCTTGAGGTAATTTCTGCATCCACTGGACATTTGAGGGTTTTGTTCTCAACTTATGACCAGTCGACCGAGTTTTTCTATCCACACTCATGGATGGATTTCAAATTGTAGATGCAACACTAAAATAGGTTCTTTGATTATGAAGGAACCCTCGTTCTTGCGAAACCATAGCTCCCAGCTTTCCTTTCTTTAGAGTACAAAATAGGATGGAAAAATCATGAAGGAAGATGGTTTTGTCCAAGTGGCTGAAAACAATACTGTCAACAATAGATGTTATTATGAAACTGAGCACATAGCTTGAACTCTGCCAAAATCATGATGAAATCCTACAAAACCATCTCATCCTCGTTGAGCTGGCAGCATACCTTGTTCTTGAAAAATGATCATGTGCTGCGAGCTTGAATTAGTAATCAATATAGTATAAATTAAAAAGATTTTAAAAATTTTGAAATAACTTGTAATACATATAGGAGCATAGGCTAGGAACTAAAATATTAACAATACCTAATGTTTCAAACATGAATTCAAAACAAGGCTAAAACTTATGATAAAAGGAAAAAGCAACTCAAGGCTTAAAACGATTAGGTGCAAAACTATCCTACCAAGCAGGGAAAAAGACCTAGGTCAAACATTGGCTCCAACTGGGGGATGACACTTCCCTGAGATTTTCCAAGAACCTGTAGTTTCAGTGCCTTATTTCTGAAAATCAAAATGTTGTTCCATTGGGTCATGGAGTCTTATTTTGCAAAAAAATTGAACATTTAGTGGTATTTACAATGAACAGAACACCTTTTATCCCTTATTTGATGTAGAAATGTTTCAAAAATCACCCATTAACTTTTCCTGCCAATTCATCACCCTCCAAATTCTGCAGAACAAATTTGTTGCTATCCAGACTCCTAACAATCCTGAAAGGTCCCAACCACAGATGGGAACTTTCCATGTTTAGGTTTTTCATCCCTTCTTTCATCCCACATGAGTACCAGATCATTAGGAAAAAAGTTATTTTCTTTAACTCTTTTATCAAATTTCTGCTTTATTTTGTCCTTATAGTCTTGAGCTTTCTCAACCAGTAATTTCCTTTCCTGCTGTAGTTCAATCATCTTAAAGATTCTATGTTGTACCTCATTTGGTTATTCTACATTTTCCTGCATAAATTTCATAATTGGTAAACCTAATTGTATAGGAAAAACTGCCTCATCTTCATATACAATTTAAAAAGGAGAAGTACCAATAGCCTTTTTTGTAGTAATATGATCAGCCCACAAAGCATACTTTGATTTGCTATCCCATGCCTTTTTGTTCTCTGCTAACAACTTTTTCAAATTGTTAACTATATTTTTGTTTGAAGACTCTTCTAAACCATTTCCTTGTGGGTAATAGGGAGTAGAGTGCTTCAACAAATCCCATGTTTTTCACAAAACAAGACCATTTTCTGAGATTTAAATGTAGGGGCATTATCTGTAATCAAATTTCTAGGGCAACCAATCCTACTCAAGATGTTTTCTTCAATAAAATTTATTATGACCTGATCAGTTTCCGTTCTAGTAGGGATGGCTTCTACCCATTTTGTAAAGAAGTCTGTAGCTGTCAAAATATATCTATGCTATCCACTTGAATGAGGATTAATTTCTCCAATGAAATCCAATCCCCATTGATGGAAAGGGGCATCGACTGAAATAGGTTTGAGAGGTAAAGAAAGCAATTTCTGCTTACCTGCAAATTTTTGGCATTCAACACAAGCTCTTACCTGAGAAAAAAACATCTGAAAATACTTTTGGCCAATAATAGCCTACTCTCAAAATTTTAAATGTTTTAGCCTTCCAGTAACGATGCCCACCACAAACTCCTTCATGCATTTCAGTAGTTAAAGCTTCAGCTTCCTCTCTATCAATACATCTGAGAATAATTCCTCCAATATGTTTCCAAAATAGATCATGCTCATGAAGACAATAATTCATAGATTTTAATTTTAAAGATCTAAATTTCCCTTTGTCCAGGTTTGGAGGAGATTGTAAAAAGAGAAGAAAATATACAATATCAGCATACCAATCAGAGTCCTCATATTTATGCAGATCTTCTTTTTTTCTTCTTCATGCTGAAATTCTCTTGTTCAAATATTTTGTCTGATACCAGATTCAAACCTAATGCTTGTCAATTAGATTCAATGAGTAATTTTTCTAACCCTTGGCCTTTAACCAGCTTAGTTGGCTTAATTTCAATGTCATATTCCATTACCTTAGCAATCCAGCGACCTCTCTTTCCTTCAGAATCAGGTTGTGTCAAAATCTCTTTTACTGCTGCATTAGGCACATATGACAAAATTTTTGAATGCAGCAAGTAAATCCTGAAAAAATTAAGAGCTTTGACAAGTGCATAAGCCCTTTTTTCCAAACTGCCATACTTAAGTTTTGAATCTCTTAATACTTTACTGAAATATGAAATGGGATTTTCCAGGCCTTCTGCATTCTTTTGCAATAAGCCTGCTTCTATACTATCTTCATAAGCAAAATAAAATGCAATAAAATCTTTAGAGAAGTCAGGTCTTACCAAAACAGGTGCTTCTGTCAATGCTTGCTTTATCTTTCCAAAAGACAATTTAGCTTCTGGATTCCATTTAACATCCTGATCCTTCCTGAGCAGCTTGGTTATTTTTTCAACAATCTCAGCAAAATTAGGAATAAACTATCTAAGAAAATTTATTTTCCCAATAAATGACTGAATTTCTTTTTTATTCATGGGAATTGAAATTTTTAGAATTGCCTTCATCCGCTCCGGGTCAATCTTGATACCATCTGCCGAAACTATATGACCAAGCGACTTTCATTCATGCATAGAAAAATGAGATTTCTTTTGTTTTAAAGACAAACCATACTTTCTGCATTTTGAAAAGGTTTTTTCTAAGTGTTTAAGATTATTTTCATCAGAATCTAAAAACATTGTTAAATCATCTAAATAGATGACCACAAATTTTTCTCTTTCATCCACAAATGCTATGTCCATAGCTCTTTGAAATGTTTCTCCTGCATTCATTAAATGAAATGGCATTTTATCGTACATAAACGTCCCCCAGGGAGTAGTAAAAGCAATTTTCTCCCTATCTTCCGGATGATCAACAATCTGGTTATACCCTAAAAACCCATCTATCATTGATATTCTGTGTGCTCCAACTACCTTTTGCAAGATTTTATCTATTTTAGGTACATGATAATTATCTTTCAGAGAGGATCTATTTAGGTTACGGAAATCAACACATAACCTAGTTTCCCCATTCTTCTTTCTAACAGGAACCAGATTTGCAACCTAGGTAGAATACCGAAGAGGTATTATAATCTTTGCATCGAGTAGTTTCTTCACTTCTTTTTCAATGACTGGTAACAACATTGGATTGATTCTCCTTAGTTTTGTTGAAATATTGTAACTTCGAATAATATTCTATATGTATTTCTTTGTGGTCCCCGATGGTCCTACCGGGACAACCAATTGTATTACTTTGTACCCTGATGCTCCTAATCGGAAGAACTAATAAGAGTCATGAGGCAGTCCCCTCTAATTGTAAAGGTGGGTCATTAGCACCCCAGTGTGGTTACTTGAGCCTACATGTGTAACTCGAGCCTACATGATTAACTCAAGCCTACATGACAGATGAGTTAACTTAAGTGAATGGATGATTATAAATAGAGGTGCAGTGCTCCTCCTTTATGACACACACTCTCACTTGTGTAGTGCATTAGTGGAGAAGAGAAGTTGCTGGAGAAGGAGGAGGATCACGATTTGATCTCCTTGCTGGTTTTATCTTTTATCTTTTTGGGGCATCTATATTGAGGAAGCTTTTGCTGGGTTTTTCCCTTTAGGGTTTTCCCAGGATAAATATTTGTGTTCCTTTTGTATGGTTGTGCTTGTCTATCTTTCAGTTATCCTGTTTATATGCTTTTGTTATGAAAAATGAAATGAAATACTGATGTCTCAGCTAAGCATATGAAAATTTAACATGGTATCAGAGCCACCCTGAAAGAAGACATTGTGTAGCTATAGAATCTAGGGCTTCTTACTCTTTGGTTCTCTCTCCACAATCGATCAACAAAAGAAGGCTAGGCTGACTCTCCATTGAAGGGCGCATCTTTTTGTCGAAGCAGAATTCGATTCCGAGCATTTTCAGTTTTTCGTGTGGGAAATTAGGGCTTCTTGCAGAAGAAGAATTTTTGAGTGAGCCCAGAATAGGATTTATATCCTCATCAAAATCCAATTTTAGAGACCTGGATCAATATTTTTGGTTGGGTGAAACTCCAGGATAGTCAAACCCTAGTTTGACCTGGAGCTAGAAAAACCCTAAATACTAAAAATGCTAAGTTTTGGTGTATTCGATATATACCAATATTGGAGAAATTTCAAGAGCTAAACATTTCAAATACAAAATATACAATCAGGATGAACATTGTGTCGAAAATTCAGCCTCAGATTCACTATATTCTAGGAGATATGATCCCTCCAAGTTAGGGTTCCAGCCTCTTCCAGAATTCATCCCTAAACAGGACACCTAGGGAAAATTGTTATATCTTGGGCTATAGAGGTCCAAATGGAATTCCTAAAGATGTTACAGAAAGAGAACGGAATTTAATTTCTATGGTCTGAATTTCAGAACCTGAAGATGAACCAGTGACACGTGGAATTCCGTACAACTTCACTATTCTGAAAAGGCCTGTAACAGGTCACCTTGGGAAAATGATAATAAATAAAAATGGTGAAACCAACTATGATGAAACCTACGGTTTTGGATCACGGACATGTGATTTTACCTTAGTGTGAAATTGTAGACATAGAGGAGCAGTAATTTCAGAGATATCACAGAAACAGTAACATGCATTTCTGCAGAAGAAATTGGAAAACTAGGGCTTTCTGTTCCAGGAGCTTCCCTCCATTGCTTTCAGAAAAGGAGTACATCGGACAGCTCCATTTGAAGAGATATATATTTATATACAATAAGATCTGAAAGATTCCAAGTTTTGAAAATTAGGGTTTCTCTGACAAACCCTAGATCAGCCAGCTCCAGAAGTAGGACGGACACCTCAAATCGGTAAGATCTAATCTTTTGCTATTTGCAGTTGAGGTTCTCATTTCAAAGTGATCTATCACATCAGCTTGATGATAAGATTGGTGAATTTAAAAAATTCCAAGCATGAAAGTATTTGATCTCTCTGAAGAAAATGAATTGGACACCTACATGACTAGAGAGGTTCCAGTTCTAGAGGGAGATGAGCCTCAAAGCCTTACACAAGAAGAACTTGATCAAGGCCAAGAAAATCACTGTTGATTCAATCACGTATCAACTTGTACCACAAGTGTCTTCCCTAAAGACACCGAAGATGTTTGATTTCTTGATCAAGCTATTTGAATATAAGAACATAATTCAAAAGATGGATTTGAGAAAACAGTTGAAGAATGTGAAGATCCAGAATGCATAACATCTTGAAGCAGTAGAAGAAGAAGCAGAGAATGCAGAAGTGGTGATAGCCACCTTGAATGGCCTCCCATGATCATGGGATTCATTCATGTGAGGAATGTGTGCTAGAAGAAAGTGATTTCTTTCATTTGACTTTGGGAAGAAGAAGAAGCTCGTCTCATAAGAAGAGAAGAAGAAAGATGGGAGCAAATTGAAGATCAAGCTATCACCATTCAAAGAAGATCCCTCAAGCGATGAGGAATATGAAGAACTCAATTCTTGATGAACCTCTTATCCATCTTATCATTTGGATAAGAAAGGATGATAAAGCATAATGATCAAGATGGAATCTACCCATGAAACAAATAAAAGATAAGTATTCATTTGTCATTTCATGATATTGTTTTACATTTGATTATATTCAGTTGATGTGTTATGCATGATAGATTTTTTTGCATTAATGACTGTATACTAATAATATGCATGTGATGGGTAAGTAGCTCGTGGTGCTATACAACTCTCCATTGCTACTTATCAAACCTCTTTGCTGACATATTGGATTAGTCTAGAAAGTTTCTGTGAGATATGGATGAATGTTGTATTGGCTAAACAGTTGCATGATGCATAAGAATTTGTCATTATGCATATGATTTATGAAATAGTTCTAACCATGCAACTGGTGCATTTGAATTGTAGGAAAGGTCCTGTACAACCTCCTACAAGAAAAGAAGGATGAGACTTGTTCCAAAGAACAAGTGATGACAATACAATAAACATGAATCTGAAGCTGCCAGGGTCAAAGACACCATGACGGAAGAAAGAGCTTCAAAGAGCGGTAGATCCACCTTGAAGGATGAAGACTACCATGGGTATGAGAGATAACTCAAGATGAAGAAAAGAATGCTAATAGTTGATCATGGGGAATGATGTATACGATATGATTTCGAGACATAAAGGAAAGTATGTAGTATCCTCCATATGGATATACAAGAACAAGTGTACAAAGCAAGGTTCATGATTTGCCTCAGAAAGAATAGACTATGACATGACATAATCTATTGACCAGTATATATCAAGCATAGAACCACCTGTATAGAATGAAGAAGCAAGATAATACTCCACTTCAGGGGGAGTGACTACAGAAGATATCTGAGTTCGACATGGTACGACATGATGGACAACTCCTTGATGGATCGAGACTTTTGGGTTTCAACCTTCAAAGTTGAATGCAGAAGACTAGGATATGTTGATGATCTAACAAGATGAACTCATGGAAGATGCTATGATAAAAGAATACTAGAATGATGTTTGGGATATAGTACTCAAACCAGAAAGCAAGAATGTGGTATCTTACAAATGGATTTGCAAGATAAAATATGTCGCTGATAGAAGTAAGGAAAGACTTGTGGCTAGAGGTTTCTATAAGAAAGAGGGAATTAATTCTGAAGAGACACTTACTCCAGGAAGCAAGGTACACTTCCTTCAGAACTATGATGGTATTTGCTTCCATGATGAAGTAAAGACAATCCTTCCTTAATGGTATGATTAGGGAAGAGTTTTACATCGAAAGAATTTGAAGTTGAAGACAGATGGACTCATATATGTAAGTTGAAGAAGGCCCTCTATGGCATGAAGCAAGCTCCCAGAGCTTGGTATGGAAGGATAGACAGTTTCCTGTCAATTATGGGCTTTACCAAGAGTAAAGCTGATCCTAACCTTTATCTCAAGGTTGTAGAAGATGAACCTATCATCCTGTTATTATATGTGGATGACTAATTCTTAACAGGGAAGGAGAAACAGATCATGGAAAGCAAGAAGAAACTAGTAGAAGAATTTGAGATGAAAGACCTTGGGTTAATGCACTATTTCCTAGGTTTGGAAATATGACAAAGTTTAGAAGAAATATTTCTCGACTAAGGAAAGTATGTGGTAGAGATATTGAAGAGATTCAATATGTTGGAATGCAAATCCATGGCCACACCCATGGAATCCAACCTGAAGATGTTAGCTGATGACTCATCAGAGTTAGTGGATATGACTCATTATAGACAGATCATTGGGTCATTGATGTACTTAACAAATTCCAGACTAGATATTTGTTTTGATGTGAACACCTTAAGTCAATATCTTGTTCAACCAAGACGGGTTCACCTAGTAACCACAAAAAATGTGATGAGATATCTGAAAGGGACTATAGACTTTGGTCTATACTATGATGGTAGCCATGAGTATAGATTGTATGGATACACAGATGTAGATTGGGCTGGAAGTATCTCAGACAGGAATAAGCACATTAGGTAGATGCTTTTGTTTGGGGTCTGCTATGAGTTCATGGTTTAGCAGGAAACAGTTCAGTGTTTCTCGTAGCACGGCTGAAGCAAAATACATAGCAGATTGCTCTGCTAATTTGTGAAGTCATATGGCTTCGGAAGCTGATATCAAGTCTCTTTGACCTGAAGATGGATACTACAATGATTCTATGTGATAACCAGATTTGTGATTACAGAGAACCCTGTGTTCCGATTGTAACACATAAAAATTTGGTATTTCTACATATGAGATAAGATGTAGATGATTATGTTTCAGTATTCCCATACTAAAGATATAGATGATATTTCAGTATTTACATACTGTAGATGCAGATGATGATGATTCCATATTTCTATACTGAAGATGTAGATGATGATGGTTTGAATGATGATGTACTGATGAAGCCTCTGTCTCGGGTAAAGTTCAAACACTTTCGAGACAATCTTGGTGTTGTTCAAAAAGACCTTCCTTGAAAGGGGGAGTAGTGATGTTGCAGTGGGATTGTATCATCCCTGGGCACTTTCCCTAAAGTGATCCGGAGACCTCGGTCCTCGAGAATGAAGAGGGATTGTATCATCCCGGGACATCTGTCCAAAATAGATCTGGTGACTTCGGTCTTCGTGAATGTGGTGGGATTGCATCATCCCTGAACTTCGGTTCAAAATGTATTCGGAGGTCTCGGCCCCCGTGAATGTGGTGGGATTGCATCATCCCTGAACTTCGATTCAAAATGTATCCAGAGGTCTCTGCCCTTGTGATTGTGGTAGGATTGCATCATCCCTAAACTTCGGTGCAAAATGTATCCAGAGGTCTCGGCCCCCGTGAAAGTGGTGGATTGCATCATCCTTGAACCTCGGTTCAAAATGTATCTGGAGGTCTTGGCCCCCATGAAAGTGGTAGGATTGCATCATCCATGAACTTCGGTTCAAAATGTATCCGGAGGTCTCGGCCCCCGTGAAAGTGGTGGATTGCATCATCCCTGAACCTTGGTTCAAAATGTATCTGGAGGTCTTGGCCCCCGTGAAAGTGGTGGATTGCATCATCCCTGAACCTCGGTTCAAAATGTATCCGAAGATCTTAGTCCCCGTGAATGTGGTAGGATTTTATCATCCTTGAACTTCGTGTTCAGAATGGATCCGGTGACTTCGGTACTCGAGAACATGTGTTGATCCCATAATTCCTAGAGGAAGGATTGTCTGAGTTCCACATATGTGTTGATCCTGTAATTCTGAAAGGAAGGATCATTAGTAACTCCGTAAAGACCTAAATCCTGTAATTTTGAAAGGAAGGATCATTGAATTGATCCCGTCATTCCAATAGGAAGGATTGTCTGAATTCCATAGATGTGTTGATCCCGTAATTCCAATAGGAAGGATTGTCTGAGTTCCACATCTGTGTTGATCGTTAGTAACTCCGTAAAGACCTAAATCTGATAATTCCGAAAGGAAGGATCATTGAATTGATCTCGTAATTCCAATAGGAAGGATTGTCTGAGTTCCATAGATGTGTTGATCCCGTAATTCCAATAGGAAGGATTGTTTGAGTTCCACAAATGTGTTGATCCCATAATTCCGAAAGGAAGGATCGTTAGTAACTCCGTAAAGAGCTAAATCCCATAATTCCAAAAGGAAGGATCTTTAGTAACTCTGTAAATACCTAAATCCTGTAATTCTGAAAGGAAGGATCATTGGTAACTTCGTAAAGACCTAAATCCCATAATTCCGAAAGGAAGGATCATGTTGACGTTTTGATGATGTTGATGTTTTTATGATGATGATGACGTACTGATTGAAATATCAGAATATGATGATGATTCTGTTGCTAATGATGATGATGTTCTCTGATCAAAAGATCAGAATATGATGATGATGATGTTTCTTTGATCGAAAGATCAGAAGTTGCTGATGATGATGATGTTCTCTGATCGAAAGATCAGACTGCGATGATGATGATGTTGTTTCTGATCGAAAGATCAGAATGTGATGATGATGAGATCCTGATGATGATGATGCCGTATTATTAAAGTATGATGATGATGACGTACTCATCGAAAGCTCAGAATATGATGATGAGTTGATGTTAGAGTATGATGATGTTTGGTTGATGATGTTTCTGATCGAAATATTAGAGGCTGATGATAATGATGATTCTGATTGAAAGATCAGAATGTGATGATGATGATGTTGATTTTTTGATGATGTTTTGATGATGATGTTTCTGATCGAAAGATCAGAGTATGATGATGATGTTGTTGCTGATCAAAAGGCCAAAGTGCTGAAGAAGATGTTGCTGATCGAAAGGACAAAGTGTTGAAGATGATGTTGCTGATCGAAAGGTCAAAGTGCTGAAGATGTTGCTGCTGATTGAAGAGTCAAGATGCTGAAGATGTTGCTGATCGAAGCGGTCAAAGTACTGATGATGCTGAAGGCTAAATATTGAAGATGAAGACTACATGACATTGAAAAGCTTCCAATGATTTATAGATGTATCACCCTAGTGATGTTGATTATGTCCTCTATCTCCCTCCTATTATTGTTGTTGTTGATTTTGTTATAGAATACCCTTCTCGTTAAGGGGGAGTGTTGAAATATTGTAACTTCGAAGAATATTCTATATGTATTTCTTTGTGGTCCCCGATGGTCCTACCAGGAGAACCACTTGTATTGCTTTGTACCCCGATGCTCCTAATCAGAAGAAATAATAAGAGTCATGAGGCAGTCCCCTCTAATTGTAAAGGTGGGTCATTAGCACCCCAGTGTGGTTACTTGATCCTACATGTGTAACTTGAGCCTACATGATCAACTCGAGCCTACATGACAGATGAGTTAACTTAAGTGAATGGATGAATATAAATAGAGGTGTAGTGCTCCTAATTTATGACACACACTCTCACTTGTGTAGCGCATTAGTGGAGAAGAGAAGTTGTTGGAGAAGGAGGAGGATCAGGCTTTGATCTCCTTGCTGGTTTTATCTTTTATCTTTTTGGGGCATCTATATTGAGGAAGATTTTGCTGGGTTTTTCCCTTTAGGGTTTTCCCAGGATAAATATTTGTGTTCCTTTTGTATGGTTGTGCTTGCCTATCTTTCAGTGATCCTGTTTATATGCTTTTGTTATGAAAAATGAAATGAAATACTTATGTCTTAGCTAAGCATATGAAAATTTAACAAGTTTCTTCCGGAAGGGTTTTGTGTTAGGCTTAAGAGGGAAATTATGCTGAATTATGCTGGTGTCATATGTTTTAATATCTTCATAAGACCAAGCAAATATATCCACAAACTTCTTAAGAAAACTGATATATTTCTTTCTGTTTTCTTTTGACAACAATTTAGAAAATTTAACAATCTTAGGCTGACTTTCAGTTCCAATATTACAGCTACTCACATTTTATTTAGAAGATTGTACAGTCAACTTTACTAATGTATCATCTTTAAGTAACAATATTTCTAATAGAACTAGACCTTTTGGAATAAAATTTCCTTTTAATTTGATAATCTTATGATCAACAATTGATTGTTCTGTAAAGGAAGGAAATTCATCCCTATCATCATCATCTTGTTCTTCATCTATTTGAGAATTGGAAAACTCACCTGTTAATTCCAAGAATCTCTTAATCTCCAAATCATCCTGAAACACTCTCTAATGTTTGATGTTATCAGGGATAGAAGGTCTATGCCTAACTTCAATTGGATATTTGAGTTGAGTGTTTTATGGGACCTTAAAAAATGTTGCTGCTAGAGCCAAGGAGTTAGCTATCTGGTTATGATCTCTAGGGATAAAAAAAATATTGAATGCTGTAAGGAAATTATCAATTAAATCCCATACTTCATTTCTATATAATTTTAACAGATACTATTTTACCTAATAAATGCTTCTGACCTATTGAACAACCAATTCGGAGTTGCCAAAAAAAACCAACTGTTGAATCCCCAGATCCTTTGCATCTCTTAATCCTAGTACCAATGCCTCATATTCTGCTACATTATTGGTTGTCTGGAATTCTAATTTATACATCAGACAAACATTTTCACCCCCAGGGGAAACAAGAACAACTCCAACTCCTGCTCCTTATTTAGATGAAGAGCCATTGAAGTACATCTGCCACAATTCATCTTCTTTTTCAATAGTATGATAAAATGGATTTTTCTTTTCTACCTCCAAGACTATAGATGTGTCCTCATTGCTTAAATGCAATATACAAGAGCTCAAACCTTCCTCCACGGTATAGATTGGATGATTAGTAGGATTGTCACTGTCACTTACTAAATAGGCCATTTGAACTTCTCTGTATAGCCTTTGTTGTTCACCACCAAAAATTGGGATGGTGGCATAGGATAAATCCATTTGAAGAGTACCTCCTACTCTTTTGGCCCAAGATCTTGAAAGCAACATGCCAAATTTTGGTTCAATATCAGCTACCACTACATCCATCATTACACTCTTCATTGGTAATTGGGAAAGGTTTACAACCAGGTCTTTGATTAATCCTAGGCACTAAAATGCTCTTGAATCAAAAGAAAACAGGTCATGGTAAGGCCTAGTAATGCTTATACCTAGGGATTCCATAACAACATTGGGAATTAAATTATGGGAGGCTTTGGAATCTAAAAAGCAATTATGCAGCATTTTTTCATGAATTGTCAAAGTAACATAAAAAGGAGGTGGATGATCTGATTTTTTCTCAAGATGATTAGGTGGAGGACCACCTATAAAACTTTCTGGGTGTTCATCATGTAAATTAATGACATCATAAGAAACCTCAATTTCTTGTGATTTCAACATTCTATAGGTAGGATCTCTGAATGTGGGAATTTTCATTAACTCTGTTAGTGGAACAAAATTATTCAATTTATTTAGCTCATTTTCAAAATTAAAACCTTGATTACCCTTGTTTGTTTCCTCCAACTCTGTAATCTTAGCCTTTCTAGGATTCTGATTCTGTTTCTTTTCTGATGGAAGATCAAGGTACTGTTTAGCCATTGCTTTCTCTTTTGGATTATGAACCACCTGTTTAACCCCAGATCTAAGGTTGTATGAATTCTTAGGCTCTGTCTTATAAATATCATGATGAGAACAGTATTCTAATATTTTAGCATTTAGATATTGATCTTTGGTAAGATAAATTTCATCTAACTCATCCTCAAGATGATTTATGTCTTGATCAAAATCTTCATACTCTATATCTTCGATTTCCCCTTCTTCATTTGGTAGATTATTCTGGAAAGGAGGATGTATCCTTTGATATTCACTTTCTTTCCTTTCCCTTTGAATATCATTATTTCTCCTCTCCCTAGGTATAAACCTAGGTATAAAAGGTTTCCTAAACTAATTAGGGTTACCCTCATGCACAAGTCTGCTCATACTTTTATTTTCCATTTCAAGTATGTTTACTTTTGCAGATAATTTTTTGATTAGCTTATTCATATCATTCATTTTCTCTGATGATCTAGACATAGAGGTTGAAGGCATTTCTCTCTTACCCTTTTTATCTTGATCAAAATCTGAATGATTTTTTAACTTTTCTATTGCTAACATGTTTGATTCAACTTATAATGCAGCTTCCTGCATATTAACTAGGGTAATTGACCTTCTTTCTCTTAACATAAGTGAAAAATTAGATTCAAATGCATTTGCATATGTGAGCTTGGCAGAGGTTTCTGAAGGTTTGATTTCGCTGGAAATTTGCTATACATTTTGTTGAATATTTTTGAGAAATCAACAACAGATTCATTCCTTTTCCCTTTTAAAGCCCCAAAATCAGTAATGTAATACATAGAATATTTAGTATCCCCCCACTGTTTCATGAAAAACTCCTCCAACACTTCAATGCCGTCTATTGACCCTGCAGGAAATTCCCGAAACCATTTTCTAACTTCTCCATCTAAGCTCTGGACAAACATCCTCATCCAGACATCCTTAGGTTTTATGTTCTGATTATCAGCATAGCTAAAGAAGGCATTCCAATGCTCTTCTGTTGTGGTATCCCCTTGACTGTTAAATCTAGGGAGGTATTTTTGATAATCTCCCAGTGGAAGAGCATGAAGGGGATGGGGCATAACCAATGGTGCATATCTTGTAGCAACAATCCGATCCATATAATCCATAGGTTGACCAGCCATTTTAGGGCTAGGAGAGCTTGAAGTAGTTGAGCTTGAGCTGGATTGGTTTGTAATTGGTTGTTTTGATGAAGGAGGAAAATTACTGATCTTAGGTTGATGAGGTGGGACTTTTTCTGTAAAAGGGATATGATATGTAAATAGAAAAGGGCTGCCTGTTTGTAATGCTTCAGCCTTAAATTCTTCAGATAAAAGGGGATTTGTAAATACTTGAAAGTATTCAACTTGAGAAGGGGTAAAAAGTGAATCTAATTCTTCTTTTCCCTTTTCAGAATGTGGATCAAAAGTAGGAAACAGGAACTGAGAAGATTAAGGAATCTCCAAGGTTGAGGGATGAAATTTTTTTCTAGATGGGTTAGAGTTTAAGCATTGTCTAGCTTCTTTCAATATTTGTTCAGGATCCAGGATCCCTGGATGTAAAGGTGAAGAGGGTTTTTCCCTAGTCCCAACCTTCTTAGGAGCCACAACTGCTTTTCTTTATTTAGAGGAGGTGAAAGTAATTTTTAGTCTAAAAACCAACTATCTGATGGTATTCACCCAACACATCAGACCTATCATGAAAATCAAGGAAGAAATATTGTACTTCCTCCCCAATAAGGTCTCCAAATGATGTTTTCCCTAAAGTCCGCTACCTAGACTACGGGGTTAGCAATGTTCAGGCACCTCAAGTAAAAAAACTGTTTTTGTAGATTTTCTTTGGATGAAAAAATGCCAATCAAATGGTAGGCATGACAAGGCAGAAGACAAAGTCTGAATACTTCAGTAATAAAAATGTAAAAGACAAAAAGTATTTGCAGGAATGAATGACAGGTATAGAAGAGTACAGGAGATAAGCTTAACATATATAGAACTGCAAACAATAAACTAACAGTTTATATATGTAGCATATATATAAGAATATTGGATTTTGAAAACACTTTTCAAATAACAATAGGTATTTAAATATTCACATTCATACACAAAATGAAACATAGAAAACATCTATACAACATTCATAGCATGAAGAGTTCAAACTGAACTGAAGAATATAAAAACAATTTAGATCAGATGCCTAGATCCATATAATATATTAACAGTCATTCAAAAAGTAAAAAAAATCTCTTATAGAAGTAGCATGTATGTCTGCACAGTCTCCCCAGGACTGAATCCCATGTGCGTCTCCCATTTCAAATAAAATATTACAAATATATAGAACAAAAATCAAATGATGGGATCTCAAAGTTTGTTTATCAGATCCACTTTCTAAGGCTAAGCTTTACTAAATATAGACAAGATATAAATAAAAAAGGAACCTATTTAATGACATGTGTCAAGTGAGGTATTTTTCAAATCCTTCTTGCTACTTTAGCTAATGTGGCTAGCCCATCTAGCGCTGTTGAATTTGCTTGCAACCTTCCAATGTCCTTCTTCATGCCACACAGGTTTGTTGTCAGCTCCTCTTTGTCCTTTAATAACTGATCCCTCTCCTCTTGCACCAATTTCCTTCTTTTAACTACTTCTTGTGACACATAGATTAACTCAAATTTTTTTTGATTTACTTCTTGCAGATCTTCCTTCAACATTGTATTTGATTTGACCAATAGATCATTAATATGATTTAAATGCTCATTTTGTCTTCTCAACTGCTTAATTTATTTGTGTTGTTTATCCTATTTCAATTTTAGCATACTGCCTCCTGTATCTTCATTTGTAACCTTCCTTTTTCCAGGATTTGAAACCTTTTCACTTTCTTGTTCTGTCAAAACCTTCTCATTACATTCTGTCTGCTTTTTAAGTACTTTACCAATCTCAGTTTGAGGAAGTTCTGATAGGTTATTATCTCCTATATTACTGGAGTTAAGAATGCAACTTTTAGGGATTAGATCTGGAATTTGTTTTAAGCTTTGATTGATGTTATCAAAGACTTGATGGAGGGGAAATTCCAATTCTTTAGATCTACTGCTTCCCTCATCATCACTAGAACTGTCTTGAACACTAATTACCTGCTTTTTACTAAACCTAGGGTTTAATAACGCGTTCATATTCATTCTGAATCTGTTCACTGATCGGGTTTTAGGTCTAAAAGGTTTAAAAGGAAACCCTATCTATTCTAAAATTTCCTTAGTATGACTTGGTCCTTCTTTACTTGTTTGTATTTCAACTAAAACAGGACAGTCATTCTCCATACACTCAGTCTCTGCCTTAGGTAACTTTGTTGAAATTTATTTTTCAATTATCTGTGTTTTAACAATGGAGCCTAACACTGAACATTCATTATTTTCACATTCAGGTTCTTTTTCTACTAGCTGTGCTAAGATTACTTCTTTAGGCTTTATTTGTTATTCACAATCTCCAGATTTATTATCAGACAAGGGTTTGGATTCATTACTGTCATAATTTTTTAAAACCTTCTTCCTTTTTCTTTTCTCTATAGGTTTTAAATTAACTTCGAAACCTTCCCAAAAGAGAAAATGGGACCAAGATTTTTCAAGTTTTCCAAACTCCTTGGTGATTAAAAGATTAAGTAATCCGTGGTGGAACATATTACTACCAATGGAGGTAGGATGATTACAAACCCTAGCAGAAATTTTCTCCAGAATTTTAACAAAAAGAAAGGGAGGTGCAGTTTGTTTGCACCTGTTACATGTTGCAGAAAACACATGTGATAACGATACACAGTGCTGAAACGTCCTTCACAAGTGACATACCTTTGGATGATTTGCAATACATCTTTCCATTCTTTGAAGAAAAAACTCCTTTGAATTCCCTGGCTCTAGTTTAGATTTTTATGAGTAGGTAACAGGTATTGGCTATAATCTTCATTTATAGTTTTCCTTTTATACCATCTTTCCCCTTCTAGAAGAACACCAATAGCATGTGAGATAGTCTCCTCTGTGACTATGAAACTTAAACCTCCAATTCGAACCCTAGATCCCTTAAAACCCTGACAAAATGATTTAGTGACCTCAACATGGTATTCTACAATATTTTCGAACATATTATACCATCCGATCTTCTTCACTGTTTCGAGGGCTTGAGGTAATTTCTACATCCACTCGACATTTTAGGGTTTTGTTCTCAACTTATGACCACTCGGCTGAGTTTTTCTATCCACACTCATGGCTGGATTTCAAATTGCAGATGCAACACTAGAGCAGGTTCGCTGAGTATGAAGGAACCCTCGTTGCTACGAAACGAAAGCTCCCAGCTCTCCTTTCTTCAGAGTACAAAATAGGATGGAAAAATCATGAAGGAAGATGGTTTTTTCCAAGTGGCTGAAAATAGTACTGTCAACAACATATGTTATTATGAAACTGAGCACACAGCTCAAAGTCTGCCAAAATCATGATGAAATCCTGCAAAACCATCTCGTCCTCGTTGAGTTGGCAGTGTACCCTGTTCTTGAAAAATGATCATGTGCTTCCAGCTTGACTTAGTAATCAATATAGTATAACTTAAAAATATTTTAAAACTTTTGAAAGAAATCGTGATACATATAGGAGCATAGGCTAGGAACTAAAATATTAACAATACCTAAAGTTTCAAACATGAATTCAAAACAAGGCTAAAACTTATGATAAAATGAAAAAACAACTCAAGGCTTAAAAAGATTAGGTGCAAAACTATCCTTCCAAGCAGGGAAAAATACCTAGGTCAAATAGTAGCCATAAGTTGTAACCACTGTAACAATTGTAGTGCAACTAGAAGAATAAAACACAGACATGAATTTCATAGGCCATGACCAAGTTCCCATAAATTATGAAATTATCTAATAGGCCATAACCAAGATTTGGATACAAGGTATATGTTTGGATTATTATTAATCCTCCCTTTCTCTCCTTTGACCACATAAAGTGTATTTGATTAATGTTTGAATTTTATCATTCAAGCTAGCATTATGATCTTATGATCTTTAACTGAAAGAATAACGTGCAAAACAATAAAACACAAGATACAATGAACACAAAGATTTTCCTCATGGAAACCATAAAGGAGAAAACCCCACAACTTCCTCAGTGATAGAATCAACACCAAAAGTGAAACCCGAAAACATAAAAGATGATCTCTCGACAGCAGTAGTCTCTCTCTTATCCCAACAGCTTCTCTCTCACTCATGTGCCCCAATGAGTGAGTGTGTGTGTGATAAATAGAGAGGCTCACTCTCTATTTATATTCTTTTGTTCACTTGAAGCCCACTCCAACATGTCGTCCTCACTTAACAATTACTTACTAGAGCCGACATCTCTAGGAGTGTCTAATAACCCTAGTGCCCCACAAGTTGTGGGGACTTTTCCTCCTCCGACCAATAAGGAGGGTTATCCTTAACACAATGGTGGGGACTATTTCCCCCAACTTACAATGACTCACTTAGGGTCAACTTCTCTAGGATAGTCTAATAACCCTAGGGCCCCAAAACTGTGGGGACTTTAACCCTTAACCAATAGGAGGGTTACCCACAATGACTTGACATGACTTGTTTACATTATAGAAACTACTGATAGGAAAATAGGGGCATGACATGAATCAAATACATTACAGACAATCCTAGAATAAACATCAGGGTACAATACATAAGATATACGAATGGATACATTTCAAAGTTACAAATACATCAACACTCCCTCTTAACTAGGAAGGTATTCTCTCGACACAATTTATCAACACAAGTCTTCTTCTCTGTATCATCTGGATCATCATCGAGTCCTCGTCATGTTCAAGTCATCTTCATCTTCAAGTCATCTTCATCTGGATCTGGATCATCACTCGATCTGGATCATCATCACTGGATCTAGATCATCACTGGAACATCATCACTGGATCTAGATCATCACTCGATCTGGATCATCACTATTGGATCATCACCATGGGTGCTATCGTATGATTCTTCTCATCATAGGAAGTTCTACAGAGCCAACCCTTTTTCATGCTGGTTGTAGTCCTAGCCTCCATGTAGGTCTTCTTCAGTGCTTATATCTGACCCTAAATTAGAATGGCCCACCCAACACTTACATCTGACCATGAGAGGAACACATCCAACACCATGTCAGAAAGGCATGCCCAACGCTCACATCTGATCATGCAGGAACACATCCCACAACCCTATCAGAAATTCCTATCACTTACATTCACTAGCATGATAGGACACACCTACTATTATCTGTAAAAATGCACAACACTCACATCCACCAGCATGATAGGACACACCTACTATCATCTATGGAAAGGCTCGGCAATTACATCCACCAGCATGGTAGGACACACCTACTACCATCTGTGGAAGGGCACAACACTCACATTCACCAGCATGGTAGGACATACCTACTACCATCTGTGGAAAGGGACAGCACTTACAATCACTAGCATGGTAAGACACACCTACTACCATCTATGAAAAGGCACAACACTCACATCCACTAGCATGATAGGAAACACCTAATATCATCTATGGAAAGGCCAACACTCACATATCATATGTGGAAAGGCTCTACGCTTACATCTGATCATGTGGGAACCAATCCCATAGTCACATCAGAATGGCTCTTAGTCCCAGAGTGAGGATTCCTGGTAACTAACCAGGTGCCTCCATTCTCCCAGAGAATGGTAACAACCCTTATATCTGATCAAGTGGGAACACATCCCTTAATCAAATCAGAATGGTCATGCGCTCATATCTGATCATGTGAGAACACATCCCATAGTCATATCAGAATGGCCCTCAGTCCTAGACTGAGCTTTCTTGGTAACTGACCAGGTGCCTCCATTCCAAGAATGGATTTTAGCACTTATATCTGATCATGTAGGAACCAATCCTACAGTCACATCAGAATGGCTCAGCACTCATATCTGACATGGAAGGAACCAATCCTCTCACCATGACAGAATAGATCAGCCCTTACATCTGACCATGGAAGGAACCAATCCTCTCACCATGTCAGAATGGCTCACAAACTCATCACTTCCCTTTGGAGGGAACCTCAATCTAGAGAACACCAAGCTTCTCCCTGAAGTACTCAAACTTCACTCTAGCTCATGGATTTCTCAACACATCACCTATCTATTTGTTCATCACAACATACTGGAGCTTCACTGCTCCCCTATGCACCATATCCTTGATATAGTGATACTTGATCTCGATATGCTTCAACTTGTCATGGAACATAGAGTTCTCCGACAGCTTCACAAAACTCTTGTTGCCACAATATATACAAGTAGCATCCAACTGGAGATCAAATAAATCAGACAGTAGCTTCCTTAGCCATACTACCTCACAACTAGCTAAACAAGCTGCGACATACTCTGCTTCAGCTGTACTTAGTGCCACACAGGACTGCTTCCTGCTAAACCAGGAGATCACACCTGATCCCATACTAAAGCAACACCCTGAAGTGCTCTTCCTAATTATGGCACTATCTGCCCAATCTGAATCAACATAACCCTCTAGGTTAATCTTCTGATTCACCTCATACTTGAGCCCATAATCAACTGTACCCCTCAGGTACCTTAGAATATGCTTTGCAGCAATCAAGTGAACATGTCTCGGATCTTTCAGAAACTGGCTCAAGGTGTTCACATCAAAGAAAATATTTGGTCTTGTGTTTGTTAGGTACATCAAGGACCCAATCATCTGACGATATATCATAGCATCAACTTCTTTTGATGAAGCATCACTCAATAGGTTCAGGTTCGATGCCATAGGTGTGGTCATGGCCATACAGTCCATCATCCCAAACCTCTTCAGGATCTCTAGTGCATACTTCCCTTGTCCGAGGAAGATTCCATCCGCATTCTACCACACCTCCATGCCTAGAAAATAGTGCATCGACACATAACAGGAGCATCACTAGTCTTCCGCCTTCAACCTTGAAGCAAAGGTTGGAATCCGCTTTACTCTTAGTAAAGCCTACAGTCATTAGTAATCTATCCATCCTGTCATACCATGTCAAAATTCAGGATTTTCTATAGTCACTCCCTCTAAAGCATCATACTCCCTCTGTCTTCCATACTTTATGCACTGAAACATTCTGTACTAGAGTGACAAGTAGCTTCCTCTGCTACTAATATTCTATGTATCCATATAGGGTCATTGGATACCAAGGTCCTCTATCTTTGAAAGCATTCTTCTCGCACCCATCTGTGAGCTTGACATCCTTTATCAACCTTGTAGCAAAGGTTTAGATCTTCATCAAGCTCCTCATGTATGTATTATCCCATGGGTGTCTTCTGAGCTCGTACAAGGCCTTCTTTAGTTTGCACACATGATTCTTCTTGTCATGTGCCTCAACTCCCACTGGCTGCAAATGTCTCTTTGTAGTCTGTGCCTTCTTTTCATGAGAAGCCTCATGCTACGAATCTTTCCTTGTATCCCATGATGTTTCCATCTATTGCATGATGGAGCTACAAAAATTCCCTTCATGTATCAATACTGCTTCCTAGACATCATTCTTCTTGAACTGGTCTTCCCTTTCTTCTTGGTTACTTCTTCATGGCTAGAAGGTTCTACATCAATGATGTCACTGCATTCGTCATATTATTCTTCATCTTTGAACTGTCGTCACTTGTTCTTCGGAACAAGTCTCATTCTTCTTTGCTTGTAGGCGATTATGTATGCGATCTTTCCCACAAGTCAAATGCATTAGTTGTATGGTTAGAAACATTTCATAAGGTATATTCACAATGAAAAATTCTTTTGCATAAATATATGATCATGCAACTATTTTATCCAATACAACATTTACCCATATCTCACAGAAATGTTTCTAGATGCCTTCCATCTCTACCAGGACAACATTGAGATTGTGCACTAATTCAATATGTCAGCAAAGAGGTTTCATTCTAGATAAGCAGCAATGGAGAGTTGTATAGCACCATGAGCTACTTACCCATCACATGCATATTAGTAGTATACTGTCATTAATGCAAACATTCTATCATGCATAATGCATTAAATGAATATAAACAAATGCATAACAAAACAATATCATGAAATGACAATTGAATACTTATCTTTATTTGTTTCGTGGGTAGACTCCTTCTTGAGCCTTCAACTTCATCATATTCTTCATTCATAATAGCATTGTTTCTTATCCAAATGATAAGGTGGATAAGAGGTTCTTCAAGAGTTGAGATCTTCATATTCCTCATTTCTTGAGGGATCTTCTTTGGATGGTGAGAGCTTGATATTCAATTGTTCCCATCTTCTCTTCTCTTATTATGAGTTGAGCTTCTTCTTCTTCCCAGAGTCTGCTAAAAGTAATCACTTCCTTCTAGCACACATTCCTTGCATGAATGAATCCCATGATCCTGGGAGACCATTCAAGGTGGCTATCACCACTTCTACATTCTCCACTTCTTCTTCTACTTCTACAAGTTGTTCTTTGATTTGATAGACCCTCGTAAAGTATGACTGTATGGTCTCTGCATTCTGGATCTTCACATGCTTCAACTATTTTCTCAATGTGATATTCCGATTTATGTTCTTCCCTTAAAATATCTTGGTTAAGGAATAAAACATATTTGGTGTCTTTAGGGAAGACACTTGTGGTACAAGTTGATCCATGATTGAATCAATAATGATCTCCTTGGCCTTGACCAAGTTCTTCTTGTGTAAGGCTTCTAGCCTCATCTCCCTCTGGAACTAGAACCTCTCTACTCATGTCGGTGTCCAATTCATTTTCTTCAGAGAGATCATATAATTCCATGCTTGGAAGTTGTCAACTTCACCAATATTATCATCAAGCTGATGTGATAGATCACTTTGAAATGAGAACCTCAAATGAAAATAGCAAAAGATTAGATCTTACCGATTTGAGGTGTCTGTCCTGGTTCTGGAGCTGGCTGATCTAGGGTTTGTCGAAGAATCCCTAATTTTCAAAAATTAGAATCATTCAGATCTAATTGGATAGAAAGATATATCTCTTCAAGTTGAGCTATCCAGTGTACTCCTTCTCTGAAAAATAGTGGAGGGAAGCTCTCGGAATAGGAAGCCCTAGTTTACCAATTTCTTCTGCATAAATTCCTGATATTATTTCTGCAGTATCTCTGAAATTACTACTCCTTTGTGTCTGAAAATTTGCACTATGGTATCCTTTCCTATCCCTATTTCAACACCATAGGTTTCATCAGAAGTGGTTTCACCAATTGGGACTTATGATCATTTTCCCAATGGGACCTGTTACATGACTGTTCAGAACAGCGAAGTTGTACGGACTGCCACGTGTCACTATTTCATCTTCTAGGTTTGAAACTTAGGTCAAATAAATTACAGTCCATGCCCTTTCTGGAGTATATTCAGAAATTTAATTTGGACCTTTTTAGCCCAAGATATAGAAAGTTTCCCCAGGTGTCATGTTTAGGGATGAATTCTAGAAGAGGTTGGAACCTTAATGTGGAGGGATCATATCTCCCAAGATATAGTGAATCTGAGGCTGAATTTTGGATACAGTGTAAATCAGAATTTCACCTTCGTCCAGTGAAAGATTAAGCTGCTGAATCATCTCCAATCCAGAGATATAGTGAATGTACCAAAACTTATCCGTTTTAGTATTTTAGGGTTTTTCCAGCTCGTGGTAAAACTAGGGTTTGACTTTCCTGGAGTTTCATCCAACCAAAAATATTGAACCAGGTCTCTAAAATTCGATTTTTTTGAGGAGAGAAATCCTATGTCAAGCTCACTCAAAAATTCCTCTTCTGTAAGAAGCCCTAATTTCCTGCACCAAAAACTGAAAATGCTTGGAATCGAACTCTGATTCGACAGAAAGATGCGCCCTTTAATGGAGAGTCAACCTAGCATACTTTTGCTGATGGATTATGGAGAGAGACCCAAAAAGTAAGAATCCCTATATTCTATAGCTGCACAATGTCTTCTTCTCAGGTTAGCTCTGATACCATGTTGGAATTTTATCATTCAAGCTAGCATTATGATCTCAGGATATTTAACTGAGAGAATAACATGCACAACAATAAAATACAAGAGACAATGAACAAAATTTTTTTCCTTGGGGAAGCCATAAAGGAGAAAACCCCTCAACTTCCTCAGAGATAGAATCAACACCGAAAGTAAAACCCGAAAACATAAAGATGATCTCTCGATAGCAGTAGTCTCTCTCTTGTCCCAACAAATTCTCTCTCACTCATGCGCCCCAATGAGTGAGTGAGTGTGTGATAAATAGAGAGGCTCACTCTCTATTTATATTCTTTCGTTCACTCGAATCCCACTCCAACATGTCGACCTCACTTAACAATTACTTACGAGAGCCGACATCTCTAGGAGTGTCTAATAACCTTAGTTCCCCACAGCTTGTGGGGACTTTTCCTCCTCCAACCAACAAGGAGGGTTATCCTTAACACAACGGTGGGCAATATTGCCTCGAATTAAAATGACTCACCTAGGGTTGAATTCTCTAGGATAGTCTAATAACCCTAGGGCCCCACAACTGTGGGGAATTTAACCCTTGACCAATAGTAGGGTTACCCACAATGACTTGACATGACTTTCTTACATTATAGAAACTCTGAATAGGAACATCGGGGCATGACATGACTCAAATACATTACAGACACATCATGGAATAAGCATCAGGGTACAATACATAAGATATATGGATGAATACATTCCGAAGTTACAAATGCATTAACAATTAATTTACCGAGATTAGGAGATCTCATCACTTCAGTAGTCCATGGAGGACATGACTAGTGGACATCTGCCACTTACTACACTTGTTTGCATGCATTTTGGAGCTCTAGGGATCAATCGCTATTTTATAGTGTTAGGATTATAAATCCTCCCTTGGTCAAATGTCTATTATATTAATTATTTCCTAACTTAGGAACCTTAAATTAATTAATTGGGTCCACTTGGCCTAATGGGGCCACCTGTACCAGTCACTAGATTGTGGGGAACATTACTAGAGGTTAACTTCCACTTACTACATGTGCATGCATCAGTTTGGGTGCCTCATAGACCAATCCCTACATTTTAGGATCCAGTGGGAGTCCAGAAACCAACCTACTTCAGTTAGTTGGTGTTAGTACTAGTTAGTCTTAGTTAGCCCCTGGTTACATTCAGTTACTTAAAAATTAGTTATTATAGCACTACCAATGCATGGTTACATGGGGAGGAGCGCTTTTCCTACCTACCACACTCAGTTGCACTGAGATAACTTAATGTCAATGGTTGTTGGAGTTATTGGTCATCAGGGAGTTGTCTATTTGGACTCCGATATTGATTGGGAGACCTTGAGTTAGAGATTAAGTTAGATACAGTCATATCCACTTGGAGGATTTGAATTCATATCCAGTGCATTCAAATTCTACCTATGTAAACTATTGTAAAATCGGATATTATTATGATTAATGATACTATAAATTCCTGAGAAATACTTGTCCGTTTCCTATATGTTTTTCTTTGCTTAGTTTGTATCTTCATTCTCCATTCAATTGTTGCAAAAATTATTAGAAATATATGATAGAATATATAAATGGAATTCAAATTCTAATATGGTATCAGAGCATAGGTCTTAGGTTCAATTCCCTCAAGCTATGCCGGAGGCGGGGTGTTGGAGTATCGATACAACCTCCACATGGTATAACCGCCACACCTTTGATGATATAAAAGCAAGTGAACTAACTGCCACTCCTAGTGATAGGGCCTTGTGTTGGGTTTCAAATTTTCATCAACATCTGCAGGCTTTGGTGTAACACCAAACCTTATATGGTATCAGAGCGTTCTCATGAAGGTTTCATGCTTGTTTCTCCCCATTGAACATCAGAAGCAGCTAGGTTTCCACATAATTACCCTATGAAAATTTACTAGCTCTGGATTTATTCAGAGCAGCGAAGAGGGCATGATGGACCCTGAAAACATGTTCATGACGGGAGGAAAATCATGATTATGATAGGTCATATGTTTTAGTGTTATTGTAGTGAAATTGACAGGTGCTACATAGCTTGTGAGAAGTATTTGCAGTCTTTCGGCCAAAGTAATTATGAATTCTCAAACTCCTGAACCAAGGATCCTCACAACTTCCAATTACCTTGATTGGAGGATTGATATGTAGCTATCCTTGCACAATCATGGCTACCACGAGATCATACATGGATGGGAGGTTGAGTCTCATCATCCAGTAGAGCAGAACAAGTTCCTAAACTATTGTCATGAAGCATTTAGGTACTTAGGTATTTATTTTCCATAGATCTCCTCTATCATCTAGAAGGATTGAGGACTCCCATAGAATCCTAGGAGAAGCTTGATAGCTTCTTTACCGAACAAGATGAGCTTCAGGGACATATTCTGGAGAATGAGTTGGTATCTTTACATCCTAACAGTTTCAATACTATTGAGCAATTATTCTCTAAATTAAAGTCTCTAGTGCTCCAATGCAGACAATGTGGGATAGAGCAGAAGGATGAGCATAATGTCCTTTCCATACTCAACAAACTAGGCCATGAGTACTCCATATATGTCTCTATGTTTCATTCCAAGCGGGAAAGCTTTCCTGATTGGAAACTTCCTTCTTTAGATTCTTTTTCCGAGTCCTTAATCAAGGAACAAGACAAATTGATTCGAATGGGAGTCATCTAGACCTCCAAAGATCAAGATCTCTTGGTTATAGAATCTTCCAAAGTGCAAGCAAAGGGGAAATCAAAGAAGAAGGAGCCAAAGGCATCTGATTCGAAGCCTAAACAAAATCAGCAAGCTTTCGAAGGGGTCTCTGGGTCTAAGAAGAAGAAATTTGAAAAGAAGTTATGTCCTTATTGTGAAAAGGGATACCATCTTGAATAAAATTGTACGAGGAAGCAACTTGATGAGATGTACGCCCCTTTCAAGTAGGAAAACATTGCTCCTCCAAGAGAAAAGAATCCTTATGAAGAAGCACCGACATAAGATACCAAAAGGTGTCATGCTTGGAAAGAAACTCTCTCTCCATCCTCAGCATACATTATAGATTCTGGAGCCTCCAACCACATGGTTTCCTCCAAAGAATACTTATCTACTCTTTCACTATCAAAGGGGCCTAACATTCACATGGGAAATGATTCCTAGATTCCAGTAGAAGGAAGGGGATCATTCAGAGCAAAGCATGGAGGGTTCAAGAATATCTTATATGTGCCCTCCCTTGCTTCTAACCTATTATCTATTTACCAGATGACTCATACAGGCTGTCCCAAGAGAGTCACATTCGATTAAGACTCGGTTGAGATTACAGAAAAAGCCACTGGAAAGCTTGTAGCAAAAAGTGTTGCAAATCACTCTACCAAAGCTTATGAGTTTTCACATTTCTTATCTGTTTCTCCTTCTACAGCTTTATTGTCTCATACTAACAACACCAGCAAGATTTGACATGAGAGATTTGGCCATCTCAATTTCAAATATTTGAAGTTGCTCCACAATGATAACATGGTTGAAGGTTTTCCCTCCATCCAAACTTTCGATGGAGTTTGTGCTGGGTGCTTGGTAGGTAAGCATCCAGAAAAGAAGTATGATGTTGGGAAAGCAAATAGAGTTGTCTCTACACTTGATTTGATACACAATGATGTATTTGGAGCTATGCCCACAAACTCCATTAATGGTTGCAGGTATTTCCTAACCTTTATTAGTGATTGTTCTACTTACTACTCGATCTACTTCATGAAACTAAAATCAGAATTTTTTGAGACTTTTAAAAGTTTTAAAGCTATGGTTGAGAACAGTTTCAATAAGAATATCAATTCAATAAGATCCAATGGAGGAGGAGAATATGTCAAAAGAGATTTCCATAATTTCCGTGAACAGAGGGGATTCGAATGTAACACTCAGTTCCATACACACCATAGCAAAATGGTGTGGCTGAGAGGAAGAATAGATCGTTGAAAGAGATGGAAACATGCCTTCTCCATACCAAGCATCTACCTCCTTCTCTTTGGGCTGAAGTAGTAAACTATGTTTCATATTTGCAGAATAGGGTGGCCCACAACTCAATGGTTGGGGTCACACCATTTGAAGCACTGCATGGATATAATCCCAATGCCTCACATCTACGAGTTTTTGGCTCCAAAGCTTGGGCCAGAATACCACTTGAGAAGAGGAAAGCCTTCCAAGCCCAAAGTAGCAAATGCATTCTACTGGGATATGAAGAATATGCAAAAGCTTACAAACTAATGGAGGTTGGTACCATAAGATGCTTCATTGAAACAAGTGTCCAATTCAAAGAAGATCAGTTGCATGATACTCCTCCAGTAGCACATGAAGGTATAACTATTTTTCCACCTATTTTTGATGACGATGATGACGTGCTACAAGTTTCAGATTTAGATGAAGAAGATCACATAAAACATGATCCTGTTATTGAGATTGAATCTCAAGAGATTTTAGATCCAGATATAGTACCCATTCCTAATCAGAAGCCTAAACCTAGATGGGCTCAAAATATTCTTGATGCAGTTGGAAGTGGTGCTGGAGTTCCAAAAGATAGAAGAAGAACTAGGTCCCAGTATCAAAATGATCATGCTTCACTATCCCTCATAGATTTGCTCTCTACAGAATGGTGCAGCAAAGTTCTAGCTTGGTGCTACTTGATGATGGCGAATGATTAGCTACATGGCCCACAGAAGCAAAGATTTGATCATTCCCTACATTCACCATCCAACAGAAACAAACAGAGTCATCAGTTCAGAAGTACATTAAGAGGTCCACTGATGGACCATGCTGCTGCTTGTTACCACCTAAGTTTTACTTAGTGGTTTTTTATCAAGTGAGCCTGATGAACCGGACAAGGATAACTTGTTCGGACTTAAGAAGACCTTTGGAAGTACTTCTCGGAAGTGCTTGTTGTACTATATCACATGTTGATACCCCATGGGGGAATTGTAATAAATGTTATAGCATGATAGTGTCTGTAAAAGAATCGGTCTCTTAGAATTTATTTGTCAATCCGATCAGCCCAGGGTGTTTTTTCCCTTGGTTATTATTGGTTGTTGAATAAACGACTGATAATTTCTGAGTTTTTCACTCCATACCTCCAAAGTTGGGGTGGCTCGCTTGGCATTTAGGCCTATTGAGGTTATTAGAGTCTATGTGTCAATGTATAAACATGCTAGACATCATGGTCAAGTCATATGAACATGTCTAAGTCCCCTTAGGTTTTTTCAATTTTTCAATTTTTAAATTTTTTCAGTGTTTTTTATTAAAATTTAATTTTTCCAAAACTTAGGCTATTTTTTAATAGTTTAATTGGAAAAATTGATTTTGTAATAAAAGTGGGCCAAATAATTAGTTTCAGTCATGTAGGTGCTCATTTTCAAGCTAAGAGCACCATGTAAACCCATGGATCCACTATTTCCTAGTTTTGAGTGATTTTCCATCACTCAGGTCAAAAAGCCCCAAAAATCAATTATTGATGATTTTAATTAATAAATTGATGAATAATGGAGCAAATCCAAAATCATAGATCAGTGGATTCTCAGCCGATTTGATTGAAATCAGTCAGATCTGAAGCAGATTCACTAAATCTGACAAATCCTTGACTGAAGGAGGTGATCAAATCAGATCCAGAGTTGATCTTTAGCATCCTTTATGGGGAATTTCACCCTCCCTCTCTCCTCAACATGTTTTGGCTCATCTGGATGAGTTTTGGTGGATGCTTCAATCAACAGGTTGAGGTGTCAGTCATATCAGCTCTTCGATTGACAGTTGCACTCAGTGGGACTCAAATATGGCTAAGCTAGACACAGATCAGGCATTGATGGACTCTCCTTCAGCTGATTTGATCTATCTCATTGGGATTTGTGCCCCCCCTGGGCTGGATCTCCTGGTTTTTGTATATATCCAAGCACAAGCTCCCTCTTCCAAAAGAGTTAGAGCTAGATTGAAGGGCTTGCTATTGTAATTGTGTATTGATCATCATTGTTGAAATAAAGAGAAGCTTTGGAGGCTCAATTGTGGATTACCTTTCATGTGTGGATTATCATTATCATGCTGCATTCGAGGTGAAACTGCTATTTTTTCAATTTTTTGCACTTAACTGTTGTCTTCCTAAATGGTTATTGAAATCATAGGGATAGATCATTGTAAGTAAGATTACTTACTTGTATTTTTCTGCATATGTTTGAATGAGCTAATACCTATATGCTAAATAAGATTATTTGCATGTTGTATCATCTACTTCTCATATGTATCTTCAGATTTAATGGTTCTGTTTGCAGGATTTGTTGTGTAGCTTACAAGTTTGCCGTGACTGGAAGATATATGGTTCAGGTTTGATTCCATTGATTTCCAACAGATATTGCTAATATCATTCCCCTTGGTGCTTCACTACCAAGTTTCCTCTGCAGATCTACTTCAACAACAAGCACCTCTCTTCCCCTTTTTCCCCTTTAAAAATCTTAAATTTTCTTCAAACTGGTTACTATTAAGGTTTCTTATTACTCAGATCTGTCTCATTAATAAAATTACACATATATCTAGTTAATAATATCCCTTCCTAATTCTATATCTTAGTTTTGTTTTGCATATAAAGTTACATTTTAAGAAATCTAGCTAAAATTACCATAATTTCGCAAGCATTTTAATGAAAATTCGTAGCTTGCTGTTAAGGTAGTTTCCTTTGATGTACGTTAAAATTTCATATTCTGCAATAAAAGTGCACATATTATTGGCTTCCAAAAAGGCAAGCCAAGATCCCAAGGAAAGCCTGCCTTCCTTGGTTCTTGCTTTCCCCTTTTAACTAGTTTTCAGCTTACCTTTTTTGGTTAAAAGTGAGCTGACCCAAAGGTCTTTTAGAGTGCTTTTGGGAATATTTCAGTCTGATATGCTTGCTTGTTTTTAGTAGGTTTGACAGAAAATAAATGAAGCTGCTGTTCGGAAGTGGCCTTAGGAGCGTTCAAATCCCCCTAGGGGTTTCCCATTTGACCAAAACCTTTAATTTTCGCACTTTGTAAGCTCTTGATTTCAATCCATATAAGGATCAAAAGGATTATATCAGTTATCTGATATTGTAACCACTGTAATAAAAATAATTTTTGAATAGGCTCTTTCGAGCCCATTCCCCATCCTCCCTAGGGGGATTTGTGTCGGTGTCCTTTTTGTTGCTTTTTGTTCTTTTCTTTTCAAACTAGCATTGATATAATCTGTAGGGTAGTATAATTTGTTTTATTATCAATATCATATTCCATATTTTATATTTCAAAGTAATCTCAATACTTACCCCACGACTTACCGATTCCTGAAAGGGGAAAGAGATTCGTGGTAGGACTAATTAGGAAACTAGAATTGTGTATCTATTTTCTTTTCTATCATTTTATTTTCATCTATTATAAAATTAACCCCTCCTTGATTCCCTGATTGAGATCCACTTGGATCGAAAGAGGTTCCTGGAGGGTTTTCTTTTAAACAAGAACACCCATTGTAAAACTTACTAAAATTGACAAGACTCCGGTGTGTATGCTCTACACTTGGCTGCGGTTCGTTCGATCAGTCAAGTTGTATCAAAAGCACTTTAGTGACTAGTATAATTAGGACTCACTGTCCCAAATTAACAAACCAACAGGTGAAAATCCAACACCTAGATCAAACCATCATGGTGGAAAAATACCCAAAGGAAGTGGGAACTTCTGAAAAGTGACCTCGGGGCGCTGATCTCTGTCACACCCTAATGGGTGCGTTATGAACAATAGCCCCAGAAAATCCATTCAGCCCACATATTTCTTGCGGGTAGCCGTGAAGGTTTAGTTTTGGACATACTCCAAGTACTCTCGGGTATATCTGGAGTCCCCCCTTCACCTAATTGTAATCAACTCACACCTCAAATTTAACTTAAAACGTACCAAGAGGCAATCACAAAACATTCAATCCAAGCACATGCAAGTAAATTGTTTCTATTTTTTGACTCCATTCTAAGGCATTGGTTATTTTCTTGCTTTATATATATATATTGTGTCTCAGCATTGTGCTTTCAGGTGTTCATCTTTGTATCTTGTCATCTTTGATTATCTATAGTTAAATTTCAAACTCCTAAGTAACTCATTCAGTTTAACATCATGACACTAAGAAACTATCCTTAGTAACTTAATAGGGTCTACCCCCCTTGGCTTCGTTAGGAGTTGAGCCTAAACGGAGGAGTCAAGAACAAGGTGACAGCCTTGACTCGAGACTTTCCCCCAAGGACACACTGAGTGGCTTGAAGATTTCTGCCACGTGACCCAGGTGTGTGTAAGGTGGCAACACTACTTAGAGCTGCACTTTTGCAGCAGTGTTTTTTCTCAAGTTATTTTTCTAAGGAGGAAGCTTCTTTCTTCTAAATATATGCAGATTGTTGTTTTCCTGCTTATTTTTTAGGGGTTTTTTTTCCCCATGAGGTTTTCCCTTATTTCCTTAGTTGTATTAAGCAACATTTTTTATTATCTTCTAGATTGTATATGGGAGACCTATGGTCTTGTTACCAAGGCCTACACTTGTCCAAGTTAGGATTCAGGGGGGGTGTTAGGATTATTAATCCTTCCTTGGTCAAATATCTATTAGATTAATTATTTCCTAACTTAGAAACCTTAAATTAATTAATTGGGTCCACTAGTACAATTGGGTCCACTTAGCCTAATGGGGCCACCTGTACCAGTCACTAGAGTGTGGGGAACACTTCTATAGGTTAACTGCCACTTACTGCATGTTCATGCATCATTTTGGATGCCTCCTAGACCAATCCCTACATTTTACGAGCCATAGGGAGTCCCGACACCAACCTACTTCAGTCCGTTGGTGTTAGTACTAGTTAGTATTAGTTATCCTTAAGTTACATTCAGTTACTTCACAGTCAGTTAAGTTAGTGTTTCCAATGCATGGATAATGCATGGTTGCATGGGGAGGAGTGATTTTCCTACCTGCCACACTCAGTCGCACTGAGTTAACTAGCTGTCAGTGGTTGTTGGAGTTATTGGTCATCAAGGAGTTGTTTATTTGGACTTCGATATTGATTGGGAGACCTTGAGTTAGAGATTCAGTTAGATACAGTCATATCCACTTGAAGGATTCAAATTGATATCCCATGCATTCAAATTCTACCTATGTAAAATATTGTAACACCAGATATTATTATGATGAATGATACTGTAAATTCCTGAGCAATACTTATTCGTTCCCTGTGTGGTTTGTTTTTCTTAGTTTGTATCTTCATTCTTCATTCACTTGCTGCAAAAATTATTAGAAATTTCTGCTTGAAGGTCTAAATGGAATTCAAATTCTAATATATAGGAACCCACTCGGAGTGACACCAACAATGTCCAACAGTTGAATCCAGTAGGTCATCATTTATCCTTAGTTAAACTCTGATCCCCATCAGTTTGATCAATTCCAGTGTCTCTAGCACCAGTTTTCATGATTCATGGGAATATATGAGCCTTTTTCACCTACCCCCTTTAGTTAACTGATTATAACTGATTGTAATTGGTTATTAACTAATTTAGTGATATGTAGTTGCATTATTTAGCTATAATGGTGATTTTCCCACTCCTAGTTAGCTTTAGAGTCAGTCTAGGTTGGTAGATTCAACAACCTAAGTAGGTATTCTATGTTATAATAATCAAACCATAGTTACCCATATTTGACATTAATTAAATCATTTTTGTCTTATTCCTAGATTCCTAGATTCCCTCTCTATGCTAGTTGACTTCTACATGTTCCTAGAAGTAAATACTTGCTAAACGGGGTCATGGAGCGCTTTGGAATCATCCTGGAAACATATTTAGCATGTATTCTTTATTCCTAGTTCCTTAAAGCACATATCTTCTTTTTTTGAAAGCTGCCTTGCTTTACAACAGTTTTAAGGCATAAAAGAAAAGCTTGTCTAGGGGAACTTGCCTTGTTTTTTGACCACATCATCCGCCTTCCTTTTCTCCAAAAAAAAGAATGAATGAGTTGTATTTCCACCACTTATTATCTTTCCCACTTTCTTTATCTAATTCGTGAGGATCTACATGGATTTGGAAAGTCCTTTTCGTACCTATGGGGGATTTGACTTGATTTAGTAAGCTTGCCTTTTGACCAATTTGAATAGAAACCTAGTGATTTTGAATATCTCATGTAACTATATATTTGAGCAGCCTATTACTTCATATGGTTGGATTAAGTACACTTATTCAATACAGGATTGAGTTATGCTCCAATTTCAGTCTCTTTTTGTGTGATTTTTGCATGTTTGATTAGCAATTTTGTGAGTGTAATTGATCTATCTCTTGGGTTCAATTTCCACATGGTATTAGAGGCTTTTTGTATTGATTTCTCTCCTTCCAAATTGTTATTATATATTTGACATCACTGACTGGGAGTGCATTCTGCTGACTAAAAAGCACAGGAGTTGAGATATGGACCAATCTCAAAGGATCATCTTGAGTCCATTCAATTTATTTGAATGGAAAGATGAGATGGAGATATTGTTGAGAGAAAAATGTATCTATAGGATTACCATGGATATTGAGGCAAATCCCAATGTAGCTATAGAGAAAATAAAATGGCACAACAGGAGGGATGAGGCCTATGAAATTTTGTGTCTTAGTATTTCAAGAGACCTCCTCTTTCATCTTGATTCATTGACATCTCCTAATGAAGTACGGGAGAAGCTTGAAGATATTTTTGGAAAGATAGATGAGATGAGAGGACATCAAATCGAGAATGAATTGATCTTCTTGAGTCCCAGTAGCTTCGAATGATTGCAACTCTATTTTACCAAGTTTAGGGCCCTTGTTTTGCAGTTAAAACAATGTGGGATTTAAAAGAAGGAGGAGAAACTAGTTTTGACCATTCTCTCAAATCTTGGTCCTAACTATTCACTATTTCTTTTGACCTTCTATGCCACTAAATTGACAGCTCAAACCTGGAAGATGCCTAAGCTTGTCAAGTTCATGGAATCCCTCACTTAGGAGCAAGATAAATTGGTGATGATGGGCACCATCAAACCTTCCAAAGACCAAGATTTGGTTACTGGATATTCGAAGGTGGATTCAAAAAGAAAGAAAAAATCTAAAAATCCACCTAAGCAAAAGAGAGTCAAGGAAAAGTCTCAAGAGGGTTCCTCTGGCTCCAACAAGAACTACCAGTAGAAAAAGAACAAAGGAGAAATGAGAAAGTGCGCATACTGCAGTAAGGGCTATCATCCTGAGAGATCTTGTATGAGAAAGCAAATTGACATGTTGACCCAACTCCCGGAGAAGAACAACATCTCCCTTCCTGATTTCTCAAAGAAGAGGGAAGGAGGATCAAATTTAGAAGACAAGGAGAGAGTATATACTGTGGCTACTAGTACCTAAAGCTCACCTTGCTTCATCATTGATTTTGGAACTTCCAGACATATGGTTTCGACAAGGGAGATATTTTCCTCTCTTGACATGTCAAAAGGTCCACCATTAGTTTTGGGAGATAACTCTCTGAATGACAGTATGGGAAAGGATAGGATTGATCTTGACCATGGTAATTTCAATAATGTGTTATATGTTCCAGGTCTTGCCTCTAATACCTTGTTAGTGTATTAGATGACTCACACTGGGTCTCCAAAGAAAGTCATATTCTCCCCCAATGAATTTGAAATTACTGATATTTCAAATGGTAAAGTCATAGAAAAAGGTGTTGGTGATCACACTTTGAAGGTATACAAGTTTTCCCATTTTATACCCTACTCTAACTCCTCTTCTCTTCTTAATCATGCTAATGAAGCAGGCAAGCTTTGGCCATATTAACTACAAGTATCTTTCTTATTTGAGTGACAAAGACATGGTCATAGGGTTACCAAAGATCAAGTTTTCTAAAGGAGTCTGTCAAGGTTGTATCCTAGGAAAACACCAAGAGCACAAGTATGAGAGAGCTATTCATGAGAGAAACACAACACCTCTTGAGTTGATCCACTGTGACATTTCTGTTCCATTCCCTCATATGTCCATGAGTGAATCCAATTATGCACTCACCTTCATAGATGACTTTTCTAGGTATTGTTGGGTTTACTTCCTAAAGCACAAGTTTGAAGTTTTTGACCTCTTCAAAGTCTTTAGAGCCTTGGTTGTAAACCAGTATGGGAGGAAACTCAAGATCCTCAGATATGACAATGCTGGTGAGCATGTCATATCTGATTGCATCCAGTATTGCAAAGATGTAGTTATCTATATGCAACATTCTATTCCTTACACACCACAACAAAATGGTGTTGTTGATAGAAAGAACAGATCATTGAAGGCAATGGAAACTTGCATGATGGAGGCTTAAACATTTACACCAAAGTTTTGGGATGAGGCTATAAATTGTGCATCCTATATCTAGAATAGGGTTCCACATAAGCATCTTGATGGTATGAATCCTTTCGAATCTTGGAGTGGGCACAAGCCAGATGTGACCCATTTCAGGATTTTTGGCTCAAAGGCTTGGGATAGAATTCCAACTGAAAAGAGGAAGGCTTTGCAACCCCAAAGCCAAGAGTGCCTATTTATTGGGTATTCTGAATATTCAAAATGGTACAATATTATCAAATTAAGCACTAACAAATCTTTCATTGAAATAAGTGTTCAGCTCGAAGAAGAGCCTTTAGCAGTAGTTGAAGTTGGAGAGTCTTCTTCACCACCACAGCCATTGATTGTAAGTGAAGAGACTAATGAGTTTTCTGATTCTAATATGTATGATAATGATGAATTAGTTGCATATCCTAACAGCCTTACAATACCAAAGTGGGAAGCAAGGACTATTCATGCAGTTGGGGAACTAGCTGGAAATCCTAATGACACTAGGAGGACTAGATCTCAATTTGAGAGTGCCCTTTGTGTGAAAGATCCACTCTTTGCTAAGAAGTGTTATTTGATTATATATTATGATACACACACATATTAATATGCAGCACATGATCCAATATGCAAAACAACCATGAAATAAGAATTCAGCTCGCTCCAGAAGAACAACACATGGGAACTAGTTGATCTCACCCTAGGGAGAAAGCTAGTGAAGTGTAAGTGGGTCTTTAAAACTAAGTTTGCTGCTAATGGTTCAAATTTTAAATATAAGGCAATATTGGTAGCTAAGGGCTACTCTCAGTTACATGGTATTGATTACGATGAGACCTTTGCACCAGTGGCAAAGATGGACTCCATAAGGCCTGCTCTAGCCATTGCAGCTTCGAAGCAATGGGAGGTACATCACATGGATGTAAAGTGTTCCTTTCTGAATGGAGATATGAATGAAGATATTTATATGCAGCAAACAAAAGGTTTTGTATCTAATCCATCTTTAGTGTGTAGGTTAAAGAAATCATTGTATGGGCTCAAGCAATACCCCAGGGCTTGGTATGCCAAGATTGATGTCTTTCTGCTATCACTGAGTTTTGTTCGATACAACTTTGATCCTAATGTCTATTTGAAGCTGATTCATGTTTCTTTAATGATTATTTTCTCTATGTGGATGAACTACTCATTACAGGAAGTTCAAAGAAAGAGATTTCCTCCTTGAAGGATGCAATGAACCATGCCTTTCCTATGAGAGATTTGAGATTGTTGCATTAGAGGAAATTTGGGGTCTAAAATGGGCCTTATAAGAAAATGTGCCAACAATAAATTTTGTGAGTTGGAATTCAAGAACCAATAGAATTTCAATAAAATGAGTCAACCATAATGGTTGAATTGACATATTTGTCATAAAAGAAAACAACTTTTTTTGTTCGTAGTTTTGACATATCTCCCTGTGCTTTTACTCAAATTCTGAGTGGGAGAACTTGTTGGATGCGGAATTACCACATACTTTTGACAGACCCCGCTACCCCCAAAACAATAAATACCTGGGAAAAAAATGTGATGATGATGTCATCATCACATTTTTCAGGTATTTCTTGTTTTTCGGGCGGGGTTTGTCAAAAGTATGCAGTGTTGGTACTCATTGGATGCGGAATTAAATATCGCATACAACGAGCTCTCCTGTTTGAAATTTGAGTAAAACCACAGGGAGATATGTCGAAAATACGAACACAAAAAGTAGTTTTTTTCATTCTTCCTCCAAAATTAATAACTAATATTTTATTATTTTAACTATTATTTTATTATTTTCCTTAGGACACCCATTTTAGACCTCAAATTTCCTCTAATGAGCCAATTCTTGGGTCTCGAAATTGATCAATCTAAAAATGGAATCAAGGTTCATCAGCCAAAGTATGCTTCAGATTTTCTCACCAAGTTCAACATGAAATATTTCAATCCAAGAAAGACTCCATTCCTTTCAGGAGTTAAGCTTGAAGAAGCAGGTTCTTCTCCTATGGTAAATAATACACTGTATAGGCAGTTGATTGGGCGTTTTGCTTTATCTTACACATACTCGACCTGACTTATATTATGCAGTTAGTGTGGATTCAATATACATGGATCAGCCTCATGAGATCCATTAGAGAGCAGCCAAGAGGATCCTAAACTTTGTTCAGGGAACAAGGACTCATGGGATTTTCTACAAAGCAAAATCTGACTTAGAGCTAGTTGGATTTACTGACAGTGATTGGGCAGGTGACAACACAGATCAAAAGTCTACCTCAAGATATGTGTTCATGCTTGTAGAAGGACCAATCAGCTGGTGAAGTAAAAATCAAAGTTCCATAGCACTCTCATCTATAGAGGCAGAGTATAGACGAGTTGTAAATGCAGCTACTCAATGTTTATGGTTGCAGGGGATACTTGGAGAATTTGGTTTTGAATCAGAGTTTTCAATAGTTATCTATTGTGACAATCAAAGCACCATTTGAATCTCCACTAATCTAGTTCAAAGACAAAGAACCAAGCACATTGAGATCCACATGCACTATATCAGGGATCTTGTGCATGATGGTACCATTGCTCTACTCTACTGTGCATATTAAGAACAAGTAGTAGATATCTTCACCAAAGTATTCTGTGAGAATACCTTAAGTAATATCAAACCACTGCTGGGGATTTGTGATCATGTGGTGAAGAATTATTGATAACAATATTTCTAAAATTTTGTTTCCTGTCCATGTTTAAGGGAGGATTTTCCCATTGAGTTTTTCCCTTTTTTCTTGGTTGTATGGACATGCAGTATGTAAAAGGGTGACTAAGACTTGTTGCTAGGCCCTATAATTTTATGATATTTACTCATAAATTAAGGCTTAATGGGGGGTGTTTTAATAATCAACCCATATTTACCCATATTTGACATTAATTAAATCATTTTTGTCTTATTCCTAGATTCTTAGATTCCCTCTCTATGCTAGTTGACTTCTACATGTTCCTATAAGTCAACACTTTCTAAACTGGGTCATGGAGAACTTTGGAATCATCCCGAAAACATATTTAACATGTATGCTTTATTCTTGGTTCCTTAAAGTGCATATATTCTTTTTCTGAAAGCTTCCTTGCTTTACAGTAGTTTTAAGGCATAAAGGAAAAGCTAGTCTAGGGGAACTTGCCTTGTTTTTTGACCACATCATCCACCTTAATTTTCTCCAAAAAAAAGAATAAATGAGTTGTCTTTCCACCACTTATTAGATTTCCCACTTGCTTTAGCTAATTCGTTAGGATCTTCATGGATTTGGAAAGTCCTTTTTGCACCTATGGGGGATTTGAATTAATTTAGTAAGCCTGCTTTTTGACCAATTCGAATAGAAACCTAGTGATTTTGAATATCTCATGTAATTATATATTTCAGCAGTGTTTTACTTCATATGGTTGGATTATGTACACTTATTCATTACAAGATTAAGTTATGCTCCAATTTCAGTCTTCTTTTGTGTGAATTTTGCATGTTTGATTAGCAATTTGTTGAGTGTAATTGATCTATCTCCTGGGTTCAATTTACACATTCTAATTACTCATTTATGTTGTATTATATATTCACCCACAATGTGAATAATCAATTAATGAAATATTTATCATATTGTTCTTCAATCATTCTTCTCTTATTTCTCCTGTGCAATCTATGTGAAGACTATTTTTGGCCCAAGATCTGCCTGTCAGAATCTAATATGGTATTAGAGCCTGGTCAGGATATTTGAATCTCCCATATATATTTCCATTTATACACTAGAATCAGTTGAGTTTCCACATAAATCTTGCAATATTTTCCTTGCTAACTTTGGATCCTGTCCAGAGAAGTCTCTATAGGTGTGACAGACTCTGAAAATGTGCTCATTGTTGAAGTAGAGGTTGATTCATTTAAACAAAATTCTCTTTCTAGTTTTGTGCAGGTATTAATTTCTCTCACCAAAATAGAAAAACAAGCATGGATCTATCTAATATAGTAACATTGAATTCCTTAAATTATCATGAATGGAAAGCCAAAATTGATATACTATTGCGCAACAAAGGTCTCTACAGATTTACTATGGCCTTATAAATTGAGCCTAGTGCAAATTGAGAAAGCAAGGTGGAATAACAGGAAGGATGAAGCTCATGGCTTGATTTCTCTCTCTCTCTCTCTCTCTCTCTCTCCAGAACTTCTTTTCCATCTTGATGGCTTAACAGTTCCTAATGAAGTGTGTATCAAACTTGAATCCCTCTTTGGAAAGGAACATGATCTTATAGGACATCAATTTGAGAATGATTTTATCTCATTGAGACCAAGTGAATTCGAAACCATTGAGAAATTCATCACCAATTTTAAGTCACTAGTGATTTTGATCAAGTAGTGTGGGATTGAGAAGAAAAAAGACAAGTTAATCATCTCCATTCTATCGAAGCTGGGTTCATAATACTTAGTTTTTGTGTCAACATTCTATGCTACTAAACTTGCAGTTTGAAATTGGAGGATTCCATACTTGGATGTATTCATATATTCTCTCACTAAAGAGAAAGTCAATATGATTCAAATGGGGACTCTAAACAAATCAAAGTATCATGCGCTTGTTTCTCTTGGAAGAAAAAATATCAAGTTCAAAGGAAAGCTAAAAGTGAAGGAGAAAAATCCAAAGTTAGACTCCGAAGATGAAGGTTCTAACTCTGCTGATGAAGGCTCGAATTTCAAGAAAAAGGGAAACACGAAAGGAATATAAAAGTGTACCTATTGTGGACAATATTCTCAAAATGAAATTATTGCTTTAAAAATAAAATGGACATCATGAGTCAGTTGCTCAAAAGAAACAATATTGATGTATTAGATTTTGCAAGAAGGGAAAATTCTGCTAATCCCTAGGGGCACTATAACACTATGCAATTCAAAGGTAATGATGCTCATGCTTTGGTTGATAGAATAAAGTATGTTTCTGACGTATCTAATTTTCATACTCATTTTGATATATAAGAATCAGAAATCTCTTTGCCTCCCCTTGAAAAAATACCCATTAGAGGAAATTTGAGGTCTAAAATGGGCCTCCTAAGGAAAATGATAAAATAATAGTTAAAATAATAAAATAATAGTTATTAATTCTGGAGGAAGAATGAAAAAAATTACTTTTTTGTTCGTATTTTCAACATATCTCCCTGTGTTTTTACTCAAAATTCAAGCGGGAGAGATTTTTAGATGCAGAATTTAATTCCACATCCAACGAGTACCCACACTGCATACTTTTGACGAACCCGCTACCCCAAAAACAAGAAATGCTCGAAAAAATGTGATGATGACATCATCATAATATTTTTTCAGGTATTTCTTATTTTTGGGGTAGCATGGTCCATCAAAAGTATGCAGTGTGTGTACTCGTTGGATGTGGAATTAAATTCCACATCCAACGAGCTCTCCCTCCTAAAATTTGAGTAAAATCAAAGGGAGATATGTCAAAAACACGAACAAAAAAAGTAGTTTTATTTTATGCCAAATATGTCAATTCAACCATTATGGTTGACTCATTTTATTGAAATTCTATTGGTTCTTGAATTCCAACTCATAAAATTTATTGTTAGTGTGTTTTCTTATAAGGACTATTTTAGACCCCAAATTTCCTCTAATGTATCAGTCTCCCAGAGCCATCTCCTCTCAATACTAGTTTTTTACCACTAGTTTCTGACTTGTCTTCATTCGAATATTTCAAAATCCATTCAAATGATTCTTTCTCTAATTTAGAAGATGATTTTCAGGATTATATGTATATTATGACACCTCTATCTCATGCATTTGATACTCAGAAGACCCTACAACTCCCAAATTCATCAGTTAGTAAGCTAGACAATTTCATGGTTTCCTATACTGTATCACTGGTGAAAATTGTTATCATGTCTTTGTTTTCTGTCATTGGTTGGTTTTCATTATCATTGGATATATTTGGGATGATTTAAAAAAAGAAAGGGTTTGATACATAGAATTAGGCAGAATACCCCGCAGTTTGGTTCCTTGAACCGTCATCGTCTGATCCATATTCAACGACATTCACCACCTTTAGAGCCATATACTGCCTTTGATTCTGATTCACATTCCTATCAATCCGAACCTACCTTGTTCACCACCCCATCTAGCCCCAAGGTTGGTGCAAGTCCTAACCCCTTTCAATTGAGGCTGGTTGATATTGGGATTGTTATCGTTCCACCCATCATTCCGGGTATCCCTTCTACTGGACCTACAGGTCCTGCTCCTAGTGGGCCCTTTTACACCACACTCAATACTACTAGTTCAATACCCACTAGTGGTGTCCCCACTCCAGCCACCATGGTTCCTACCATACCACCTGTTATACCAAAATCCTGTCACCATCATGTGATAAGACATTTGACATACCTACTTGCCCCGAATCCCAGCTTCTGGAGTGGAAACCCATACTAAATGTCAATATTTCATATAAATTCCCAGCACCACGCTTACCTTGTTATCCAAGAGCGGTACCTTGTTCACACCACCTATCCCCTATTTCCCACAAGCGGTGCCACCACTTATGGCCCTTGGTCCATAAGCGGTTATTGCCAGAACCGCTCTGTTATTGAAGGAGAAATGCGGTACACTGGGTAAAAAGGGAAAAAGAGAAGTTTATCGAGGCTTCTAGATGATAAGCCTTGTGTCCTCCCTTATCCCTACTATTGTGGGTTAGTTGAGCTCGAGATCCCTCATCCTAGGATCTTAGAGGCCACCTCAGCCACTAATCTTTCAACCATCTCTATCCATCTAGCCTTATAAATACAAGCTTATGGCCATGGTTGAGGGGGAGAACTCTTAAGGTATTGTTATGCTGTTGGATTGATCACTTGGTCCATATCATTGGAAAGCATAGAGAGAGCTAGAGTCGGAGCTTATGGGGATGAGAATGCTTGGTTTCATGGAGATGCATGTCAACACTAAGGATTGGTTGTAAACTTCTTCATATTTCTTTAATGCAAGTTGATTTCTGTCCCACATATATTGTTGTTGTATGATTTCACATGTATGTTGTTATATTCCTTAGTCACTAACATATATTAGTAGATTATATTCTGGTGGTTTTGATATGTTTGCATGTTTAATCTTATTGCAGGTACATAGGGTAACAGTCGAAGCATTACATTCCAGGTATCTACAACGTCTAGGGAGAGTCTTCAACCTTTGTCCTCTATTTGTTCTGGATCTGAACCATTTAGACCAGTGGAACACCTTGCTGTTCGCAGGAGGTGAACTATTCCATCTAACAAATCTGGCGACTCCGTTGGGGAAATTTATATCAGTTGTTCTGATCTTCCTCAGTTTGCAACTCTTGTCCGAATCTAGGCTCTTTCTTCTTTAACTCTCTTCAGTCAGATCTACTTTCTAACTTGCTTCATTTGGGTTTGAAACTTCCAGATCTGTTCAAATCTGAGTCATTTCGATATTTTATGCTCTGTTTCCATACTCAATTCAATAGTATTTGCCCTGATCTAGTCTTTTTTTGACTTGATCCATCGTTCTTCTTGTGTTTTGGTCATCTATAGGGAACCACACCTATGCTGTGTAAGAGAAGCGGTGCCACTGCCTGAAAAAAGTGGGCAGTACGTGCTACAACCGCCTGTAACCTATTGGCGAGAAGCGGTGCTGTGTTGGAAACGATCTATCAACACCTGAGAAGCGTGGTGCCAGGTAGGAATCATTCCAAAGCCTTTTTTTCCTCATTTTTCTTAGAAACAAATTGGATTTTGTTGCTTTTAGTTCTACTTATCAGACTTGTGTTACTGAATCTGATGCTTGTGGTTTGATAATTTTATGGTTTAAGATTGATTTGAGTGGAATTTCAAAAGTTTGATTAGGTCTTTTGATTGTTCATCCACTTCTATGCTTGTTGGTTTTGTTTGCGAAAGGATTTCTTGTTTTCTAGAAAGCTCAGGGTGTTATTAAAATATCTTTTCATTTCTGTTGCATAGACTAAAAGAAGAACACTAGATTAGATTCTAGGTTTCATTTCTTATTTGCATAGTAAACTTCTTTTTCCTTCTTTTAAAAAATAAATTTTTTGACTGAGACTAGGATATTATCTTTGAGCATTGGACATTGGTTTTCTGATTGGCTTTACAATCTTTCAGGACCTTCATGATCTTTCATCTCTCATACATTTAGAACTATCTCGATCAAAAAAAAAAATGGTAGTTTAAGTTATATTTACTTATGTTTTGAGAAAATTGAAAAAATAGAGTGCATTTGCATATAGGTTGGCTTCTTGTTTTTCTTTTAGGAAAAGAGATTCTTCCCCTTCTCATTTTCTTTCAGAAAGAAGAAATCAGTTTGGAAAAGTGATTGCTTGTCTTTAATTTGATGTTCATGACTGATGTGTGGAAGTATTTTTGGTTTTGAAACAAAAGGAAAACACGCTCTTTCCCTCTCGTAAGTAGGCATACTAAACGATAAAGTGAACATTTTGCAGTAGCATATTGCATGGTTTTACTTTTCTGTCAAAACATCATGCATTCACCTAACCGTACAAGTTGAAATTAATGGTAGTTGTAAGTTAAAATTTACATAGTAACTTGAGTGATAGGTTAGAGACGTGTTCGGGCATCGTTAAGCGTAGGAGATGTCGTTATTTGTCAGCATTACATTTCGGGACTCGTGCGGTTCTTCCACATACTGTCGGTATATCGAACGGCCTTTCATGTACCCTTGAGGTATATAGAAAGGTACTTCACGTACTCGATTATATATTGGAAGGCCCCTTGTGTACGGTTATGCATTAGACAACACTACTACCGATTCGAGCTCCCATGTACCTTGAGTATATCGAGAGACCCCACTAGGGTACCTTATCCATCTTAGAAAAGCCATTTGGCTGTCTTGTTTGGAACCATACACCGAAATCAACATTCGGGGGGATTACTATGCACGTACCCTCGAGATATATCGCGAGTGGCACCTTCTTGACAATCCTAGTGAGAGATCTGACTTTTGAACTCCTCCTATCATTTTAAGTGTGCTTGTTTTGACCTGTAGCTTGTGTAGGGAAATTATTTTTGGTGTGTTTTCTAGATTTTCAGACCCTAGGTTAGTTAGGAACTGTACAAACTGGATGAGTTAAGACAGTCCAGAAGAGTATGGGGCTTGCCACCTGATTTTATTCTTGGTTTAGGAGAAAATACCATGGAAACTATTGACCAAGGAGCTGCTACCACCTCCCAAGTGGGAGACAATGTGGTTGCAGAAAGTGGAGTACCATATTCTTCACACTTGCCTCCCTTGGTCCAACAAACTTCTTGGGGAAATACATCATTCCATTCTCCCACGGAAGGTCATGTTGATGATACAACCCATCCGGATTTTGGTCCCAATGCTCCATTTTGCGAGACACCTATAGGACAGGCCATTGCCTCAATTGGCACCTGTGTAAACTCTTTTGAAGATGAAGAATAATGCAGGCAATACCGTGTTTCCATTCTCCGTGCATAGGATATTGGCAAGCAGATCGATGACCTATTAGGCTTGACACCAGCACGTTCCACATCTCTTCCTGTGGGATATCGTTCACTCGCCGATTCTATGAGACCCATTGAACCGATTATAGATCGTCTAATAATGATCCGTAGGACCTCAAATTTAGTGCATTAAAAGTTTGTTGTAAAAGAATGTGTGCAACAGGTTAATTAAAGGGACAGCATGAACATAAATTAAATGCTCAGAACAGGAATGAAAAACAAGACTGATAAATAGATGCCAAGCAGAAAACACAGAACTAGAATCACACACAAAAGTTGATAACGGAGTTCACCCCCTCCACTAGGCTACGTCTTCGGGTCCCTCTCTAATGGGAACCGATCCAATTAATGGCTTTAAAAAATGGTACAAATGGTTTTGGACTCTGCAATCCAATTTCAGTAGTATGGACAAAATTCTGCAAGACCTCTTCTCTGGACTAATACAAATTGGCCTTCAAAAATGAAGAACAGGCAGCTAAACAGAGAAAACAGTCGACTCTTTACAATCATAGCAACTGGACATTAATAGTAAAGTCTTCAAGACCTCCTCTCTGAAAGTTACAAAACTGGACTTCAATAGTCGAAGGAAGCCAAGTATAACTGAGAATGGTCGACTTCAAAATGAACAGCATAATGCTCTCTCCAAGCTTCTCATTACTGAGAAAACAGTTGCCCCCGCACTCTCAACGAACGGAGTCCCCCTTCACTGGTCACCAGCTTCCCCTATTTAAGCCTCTTCTTCGCCATTACCAAGAAGACAAAACGTAAAAGAAAATGTGATTGTTTACCTTCTCCTGCCAAATGCCAACTCATTTTTCATAACAAGTGGTTCATATGCCTTTCAGCGACATCTCAACTGTGGTGATGGATCGAATGTGATAACTGCCAAGAAATATTTGCCAACTGTTACACATAAGCTGTTCATGGTGAAATCCTGCCATATCATAATAACGTCATATGTATAAAACGCAACAAAACTGTGCACAGACTGCCAACTGTTTAGCAATGTCACCGCACCATGCGTATTGCAGTGTTTACATCGGAAGTTTTTGTTATCCGGGCTTCTGCCATTGCGGAAGTGTGACGAGCAACTAGCTCTGATGAATTCTTATCTCAATCGATGGTCATTTGATTTTTGAGCTGAAAGTTTTAGTCACTTTGGTTTCCGCAGTTGCGGACGGGGAAGGTCTTGTGAGCTCCGCCATTGTGGCTGCTGGAAGTGTTATCCTTCCGATCAAGATTGTGCCCATCGTTGCGGCTTTCGGAAGCCTTTATATCTCTGCCATTGCGGCTCCCGTTCTGCTTTCGACTTCCCTTATAGCTACGGCATTGCGAAAGGGGAAAGGCTTGTGAGCCCCGCCGTTGCGGAAGGGGAAATGCTTCCGACCGTCGATCCTTATATTTTTTTCATCCGGTTATCCCCGCGGACAGACTAGGAGTTTGGCCGCCCACCGTTGCGGAAGAAGATGCTCTTCCCTCCTCCGATGTTGTGGAAGGAGTTCTCTTCCGACCTCCGATATATGTATTTTTTGCCGTCCGTTTATTTCCAATCGTCGTTGCTGAACCATGTACCATATTGGATCTTTACAGAGGAATAGTCCACTGGATCAATCCTCCCCATTGGAGAGCTTTTGGACCACCAAAAGCCTGAATTATTCTACAAGTAATTGAGGGTATAGCTCCCTCACTTTATCAATCTCCATCCATCTTGCTTTGCTAGGATGAATCCCCTTCAACCCCACTCGAAGGTACTCAGCATTCCCCCTTTGTGAAGTCCTTACATTTCTGTCAAGAATAACATCATCCTACAACTTTCTCATATATTCAGGTGCCAACTCATCAATTGAAGGAATCTGTATGTTAATTTCCTCATCCATGATCATAGGAGGCTCATACAATTTAAGATTCTCAACATTGATAACTGAATAAATTTGCATGTATGGAGGTAAATTCAAGCGAAAAGCATTAGTACCGATCTTTTCCAAGATCTCAAAAGTACCATACCTGATAGGATTAATCTTTTTACCTTCACCTTTCATCCTTTCTTTGGTGATATGTAACCAAACTCTGTCACCAACCTGAAATTGATGATCAATTCGATGCTTGTCATGCCTGGCCTTGTACTTCACCTGGCTCTTCTCCAACTGTTCTTGAACTACCTGCTGCACTGCTTAGATTCTCTGAATGAACTTTAAAGCTTTATTTGCATCATGATGTCCATCCACTGCATCTTTTCCAAAATAGAAGTCCATCGGTGTTTTTGGCAGATAACCAAAACAAGTTTCAAAAGGAGACCTTTTCGTGGAAGAATGAATTGCATGATTGTAAGAATGCTGTTTATACTGCAACTGCTCATCCCAAAGTTTAGGATGTTTACTACAATATCCTCTGAGCAGCTGAACCACTGTTCTGTTCACTACCTCTATTTTCCCATCGGTCTGTGGATGAAAGGTTGTACTTTCTTCAGTTTAGTGTCCATAAGCTCCCATAAAGTTGACCAGAATTTCCCCAAGAACCGGGAATCTCAATCAGATATAATAGACATGGTTAGCCCAAAATGTACCCAAACATTTTGAAAGAATAAAAGAGCTGTTTGTTCAGCATTGATCTGCTTGTTACATGGCATTAAGATACACATTTTGCTGAACCTATCCACAACAACATATAGGTAATCATGCCCTTTTCTAGACATAGGTAGTCCTCCTACAAAGTCCATAGAAATGCTTTCCCAAGGACGAGAAGAAACTGGAAGAGGAGTGTACAAACCCAATTTCCTATTGCTAGGCTTACTTGTTGCACACATAACACAACCCCTTATATATTTAGCTACAGTTTCTTGCATTTGAGGCCAATAACAATGATTCTGCAATACAGACAATGTTTAACTTACTCCAAAATGTCTTGCAATCAATGAACTATGTGCTTCTCGAATCACATGCACTCTTTCTTTCTCTGGAATACAAAGTTAACCAAGATGATACAAGAGCTGATCATGCACAAAATAGTTCTTTTCCTGTTTACCATGTATTAGTGATGCATATACTTTCTTAAAATCTTTATTTTCTGCATACTGTTCAATATAAATTTCGTGTGCTAATGAACTGTTTTGAAGAATGATTGAAGCATTTGTAGGTGGCCTTGATAACATGTCTACTACTTTATTATGAATTCCCTTTTTGTACTTAATTACGAGATGAAACTGTTGTAAGAACCCCATCCATCTTAAATGCCTACTTTGTTGTATTTTAGTTTGAGATTGTAAATATTGAAGTGGCTGATGATCAGTATGTATGACTGTCTCTTTTCCCTCGATATAATGTTTCCACTTCTTCACACTTCGTACTAAAGCATACAATTCTTTGTCATAGGTCGGATAGTTACTTATCGCAGTAGAGAATGTTTCTGAATGGTAATAGACTGGCTTCCTTCCTTGCATCAAAACTGCTCCCATGGCAAACTTGCTGGCATCGGTTTCGATCTCAAATGGCTGTTGCAAATCTGGCAATGTCAGAACTGGTGCTGTGCTAATCTTTTCCTTCGAAGTGTCGAAGGCTCTCTGATGCTTGCCTCCCCACTGGAAAATTTCTTTAATGCTTGTCAACGCATGTAATGGAGCAGCAATGGAAGAAAATCTAGAAATGAATTTCCTCCAATACTGAACCGCACCCAAAAAACTTCTGATTTAAGTAACGGTGTTAGGCCGTGGCTAGTTTACAATGATAGCAACCTTGGCTAGGTCCACTCGTAGGTGGCCTCCACCAATAATATGGCCTAGATATACTAACGAAGTTTTAGCAAATTCTCATTTAGACATTTTTACATAAAGATTTTCCTTTCTTAGTACATCTAAAATTTTCTTCACATGTACAACATGATCTTCCCAAGTTTTGCTAAACACCAGGATATCATTTAGATATACAATTACAAAATCATCAATGAATGAATGAAAGACATCATTCATGACCCGCATGAAAGTAGCAGGAGGGTTACATAGCCCGAAAGGCATCACAAGCCATTCATACAAACCCTGTTTCATTTTAAAAGCTTTTTTCCAAGCATCATGCTCAGCAACACGGATTTGATGATACGCACTACGCAGATCCAATTTTGTAAAGTAAGTTGCATGTTTCAACTGATCAAGCAAATCATCAATACGAGGAAGAGGATACCTGTTTTTAATGGTGATTTTGTTAAGGGACCTGTAGTCGATACACATCCTCCACGACCCATCCTTCTTTGGAACCAAGACTATAGGAGAGCCACAAGGAGAAGTGCTGGGCCAGATGACCGCCTTCTCAATTAGCTCCTGAACCTGCTTCTTGATCTCCTCATTCTGCATTACAGACATCCGGTACATGGCTATGTTCGGGAGTGGCACATCCTGCTGCAAATGTATCTCATGCTAAATCTCTCTCTTCAGTGGCAACCCCTTCGGATCTTGAAACAAATCATCATACTCAGAAATGATGTCAATCAGTTCATATTTATTCTTAGGGTCACATTCTTCAAAAGATTTAGAGACTTCATCATTTTTCATCTTAACCATCATTAACACAAAGTTCTTACTAGCATTTACCAACCTCTTCATTTGTCCTGTAGAGACTATTGCTAGATTGGTTTTTATCTTATGTGCTCGTACAATATATTCCATACCTTCTTTAAAAAGATGATACTTATTCTGCTCTCTATAAAAGACTGCTTTCCGGTCATACAAATATGGACTCCCAAGTACAATTCCACAAATGTCATGTGGCACTACATCTAGTTCTACCTCATCCCTAAACTTTTCAGTAATTGCAAATTTTAATACACATTTCCTTGTAACTTGCAATCATGTATCATTAGTAACCCAACCTAGAGGATAGGGATTTTCATGAGGCACAGTAACTAAATGCAATTTCTTAACCACTTCTTCTGATATTAGATTTACTTGTGAACCACTATCAAACAATGTATCAATATTTGTGTGATTTGCAATGACACAAACATGAAACAGTGCACTTCTATCTTTATCATTTTTCTTAGAAGTAGATGGCAGACTTGTACTTGCACTAGAACTTGATGGTGCATCAATGGGAAGTGAGATACTTTTATCCTTACCTTGGATTCCGACAGCTGTAACCTTTATTTCATCACCTGAGTCGGATTCCAAGTCTTGAATAACGGCTGCAGTAGCTTTTGCTTTTCCTTTGTCTTTGTTTCCTTCGTACTTCTTTGGCCTTAACTCCGGATGAAGTTTCCAACACTTAGAGACATCATGTCCCTTTTGACAATGTGAACACGTAGGATTTTCACCCTCTTTCTTAACAGTATCCATCTTCTTTTTCCCCTTATCTTTACCTTTTGATTTGCTGTCAAATTTAAATGAATTCTTCACAAAAGTATCATTAGCATGCTTACCCCTGGCTTCTAAATGGGTAGCTTGAACACAGACATCATCCAAATTACTGGGATTAAACATCAACAATGTATGTTTCAAATAAGAATGCATGCCACCAATGTACTTAAGAAGAGTTTCCTATGTATCTAATGAAACATTCAATGCAATAGCCCTCTTTCTGAATTCATGAGTATAATCTTGAATGCTTTGTCCTTTAGCTTGTCTAAACATTTTCCAATTCATGGTTAATTGCTGCATGTGACCTAAAGGATAAAATTTCTTTCTTAATACTTTGATGAATTCATTCCAAACTGAAATAATTTTACCATTCTTTCAAAGATGTTGCTGAATCTTGCTCTCCCACCAAGTAAGAGCCATTCCACTCATTCTCAAAGTGGCCAATTGAATCCTGGAAGGGTCATCATTAATTCCCTGCACCCTGCAATATACTTCAAGCTGCTTGATCCAAATATCTAATTTTTTAGCATCTACATATCCATTATAAATAGGTAATTCAAATTTTACATCCAATTTGAAATAAGGCATATTAGGACTTGCATTATGAGAAGTATGAGAAGAAGAAAAAGTCTATTTAGTATCAGGAGGATCACCATCACCTCCTACTCCTTTACTCTTTTATTTTGACTTCACTTCTGCATCTCTGGATGAAGATCCTTCTTCTTTCTTCTTCCTTTCTGCTCGCTCATCGAGTAGAATTTCCATCATGGCTTTCATGCTCATAAAAGCCTCCAGAAACTCAGTTTCAGAAATAACAAGTTTTTCCCGTTCGGTATGTCCTTCTTCTTCCCCTCGTGGAGAAGACATGGTTCTTGAGAATGTTCTCCTGGAGCCAATCTCAGGATCTCCTTCACCAAGCTTTAACCTGGACCTGGTAAGCATTCACAAACTTGCACAACAGTCAACCAGCTCTGATACCAAATATGATCCG
>LPNX011166148.1:1360423-1375208 GCA_001517045.1 Pseudotsuga menziesii
TTAAAGGGACAGCATGAATAGAAATTAAATGCTCAGAACATGAATGAAAAACAAGACTGATAAACAGATGCCAAGCAAAAAAAACAGAACCAGAATCACACACAGAAGTTGATAACGGAGTTCACCCCCTCCACTGGGATACGTCTCCAGGTCCCTCTCCAATGGGAACCGATCCAATTAATGGCTTTAAAAAATGGTACAAATGGTTTTGGACTCTGCAATCCAATTTCAGCAGTATGGACAAAAGTCTGCAAGACCTCTTCTCTGGACTAATACAAATTGGCCTTCAAAAATGAAGAACAACCAGCTAAATAGAGAAAACAGTCGACTCTTTACAATCACAGCAACTGGACATTAACAGTAAAGTCTTCAAGACCTCCTCTCTGAAAGTTACAAAACTGGACTTCAATAGTCGAAGGAATCAAAGTATAACTGAGAATGGTCGACTTCAAAAGGAACAACATAATGGTCTTTCCAAGCTTCTCATTACCGAGAAAATAGTTGCCCCCGCGCTCTCAATGAACTGAGTCCCCCTTCACTGGTCGCCAGCTTCCCCTATTTAAGCCTCTTCTTCGCCGTTACCAAGAAGACAAAACGTAAAAGAAAATGCGACTGTTTACCTTCTCCTACCAAATGCCAACTCATTTTTCATAACAGGTGGTTCATATGCCTTTCAGCGACATGTCAACTGTGGCAATGGATCGAATCTGATAACTGCCAAGAAAGCTTTGCCAAATGTTACACATAAGCTGTTCATGATGAAATCCTGCCATATCATAATAATATCATATGTATAAAACGCAACAAAACTGTGCACAGACTGCCAACCATTTAGCAATGTCACCGCGCCATGCGTATTGCAGTGTTTGCGTTGAAATTTTTTGTTATCCGGACTTCCACCATTGCGGAAGTGTGACGAGCAACTAGCTCCGATGAACTCTTATCTCAATCGGTGGTCATTTGATTTTCGAGCCAGAAGTTTTAGTCACTTTGGTTTCCGCAGTTGCGGATGGGGAAGGTCTTGTGAGCTCCGCCGTTGCGGCTACTGGAAGTTTTATCTTTCCGATAAAGATTGTGCCCATCATTGCAGCTGCTAGAAGCCTTTATATCTCTGCCGTTGTGGCTCCCATTCCGCTTTCGACTTCCCTTATAGCTCCGACGTTGCGGAAGGGGAAAGGCTTGTGAGCCCCGCTGTTGTGGAAGGGGAAATGATTCCGACTACCGATCCTTATATTTTTTTTGTCCGGTTATCCCCACGGATAGACTAGGAGTTTGGCCTCCTGCCGTTGTGGAATAAGATGATCTTCCGTCCTCCGATGTTGCGGAAGGAGGTCTCTTCCGACCTCCGATCTGTGTATTTTTGCGGTCCGTTTATTTCCAACCGCCATTGCTAAACCATGTACCATATTGGATCTTTACAGAGGAATAATCCGCTGGATAAAATAACAACCCACAACCCAGTCAGATTACCACCCCTATCACCTCCCATGTTATGTCTATGCCTAATCTTCCCAGGTCTTCTGCGCCTAAGATTCAATCTTCAATTCCTGTTTCATATACACCTTCTAGTGCCGGGGGGCAACCCCCGACACGACCTATGTTATCTGACACCGAAATTGTTCCTAGTCAAGGATAGACCTCTAACATAGAACCATCTATATTTTATGTCCCTCCCACCCATACTAATGTGGTTAATCCCCCATCCAGTTCAGGTCAACCATCTAGGGCTCAACCTGTAACCATTCAATCTTCTAGAGGTTATGGTTATCAAATACCTGTAGGTAATCATCCAACCAATCCTACAGGAATGCCTTATGATGGAATTCGGACACTTTTACGACATGGGGGAAACCCAACTGGTCTTACATGCCAGCTATGGGAGGGATACCTATACATACTGCAGGAGGTGCCGGAGGACCGCCCTATGGAGGTCATGCCCCTAGGGGACCTAATGGTCCCAGAGGATCTGGAAAATTTCCTCCTTACTATCCTGGTGGTCCTGGTGGTCCTAGGGGACCTGGTGGCTTTCCTCCTTCTGGCCCAGGAGGGTCTGGTGTCCATCCACCTAGTGGTTCTGGTGGCTCTGGAGGTTTACCACCTCCTGGGGCCTCTAGAGTGTTTGGTGGTATGTCTCATGGTGGTCCTGGTAGTCCCAATGGTCCCAGTGGCCCTGGTGGTCCTCCTCTTGGAGGCCCTAGTGGTATTAGTGGTCCTAATCCCAGAAATCACCCCCTTGCGGGCGGATCTTCCGGTAGTTCTTCATCACAGCAACCTGTTTATTAGTCTACTTATGGTCCTAATGGTAATTATATGCCATATCAATATTACCAGTATGTGCATCCCAATCGACAGTTACCTTTCCTAGCAACTTTGGACTTACCTGATTTGTCCAAGTTGATTAATGACCCCATTCGACACAATCCCTCGTGGCCACCCATTCCGGTAAAGTTACCATCAGACATTCTGAAATTTGATGGGAAGCAGGGAGATGAACTAAAGAACCATGTTATGACATTCCATTTATGGTGTTCTTCGAACTCCCTCATGGATGACTCTGTTTGATTGCGACTCTTTCAACGAACCTTGACTAGTATAGCCGCGAAGTGGTACATTGAACTCCCACAACATTCGTTTGTGGATTTTGGCTCGTTGGAAACCGTGTTTCTTACACACTTTTAGCTCCCTATTCATTATGAAATGGGTACTGATATTTTAACCTCTCTGCGACAGAACACCTCCACCCACATATTTGATCATATTCATGAGTGGAGAAGGCAGAGAAGGATTATTAAGGCCCCTATTCTAGATCAGTTACTAGTTGATTGGTTCACTAAATCCTTGTTTCCTCCTATTGCCTGAGATGTGGCTATGGGCGGTACCATCACCGAAGAGCAGGCTATTAGTCAGGCTCATTACTTAGACTTGGTTCATTCCCAGTCTGGTACTCTTTATGAACTGATTCCTCAAGCTCTTCGCCCCAGCACCGATCCTGCCAAGCCACCAGTAGATGTATCTATTGATGGGATTGTTGGTTCAATATAGTCCCTGTCCATAGAGAAACTTTCCAAGCAAACCCAAAATTCCCCCCCACTCCTTCGACTCCTAAGGTTTCCACCGAGGTCAATTCTATTCAAAGTACTCAAACCTTGGGTAAAAAAAAGAAAGGTAGAAATCAAAATAAAAAACCTGGAAACTAGCTAGAGACTCCATGACCAACTAATGGTGATAACGACAAAGGGAAAAGAAAAGCAAAATATCCCTATTTTCTCTGCGGTGGTGACCATTTTTCAAAGGAGTGTCCTTGTTGGGACGAAATCTCCCAGTTTTTGAAGTCCAATCCCGCACCTGCAGTACTTACGGATCCTTTTCCCTCTCAACAACAACTGATAGACCATGTGTCTAATCAGGGTAACTCTAGTTCATCAGAGGAAATTTGTATGATGTCCTCAGATACCATCCATCTGCAAACACAAAGTCAGAATTATGATAAACCTGCGGATAAAAATGAATATCATCCGTCTTTAGGGAAAGCCCCTTCTAGTAGTTCTCCTAAGTCCTCGTCTACTGTCCCCTTGTCTATCGAGAAGCCTACTCTCGACATGATTTTGCGTCCACCTAAGAGTACTCTTCAGAAGGAAGTATTTAATCCCAATGCCCGAGCTTCTCAATTTTATAATGTGGTTGAAGATCTCGCTTAGGCACCTTGTGCAATGTCTACCCTAGAAGTGCTCCAAAGTTGCCCTACACAGCACAAAAAGTTGTGGACTGCATTAGGAGGTTTAGACCCGGATAAAACCAACTTGATTCATTTCAATGTTGAGAACTATAAGCCTAGGTTACCACATAAACTTGCTTTTCAAGTCATTACGAAAGTGGTTGGAAAGAAAGTTTTTCGAACAATCCTAGATGAAGGAGCTTTGACTTCAATTTTGTCTCTATATTGTTGGAAAGCCCTTAGCTCTCTCGAGCTTATGAAATCACCTACGACCCTTAAGGCCTTTGACGAATGGGGTTTCCAACCCCATGGTCTCATATTAGCCATCATGGTCGAGCTGGGGGGAAAAACCATTTCCATCCAAGTAGAAGTGGTAGATGCCCCTTTAGATTACAATCTCCTTCTAGGACAAAATTGGTTCTATGCTATGATTGTTGTTGCTTCAACAGTATTCTGAACCGTCCAATTTCCGCATCCAGGAAGAATCATTACTATTGACCGGCTTGATTTATGTATGCTGAATATTACTACCTCCACGGTTAATAACATCCCCATGTTAGGCCAATCCCCTCCTCCTTACCAGTTGATTGGGGTAGGTGTGTTGAAGGATTCATCCCTCATGGGAGTTTTTCCATCCACTCCTCCTAGCATGGATTTTGCATCAGTCCATATGATCGTGAGCCTGGGGGTAAACATGTTGTTGAGTCTGCCTTGTTAAGTCCACATAAAACTATGTATGACGCCATTCAAACCTATTCCGATGATCACACTGATGACCTTCATCTAGTGGCTTCGGATCCCTATCATTTACCATATTGGTTAGAACCTTCTCTTCCCACTCTAGATTACCTCTCTGAGACTTTTCCTTTCGATGATTCCATTATTGAGATCATGAGCATGGATGAGTCCTTTTGGGAGGATCACCATCATAGATCCATGTTCCTCTCCAACACCAGTTCGGTTAATCATGAATTTTCATCCTTGTTTCCTACTGATATTGTCAACGTACCCCAAAGTCCTATATTGTTACAAAATATAGATTCTAAAGGAAACCTTTGCAACATTACACAGACGAACCCGCTTGACATATCAGCCAAGCCTGAAACTATCGAGCATGTTCATGTTGGGCAGAACTGCTCCGCAGATGAATCTGAAGCCTATAAGGCACTTTTTAAAGAATTCCGTGATATTTTTGTTTGGTCCTACGAATAGATGCTAGGGATTTACCCATCCATCATGGTCCATGAGATTAAAACCTATCCCTCGGCCAAAACTATTAGGCAAAAACTTAGGCAAGTCCATCCTCGGAAGACCGCACATATAAAGGATGAAATTGAGAAGCTTCTAAAAGCTGGGTTTATTTATCCTGTACCTCTGATGGAATGGGTATCGAACGTTGTCTCTTTAATAAAAAGCAATTAACCATTAGAGTTTGTATCAACTTTAGGGATCTCAATAAAGCTTGTCCCAATGACAACTTTCCTACCCCGCACATTGATCAGATTATCGGCAACTGTGCTGGAATTGTCATCTTTTCATTTATGGATGGCTTCTTTGGCTATAATCAGATTGAGATATCTCCGATCAGCATAAGATGACATTCATTTTCCCATGGGGAACCTTTGCAAATATAAGAAGTTACCGTTTGGCTTGAAAAATGCTGGAGCTACGTTCCAGCGTGCGATGTCCTATGCGTTTCACGATGTCAAACACATTGTTGAACCATGCCTTAATGACCTCCCTGCTCATTCATAGCAATGGGAGGACCACCCTGGTTATCTTAGAGAGATATTCTTGAGATGCCGTCATTATAATATACGGCTCAATTCGCATAAATGTGTTTTTTTGCGTTCAGACAGGATGTCTGCTAGGATTTGTGGTATCCAATGATGGCATCTGGATCGATCCTTTAAAAATTGCTGCCATTCTTGATCTACCAGCCCCAACTAATATCCTTGAACTCCAAATTTTTTAGGGGAAGGAAAAATTTCTCCGCTGTTTCGTGTGCAATTTCACAGAGAAAACACACAGTTATATGCGTCTCCTTAAGAAGAACACCCCATTCTTCTGGGATGACTAGGCCCAACGCACCTTTCATAATCTTAAGCATGCTTTGACTCATTCACCCATGATACACCCCCCTAATTATTCAAAGGACTTTATCTTGTATATTGCTGCCTCTGCTACTACCATCGCTATGGTCTTAGCGCAGGACAATCTCCAAGGTCAGGAGCACGTCATTTATTACGCCAGTAAGAATCTCCTGGATTCTGAAACTCGTTATTCATGTGTGGAAAAGTTAGCATTGGCCATGACCATTGCTGTAAAAAAGTTTCGTCATTCTATTCTACTCCGTACTACCACCGTATTGGTAGACCAGAACCCAATGTACTACATCTTGACTCGTCAGGTGCTCCGGGGCAAGTACTCCCGTTGGATTGTTATCCTTTAGGAGTTTGATCTGGAGTTTGCCAAGGCTATATCAAAGAAATACTTGGTCTTTTCAGAGCTTATGTGTCATCTTCCCTGTGATTCGATGGAATCTAAGCCCAGTGATTCATTTCCAGACGAATTCATGTTCCTGATAAGAACTACTGATCCTGGGTATGGAGATTTGCTAATATATCTCTAGATGCAGCATTTTCAGCTGCATTTATCTCGTGATGATCACCGCTGTATCGGTCACCACATGAAATACTATCTCTTCCTGGATGATACTTTGTATAGACGTGGGATTGACTCCATTCTTCGGTGATGACTCACCCATGAGGAGGATGAACATGTGTTGAATGATTGCTACTCTAGAGCATGTGGCCATCATTTATCTGGGATGGCTACAGCCCATAAAATTATTCACACTGGCTATTTCTGGCCTTCTATCTTCAAATATTGTCATGAGGCTATTAAGAAATGCCCACCTTGTCAACACTTCTATCCTAAAAAGCACACCCATCCCACTCTGCTCCACCCCGTCATTGCCGTTGGCCCATTCGCCAAATGGGGGATTGAATTCATGCATTGTAAGCCTACCTCAGCCGAGGGGCATGGTTATATCATCGTAGCCATTAATTATTTCACAAAATGGGCTGAGGCTATGCCTACATATGTAGAAGATGGTAATACTGCCACTCTCTTCTTGTTCAATCATATTATAGATAGATTTGGAGTTCCGCAGTCCATCGTTACTGATCACGGATTCCATTTCTGTAATCAGATGATGGAGGAAATGAGTGCCAAGCTAGGGTTTCACCATGAAAACTCTACGTCGTATTATCTGCAAGCTAATGGTCAGGTAGAAACCATTAACAATGTTTTGAAAACTATGCTTCGTCGGATGGTTGGAGACCATAAATCCAACTGGCACCTCATTGTTTTCTCCGATCTTTGGGCTTATCGGACTTCTGTGAAAACAGCTACTGGTTTCATGCCATTTCATCTTGTCTATGGACTTGAAGCCGTCTTACTGATCCAATGTCAGATTCCATCTTTACAACTTGCCGTTGAACTTATCCTAGACACTTCCGGAGAGGAAGAAATATTTTTATACTTGAGTAACCTTGACAAGACTCACAGAGATGCTGCCTTGGCTAATGAGGCACATAAGAAATGCCTCAAGGTGCAGTATGATAAATACGTCCAACCTCATGTCTTCAACGAGGGTGACCTAGTCTTGACCTATGACCAGAGATATGACAAACTAGGGAAGGGTAAGTTCGAGTCCATGTGGTACAGACCTTTCATTATTTCTAAGGTGTTAGAGAAAGGAGCTTATGAGCTCGTTGATTATGATGGAATCCCTTTGGGACAACCTCGCAATGGGTTGTACCTCAAAAGGTACTATGCCTAGGTCTTTCTCGGATGGTATCTTGTATATATGTATATTGATTGGATTTCAGTGTGCTTTTAGTATTTTCAAGATGGTTTTGAGTTTCATATCCACATCTATTTATACCATGTTTTGGTCATGCAAATGGCTTTCTACGGCTTCGTTGATGGTGCTTTCCACCACACTTTGAATCTCACCTCGGCTGCTTGGGTTCTCTATTCCCTAGCTGAAGATTTGGTCAGTTCAGGAGCGGTTTGTATAGGTCCTGCTACTAATAACATCGCCTAGTATGAAGCAGTCATCGGTCTTCTGACTGAAGCTGCCTCCCAGGATGTTTGTGATCTAGTAGTCCTCATGGACTCACAACTCGTGGTTTGCCATTTGAACCACGTCTACACCATTAGGAACCCGACACTCCTCTGCCTCTTTCAGAGAGTGTGTTTGTTAGAAATATCATTCAAAACTATTACTTATAGGCATATCCCTAGGGAACATAATGTAGTTGCTGACTCATTGGCTAACTACATCCTAGACTGGCATATTTCCCATTCATGATAGTAAATCAAACATGGTCCATTGTAAATAAACATTTAGAGACACATAAAACTCATAGAAAACACATTTACTATTTGAAACATATAAACACTGTGTAAAAGTCTATATATATATTGTTAACAACTTCTAACTAGCAGAGTATCGAAGGAAACATGGTGAAGAGAAATAATGGTTATTTAGACTTTGGTTAAATATGACAATGTGAATGTATGATAAAAGGGCGCATAAATGATGAAATCATCTCATAATCCAATGGTATAGAATGAGGAGCTGAAAATTGATGGTTTATAATAGATCCGCTCTGTGGAGATGCACGAGAGATAAGGGTATGCAGAGATAATTAACAAGGTGCGAGGATCAATGGTTATGAGACTGGGTCGGCAAAATCTACGGTTGATAAGAAGTCTGCTCCATAAAGTTGCGCGTTGTTGAAAACAAAAAGGCCCAGCAGAATGTGTACATGTAAGTTAATCCAACGGCTTAAAAATAAAGTGAAAATTCACCAACAGTTATCATCAGATCCGGAGGGTAGAGTTGCACGATGGTTGGAGTAGAAAAGTGGTAGCGGAATTAAAACCATGATACACGTGGCAGTTTGTGGTACATTCCGCGGAGAAAAATGGTTTAAGAAAAACCACTAAAAGGAGTCTCCGGAATGGACTTCTATATAAAGTGAAGTTGACTTATTTGAAGAATCATTTTTTATTTTACATACCGGGATGAATGAAAAGGACCGCCCCCCACCCTTTCATAGTCAACTTCGGGTACATATAGTTATAGTCACAGGTAAGTTTTGAACACTCGACCTTTATTCACAAAATTATCGTCGTTTTTCTATTATGGAGAAAGAGAAAGTGTTAGAAGGTCTTACCCGAGTCCTGGATGAAAGAGAAGAATTCTTGGTTGATAGAGATAGAGGCGTATATGACCCATTCCTGTCAGTAGGAAATGTATCGGTTATTAAAGAAATATTGTGGTGATATAATTCACAAAGAAACGACATTTTGAATGCCTGTAAGTCATTTCTGTATTATTTCACCATTGAGCAAACCTTACCCTTTCCTGAATTCACCAAGTGGTGTGCAAGTAATTACTCGTCTTCTGAGAGAGTCATTGTGAGTCGTTCCACATCCAAGATATTGTGTAGAATCGATGAAAAAACTATCCGTGGATTGATGAATTTTCCTGATAATTACCCTGATAGTAGTGAATCTGTGAATGAGTCTGTTTTGGCTGAAGTGTACAGAGGCTGTAAAACTGAAGTTCGATGTAAATTCTTGTCTAGCATTCTTAATGAAGGTCAGTCATTAGAAGGTCTCTTGTTTCCATATCGTATTCACATCTTCAAGGAGGAGGTTCAATTGGTTGTGTCTTTGGTCTGTCAAGTTTTAGGTCTAGATGATGACTTTCATGTCAGTGAAGTTGTCTTGGGTTTCTTATTAAAAATGCATTCAATTAGTCTTGGGTCTGAGTCCCATCTGGTCCATGTCTTCAATTTGGATGAATATTTAGTAGAGGCTATCCATATCCAATTGGTCGAGTTCTCAAAATTCATATTTTTCAAGTATCAATCATATTTGTTGAACATGTTATTATGTTCAAATGTAACTGAATTGCAATTCTTGAGTACTATATTCTCTTTGGATCTGCCGAAGCAAATCAATATGTTCGAATTTGTAAATTCCATTATGTCAGAAATATATAAGTTGTTGTTTGATGAAGTATTTCCCAGAGTGATGGAAGAAATGAATATTATGATGCAAGCATCACCAGAAGACAGGATTGGAGATTGGTTGTTGTACAAAGACTTTACAGTTTTGAGAGTATACGGTTTCACTGGAGAGCTTTACAGGTTGCCTGCTTTCCTTACTTCTAGGATCTTTGCATTAGAATACATGAGACAAAGATTACATGCAGAAGAGGAACATTTCGGGGCTTTCAAAAAATCCTCCAATATCAAATTTCCCCTTAAAGTTGGTTCCTTCATCTTTAAAAACAAGGGTGCTCTAGTGATTGTAGAGAAATTATTGGAAAATATGGATTTTCAAAGGGAACAAAGGGTCAATTATGATCCTTATCATATAATTTCTCTAAGAAAACAAGCAAATAAAAATAAACCATTTGATCACCAGGTTGTTGAGGGTTTGAAGGAAGTAGCCAATTTGTCTCACTTTGTGGAAAGTCCAGGATGTGATGAGAATACAAGCAGTGGATCAGTTGCAGTGTCTCAAATGCCAGAAATTTCTAATATTTTAACTAAAAGAAGTTTTTCTGAGATTAAAAATATGGAAATAGATGAAGACAGTTCACGTAAGAAGACTAAAGCATCTCAAGATGATAAAATTTCAAGTGGAGTAGTTTCAGATGAGTTGAAAAAGGTAGCTTTGATTCCTAAGAAGTCAGTGCAGATGAATCAATTTTCTTTTGAAAGTGTAAATAATGCAGAATCAGGTTCAGTTTTTAAATCTAAAGAAGAATTCATGACTAGCTATGTAGAAAAGCAGAGACATTCCCTAGAAGAAACTAGAAATATACTCCCACGAGTGAGAAGTCTGAATAATCCAAAGACTTCCCTGATTTCCACTCGGGATGTAGAGAGAAATACTTTAAAATTAGCTATGGTAAGTGACAAAAAAGTGGCCGAAATGGAAGTAAGATTGGATAAAATTAGTGTACCTGATAAAATACAGTTGCATAAATAGACAGGAGATATTATTTATTCATATTTATTTCATGCCATGGTGAAAATTAACAAGTTGCAAGTTTTGGTTGATAAATTAGAGGTCCAATTAAAGCACGAGAAAGTTGAGAATAAGGCGAATTCTATTCAAATAAAGAAATTGCAAGCAGATATCGTAAGCTCAGGGGATGAAACAGGGAACACATAAGCCATCAAAAGACTTTTAGAAGAAAAATATAATGCCCTCCAGGTACCAAAGAAGAAGTTGAAAATCCCAAGTTCCGAACATGTTTAGTCATCAAAGTTGTTAGCATTGCAGGAGGAGAAGGACAAGATTCATCAGGAGATGATGGAGTACAAAGGAAAAACTGTGAAGTTGCAAGAAGAAAAGAACAAATGGGAAATAGAGCACAATGAGTTAATAGCACAAATTTCACGGTTGAAGAAATACCAAAATGATGAAAAAGAGATAATGGAAGAACTAATGAGCCAGACTCCTATTGATGAAGATTTGACCATTGTAAATATTGAAAAGCCTTTAAATGATTTTTCTGCTGATGATTTACTAGTACCCATGTCACAAGTAAGCTTGAAGGATGTAGAGATAAGGGAATTAAAGGAAGAAAATGAGAAAATCAAATCCGAGCTGACTAAAATGGCTGAAAACAAGAATAAGATATTACAAGATAAAGGTCAATTACAAAAGAAGCTTAATGAATGAAAAGAAAGGAATACAGGAAAGGGTCCTCTCCAGGGAGCTAAACACATAATCTGGGATACATTGTCTATGGATATTACTAAGTCCAGACATTATTTGAATTTCATTGATGACCAAAGTACATTGGTTAATTTAGCCAATCAGAGATTAAAACTAGTAAATGAAACCATGGAGAGGAAGCCCCTGAGTACAGCTCAAAATGCATTGAATTTCTTGAATTCATTAACTTATAAAAAATTACAAGATATAGGAATCAAAGACAGAGTGGCAATGGTACTGTGGTCAAAAGGGTTCATTCACAAACATCATCTTATGAAGATAGTACAAGATAAGGCTGATCAGATGACCTCACGTATTAATGATTTCAGGCATGCTTTTAAAGAATTGTTTGAAGATGGCCTTCTTTCTTTCCGGGATGAAGAAGGGCGACTTATTTCTCAAGAAAATTATCATATCCTTCTAGTACAAAGCTGTCTGGATCACTCTAAGTTTGATGATTTGGTAAAGGGGCTGATGGGAAAGGTCATCATGGACAAGTTAACAGAAGACTTCGAGATATTGTAGAAATTTTTGATCGTTAGAGGAGGGATGCCTACTATGTATTATGAAACCTATATGGATCTGGAAGTGTCTATCTGGGAAATGATTAAGTATGATATCCCAAGTGCAGAACAATGGAGATCCATGGAAAGATTTGGAAAAACAAAGTATATTCTTCATCCGTGAAAACAGGTGTTGTGCGCTATGGAGCTGCTTGTTCGAGACTTGTTGTCACCAAGTTGATTTTAATTAAATGATCTGTTATCAGGATCAAAGCAAGTATTTTATTCCTATTTGTTATGGATATAGTTACAAAGACTTTGATTAAACATATTATTCAGTTATTAAATCTTCTTGGGAGAAGAAATCATTTATGTATATATTTGCATTTACTTGATGTAATGGGGGTTGGAACCCATTTGTTGATCAATGTTTTGAAGCCATATAATTTTTGAAATAAAAAATTTGAATGCGTGTGGGTTATCAGATATTCTTGTGCTTTTTACATTACAGTCCGTATTTTCCTTCTGGTGTGATCATTTTTCCGGTGTTACATTCTATTTTGTTTTCCTCATATCTGAAGCGTAGTATTGAATGGTTGGAATTCATACTTGTTATGATCTGACTATTGTTTCAGATATTTTATAAATGTTTCTGCTAAAGTTAATATGGAATTCCTCTTTTGATGCTCTATATTGATGGATTGTTCATTATTTCTTCCTTTTCCACTTGAACTCAATGAATGACTGCAATTAAGTGGTTATCTTGCCTTTGGTGAAATCTCATGCATGCAATTTTGTGATACCTTTATGTATATTTGACTCCATTTCCCAATGATTATGTGTATCGTTTCAACCGTCTATATGATTTTCAAGTGTTGATTTTATATCTAGCCTTGTTAAATTTATATTTGAGATATCCCTCTCTTGAAAGGAAAGCCAGTTTCTTTCCGAAGTGGTTTTTGCTGTTACCTTTGGGATTTACCTTTGCAACCTGGGTACATTCTGAGTGCTAACATATATATATACAAAAACGTTTACAAAAAATAGGTCCCGAGACCTCCTTTGAAGCACGTAGGCTTTCATGCAAAATCATCATACAAAATCCTGAAGCTATCAGCTTTCAGTACATATCTCATACACTAGTGGTGCTCCTGATAGCACATCACTACTCAAGCTACCCTACATAGCAGCTTATTGAATCGACCCGGTACTCCCGCTATAGATCTTTGATATCTCATCGGGAGGTCATCTATGTCAGCATCTGGGATATCTAGAGTCAACCTCTCCAGGTTATCCTCCAGCTCCCTGGTGATATCATCACCCTGTGGTACAAAGCGGGCTCCTGCTCACCTATCCAATGGAGATTCTCCCCCAGGTCTCACTGCTCCAACATCTACATGAGAATATACAGGTCTCGTCACTTAACATAAAAAACAAAAAACTTTGAAAAACATAAAAACATTTTGTCCATTTTAGGGTTTCTTGCTTCTTACCAATATCACCCCACTGGATACCAGGTGGGAGTGGTAGGTTAGGATCTCCAGTGAAGTCCATGCCTACATAAGATTAATCCTCAATCATGAGGATTTGATCTCATAGCCATCTGAAGAACGGATCACCGAACTTCACCCTTCCCCTACCCACTCTTGTGCGAGCCATGACTTGGACCCACGTCAGCATACGGGGGTCACGTGCTCTTAGAATCCAGAAGATCACCTGAGGTCTCATTTGTGGAACCCACTCGAAGAAGAAGCATGCTAAAATGGAACCAAAGCCAAACTACTTTAGATCTCCCTGTCGACACTTAGTCAGCTGATCCTTGAATATTGGAAGCATGGCTTCAACCCAGTTGAACACCATGGGTCCCATGGCCTCTATGGCATACATCATGTGTGCCTTGGAAGCCTGGTGCACACCCTGACTCCCGGCCACCCTCTGCATGGTGAACATAACAGTCCGTAGAGCCCTATCCATCACTACCCTGATGGGGATGTTATTCCTCGATGTACCTGTCCCTGGTGCACAGTGTCGATCTATAAGCTCTCTGGTAGTGATGTCCCCACCATGGGAACCTGTCAGTGAGATGCACTACTACATTTTGACCAAAAATCCGACGGTCGTCATGTCGGATTTTCGACACTTCCCTGTCGCATGTACGACACTTTGATTTTTTTTTAAGCGTTGGAAACTTGGCGTCGGTTGTCCAACACCTGATTAAACATTGGTTAAGTGACACCTAAGTAACCATCGGTTAAAAAATAAGCGTCGGTTAAGCGACAGCTTTTTCTCGACGGTAGTGAATTTTTTTTAAGAAAATCTCATTCCTGCCATCGGATAAGCGACGGATATTAAGAAAACACGTCGCAAAAGCGACATCTAGAAGCATCGGATAAGCGACGGATAATACCATAAGCGTCTAAAGAGCGACAGAAAACACCGTCAGATAAGCGACGGATTTTAAGGCTAACCGTCGAAAAAGTGACAGCTCTGGAACCGTTGCTTAAGCAACGCTGGTGACTGTTTTAAAAAAAAAAATAGAAAAGCATGTAAGAAAACATAACATCATGCATTGTAATAACCCCACCAGGAAGCTCATCAACGGGAACTCCAAACTCTGCAAGTATTTTGTTTTTCTACAAAATATTACTTTTCTGAAATGAGAGCCTAGATCGAATCCCACTCTCGCCAAAGAAGGTAAGAAAACCACAATTAAAGGTTTTATTATACAAAACTAGTGATTCACAAGAGT
>LPNX011166155.1:0-59641 GCA_001517045.1 Pseudotsuga menziesii
GGTGAGATTACAACCCAACATCTAAGACAAGTGCTCCTCTGAAAGCCAAGGACACTGAGTTCTGCTGCTCCAAGATATCTGAAGGAAAACCACCAGTATAACTTTTCTCTATAACTTGTCATTCATTAGCCTCAACCCATACCCTCTATTTATACATGAAAAAAGAGAGAGGTTACGAAGGTTGAGATGGTTGAGGAAGTTGGGATAGTTATGATTAAGGACCCAACTATCCTCGACTAATCGTGTTTATATTTTTAACTCTGGATTAAGGCATACACGACTATTGATACTGTAAAGTCACGTATGATACACGACTCACTTTAAGGAAACCTGTGGGTGCAATCCCTAATGATATATACGCAATTTTCAATGCACATACTTGTGTATGATACGTGGGTTGCTATGCAAATAGTCATGTATTCAACCCTAATGTCCATACAAAAATACATCCAGCTAGTAAGCTAATGATGAATCAAAGGTCATGCCCATCTATATTGTTTTGGATACTTCAATCGATTTTTTCCTTTTGTGTTCTGACACATTGGGTTTCAGTTCTCTGACAGAGAAGTGCCATTTTACATTATAACAGATGCCCCCTAATGTGTGAGTTCAGAGGGAAGCAGTGGCTGAAATACATTACAATCTTTTAATCTTGGAGAACTCAGTTACCAAGGTAGCAGAGGAGGTAACTGAAAAAAATACATATCAAAGTCATATACAAAATCATATCTGAGGATTCCATGTTCAATATAGTGGAAAACTAGCTCCTTTACAATATTCGATTACATCATATGATACAGGTAACAAGACCACGTATATTACAAAGGTGGATCGAAACCACAATATACAATGATGAGTCTTCATAATATAGAAGCAGTGTAGTTGATCATAACACAATCTTGCGCAACTTAGGTTATAGAGGTGAACCTAAGGTCTTAGTCGAAATCCAAAGGAACCAGTACAATCCCTACCATGTGAATAGATGTGTTGAAGTCGAACATGGAATGAACTCAACAGGTTGTCAGTAAATGATTGATGCTGATAACTGAAGCAAAGGAGTTCACCAATAATGGTAGTGAATCCTAAGGTACCATCGTCAAAACTTTAGGTCTTCGTCTTCAGGAGATGTTGATGAGAAACCGTGATGTGAGGAGGAAGGAAATGAATCCTTCAACAGAACACAAGAGTGACTAGGAAACTGGATACAGGAAGGTAAACACAAGTAATTCTAAGATAGGATAATGATGGGAATTAGGATAATAAGCATATGAAGGTACAGATCCTTGAACAGTGAGTAGTGACACAGATATGACCCAAGAAAACTTTTGACTTGCAGATAGGACAACTAGACTTATCTTTCATGTAGGAGACATGATCAGATTCCCCATGTATAAATGAAAGGCAGAGGAGTAACAAAATTGAAGTAATAGCTAAGTTGAAAGTGTAAACTGAGACATGAGTATCGGAAAGTTCAAAAAGTGCTTTATTCAAGGATGGCAACATGATGACATGTTGCCACTGTTTATAACCAAAAGAGAGTAATTCTTCCTTATCTTTCCTGTTAAATTTTAATTAGTCCAAGAAAGATAACCCAAGTTTCTCTTCATTTTTTACAAGCTTGAAGAGGGGAGAGAATAATGCTTGATAATGTTACTGATTCATGGATTTTACGAGCCTGAACTAGTACATGCTCATTGGTGTTTTCATATTTTTAGAGTTTGAAAGCTCCAAAGAAGACTCTAGGGGGGTGCTTTTTCGTACAATTTAGTCTCATGAGGCCGAAAAAGTATAAAACAATCCACAGAAGAACTCTCTTAGCTCTCGGAGGACTAAGGTATACCTTTTTCATACTTAGTTGACAAGGTACGAAAAAAGGGATAAACTAATACCAAACCGACACACCTTCATAAGCAACAGGTAGCCTAAGTTTAATGAGTGTGAAGGAAGGAAATATCACTTGAAAAGATCCATTTTACGAGAAATGGGGCTTACAATAGTAAACTCGTTGCTTTTTTCTTTAGGTTTTGCGAGCATGACAAAGACATAAAGTACATTCGAAATCTTTTTATGTTTGGGTCCAGAGCACGAAAAAGAGAAAACTAAGCTCATATCGGGTGTTCTTTTTTCGTAAATTTAGTCCCTCGGGTCTGGAAAAGTGATAAACCTATGCCTGAATATACTCTTCTCAATTCTAAAGAAAAGAGAGTGCTCCTTTTTTGTAAATATTCCACATGGTCCGAAAAAGAGATAAACTGCCACCAATGTGGATGCTCGTTCACTTATTCTTAACGAGTCTGGATGAACAAGTTTACTTGGCAGTCTAATCTGTTTCGAGGAGTCAAGCTAGGGCCCTTAGAAAACTCCATAAACGCGAGGAGCCTTATAACAGGGATAACTCATAAAAATATGCAAAATGAAGCTCATTTTGGCATGAAAAACAATTGAGAAGGCTCCCATAAACCTAGCACAACTACGGCATGGGTACCAAAAGACGATAAAGTGTTCTAACTAGGGTGCCCATGAAAAGGAGGCCCTATCCACGGAGGAACAATGATGTATACGAGTTTAAAAATGGTTTGACACCATAGTCCATGGATGAAAAAGTGATCCTAGGGTTTAATGATGGATAAGGTATAGATGCAATGCCATCAATAATGGACAAATCCTACCCTATATGTGACGGAAACAACTTTTTAGTGATCTCGGACCTGCTGCAGTTAGTAATAACCCATGGTATTAGTCCATTCATTAAGAATTGATTTTAAACTATAGTAAATAGGTCAAAATTTTGAAAAAAATCTAGAAATAGTTCAAAAACAAAATAGAAATACCGATTTGGAAAATTACTAAACTTGGCAAGCTTTTACCTCTGACTTCAACTGCTCATTGAGGAAAAACTAGTGGACCAAATCGAAATCCGCAAGTTGTAGGTTGGTGGTCTCTCCCTTCTCCTTCTTTTCATCCACTCAATTTTTAATTTTGGTGTAAAATTTTATCATTTTGTGCAAGCCCTAAAAACATTACGCAACATATGCGGTTATGCTACTATAGCAGTCGCGTATGTTGCGTGACTTAGAAAAATTTGAACTATCGCCAAAATCAAAAGAAAATGATGGATGCTAATGATTGACAATGGTCATTGGGAAGGTACAAGTTTTTTCTGAGAGTGGAGGGAAAGAGAGCATGAGGACATGGATCGAGAAGCCATGCAAGATGCCCCAACTTTACAAGCTTTGAAACAATGTGGTTTGTTGAAATTCTATTGCACTTCCGACATGAGGGCCAATGTCCATTTACTAGAGACTCTGATCAGTTACTAGGACCATGACCTTGGTTTGTTTGATATTCAAGGAGAGATCTTGGATATTATAGTAGAGTGCATATACTTCATTACAGGGCTTTCCCATAGAGGCATGCCTGTGAACCTTGAGGCTACTAGTAGGGGTGGTGACCCTATGAGTGTTCAGGACTATATTGACACTTACTGCACTTCAGGAACATAGAAGAAGGGGACATGTGTCCCAATTGCTCACATAACTAGCTTTCCATTACAACTGATGGTACTAGCACGATGGTGAGGATTGCTGGTTAATCTTCACTGCATTTGGCCACTCAGACTCAGATGTGGATTGCAGTGGAGTGCATGTAGGGTATAGTATTTGACTGGTGCTTGGGCATGATCACAATTATGAGGAAACAACTCTTTGACTGCAAGAGAGGATGTAGGAAGAACTTCGGATATGCAAGTATTCTGGTGGCGTTCTTCTTTGAGATGGTTCTAGCTATCATCCTAGCAGAGAACTACCACCATCTTCCCCTCACCATCTTAGACTCATTAGATGGGGAGATGTGTTTCTCCGCCAAGGTGGTGGAGGCTCAATCCAAAGTGTTTATGATGATGACTTCTATATGTGGTGGGAAAGGAAATTACCAGCGCTCGATCAGTTCCCATATGCCGCATTGGACTTCCGAGGAGATAATGACCTTGTCCTCCCTCCCATTGAGGCATGGGGAGAGATAGGTATTTTTATCTTTTTATGTTTTATTTTTTTATTTTTTTATTTTTTTTATCCTTTTTAAATGTTTTTTAAATGCAGATGTTGGACCTGTACACCCCAATGGGCACCCTAGGACATTTTTACGGCCTACACACGGTGGAGACCAGAGTATATGTCTAGTTCTCAAGGGGAAGCTGGCCAAGATAACCCAAGGGGTCCCTACCATGCGTATAGAGCGGATTCCCATTGTGACATAGAAGTTTGTAGTAGGGATTCCGACTACCTGGATACACCTTTTGAGGAGGGTAGCCAGGGCCGTTATACATTACAGGGAGGCCGAAGAGGTAGCCGCAGCCAAGGAGGCTGAGGAGCAGGATTAGATATATAAGCATACACATGGATTACAATCCTATTTTTTGTATATTTATACAATTATGAAAAGATATTTGAATCAAAAACTCGATCTATCTATGGAGATATTTTACACACACACACACACACACATGTGTGTGTGTGTGTCTCAAATGCGTCTGTTATATTTATTTTACAAAATGTGTGTTAAGTGCCAGTCTAATATGTAGTTCACATAAGCATCAGTAATTTTATTTTCATTCCTTGAAATGTGATTAAATGAAATATATTCAAAGTTTCTTTCAAGTAATCTTACGAGCAAAAACTGGCGTAGCAAAGTAGGGTTTCGCACCTGATAATCAACATTGAGTTGGGAAACCACCAACCGAGAGTCAAGTATGACTTCTAGATGGGTAATTCCATGTAGGATAGCATCCCATAAAAACTCAATAACTGCCCTGTACTCGGACACATTATTAGTAGTAGGACCTAAGCATGTGCCACCAGAGGCGACTAGCTGTCTCGACGGTGAGTATATAACCCATGCGGTTGAAGCTAGGTTACAAGTATGGAGGCTAGAGACTTCTGCAAAACCTATGAACCACTCGGCTGACATCTAAAACAACCAAAAAACTATATAAGAAACACTAACCAACTAACTATTGTACATAAAAATACATACAAGAACAAGCACCATGCCTAAGCGTAGTACTTCTTCAGGTAGAGCACATTTCTAGGCTCAAGAAACTTATTTCCATCAAAATTAGTTGATTCATACACTCCCTTTTTCAAGACCTTTGACACGATGCAGGGACCTAACCACATAGAGTTGAATTTTCCTACCCCTAGGGGTTCTTTGTCTTGATCCTAGAGCAAAACAATCTCCCCTTTAGAGAAAAATCTTGGCTTAATTGCATTGTCATGTTGGTTCTTTAACCTATTCTTATGAGCTTCTTTTGTTGTCAATGCCTCTCAGCGTCATTCATCCAGATTTTCTAATTGAAGCAAACATTCTTCTAGTTCCGTAGTGTCAGGAAGTACATGAATAGCTATCTTAAGAGATGGAATATTGCATTCAACCGGTGTGACTGCTTCCACCCCGTGAATGAGTTGGAAAGGTGAAAAACTTGTAGCAGTCTTGACATTAGTCTAGTACACCCAAAGTGTAGGATATAGCATGATGTTCCAATTTGACTGGCTTGCATTAATGGTATGCTTTAGAATGGTTTTCAAGCTTTTGTTTGCTGCCTCTAATTATCCATTTGCTTGCAGGTAGAAGGAAGATGAGTGATATTTCTTAAACCCTAGCATAGTAGTCATCTCTGTAGACACTGAGAGGGGGGGGGGTGAATCAGTGTGAAGTCTTTATTACTTTTTCCAACTTTTATAATCAACAACTTATTCAATATCTTGCATTGTCACATTATCATTGTATGATCATTAGCATTGTTATCATCATCATATCATCATCATCACATAGGAAGCAAAGCAACACAATACACAAGATTTTTACGTGGAAACCCAAGTCCTGGGGGGAAAACCACAGAAGCCTTTTTAATAATAGTTGTCTAGAAATAACTGGATGAAAAGAACAACTGTCTTATTATATAGACTTCAATTTTTCAGCTTCAACTGAAAGGAGGCTACGACCTGAAGGAAGCTCCCACTCCCTAGTTTACCGGCTTCTACCGGAAGGAGGCTACGACCTCCTTTCCTTGCCCCGTCCTGCCACCCTGATAAGAAGATAGAAACTGAACTACTGAACCACAAACTACACTGATCCTGCAGACCTGCTATCCAACACCAGTACCAGACTGCACAATCTAAACCACACTGCACAGCTACTTTCACTGCTCATCAACTGACCACTGCTCATCAACTGCCCACTGCTTATCAACTGTCCACTGACCATCAACTGTCCACTGACCACTGTACCACAACTGCTCCACACTACTCATCAACATGCGCAATCTAGCTGTACCAATCAAGTTGTTGTTCAAATCATCTGAATCAATCAATCTGAATTCAACCAACTATGTACCAGACCACCTGGGTCAAACCAACTGCTCATACTACTCAGCCAATATGAGTCATACCAAATGCACATGTAGTAGCATGTGCTAATGCTGCACAACTAAACCAATGTACTCACTCCTAATTACCACTATTCATCATTGTACTATCCATATCATCACATATTGTGTTTTCATCATACATCACTGAGTATCACTGTGTAAACATCACTGAGCATATCAAACTGAGCACATCATTGTGTAAACGTCTCTAGCACTTCATACATAAACTGAGCATTTATCACTGTGTTTCATCATACATATATTACTGTGTACTGAATGTCATGCCACTGAGTGTATTTTACTGAACATACAACTGTTTAAATATTACTAATTACATATGTATATGCCACTGTTGGCATTCAACTGTCATTGTCAAGGTGGTCAACTTGTGCTAACTTGTTCCACTGTTCATTTCATCTTGTACATACACTATATACTGCAATTACAGACCTTTGCTCACTTTACTAACACACACTTACTGTACATGTCAACATACCTTTGCTGTAGGTGATGATACAAGAAAATGGACTGTGTACATACCTTAGACTTGAGCCGTGTATATGAATGCATAACTTGTTGAAGAGGACCTCGTACCTTGGGCAGCTAGCTTGTGTTTGAGCTGCTGGTGTAAACCCCAACAGGACTTTTCTTTACTGCTGTTTAAAACAAATTCAGACTGTTTTACCCAAAATTCTTATTGCTGTAGCTCTACTGGAATTTGTCAAATCCGGTTCTCGAATCCCCTTCCTTGGCGCTTTCTACCTTTGATTGAAGCTATTTGCCATAATTCCATCTGCTATTCATGAGATGAAAGCTGAACAGCTTTTTGAATTGATCAGGTTACCAAATCTCTCTTTAAATCTTCAATCTCTTTTATTTTCCAGACACATAATCTAGTTGCAGCCTGGATAATGCAAAACTAGAAGCCGTACCACATTGATAATCCTCAAGTTTTCCTTTTCAGCATTTGCACAGGTACACTGCTTATATTGTCTGGAATAGCTTGATATCTCAATGGAGAGAATGGAAGTAGAAACGCTTAAACTTGTTTTAAACCCACTGATGCCAAAATTTCCACGCTAAATGTAATTTCCAGCTCGTTCATAAATCATCTGCCAATGCTTAGAATGATGGGCTTCCTTGCCAAGAATTTGAATGCTGATTTCTAAACACGCCTTCAATAATTAATACGCTGTAACTAATATCAGTTAGGCCCCATGAATTTCAAACATGAATTTCTATGCCCAAACCACTTCCACGTTGTCCAACAGAAACGAGATTGCTGATGAATGAATGAGATTCCTCGCAGCAACTAGGGTAGATCACTGTGTATCTCCTAATAATTCCCGGCTGTTACAACTCTCATCCGAAATCGCTTTTTGATATCTTCACAATCTTTCAACAATCAGAATCGAAGCCAGCACACAGTACATTAATAATTGCACCATGTCATTATACAGAAAGCTGAGTTAGCTGGTAGTTCTCCCATTATTTCTGTCAAGACTTGGAAGATATTTCTAGCAACGACAAAGCCCCAGTTGGCAATGGGACCCCAGAAATGCGTTGTTTTGGGGCCTACAGGACTGTTCCAAAAGGTTCGTAATGCTGCCATCCCTTGATTCAACCGTACTTAAATTACCCTGCAGCCTGAGTCAGCTGGATCTCGGATGGATGGTAAAGACAGGGTGTTTCATAACCCTGTTCAAATCGCCAGATACATGTTCACCAACGTGGCCCATCTCGCTCATTCAAGCATGCCGACTTGCTTGGATCGAAGGTAAGACACAATGTTTCATAACCCAGTTCAAATCCCCAAAGACATGTTCACCCAACAAGGCCCATCTCGCTCTTTCAAGCATAAAGCAGACAGTTCCTTGCAGATAGGGAAGGCGCAAAACCCGAATGAATTTGACAAAATAGATAACCCAGTAGCAACTTCTCCTTTCGTGTTTTTCAATAAATAAAGCCTCCAAAATCGAGCTGTGTATCCTTGGCAACGATCAGCCTCCAAAATCGAGCTGTGTATCCTTGGCTGGGCCTTCAATTTGATGCCGCTGTCTATTTGTTTCTTCAATTTTCTTCAACTCATGAACATCAAAAACTGTAGCCCGTCAATTTAAAAAAAAAACTCTGTATAGCCCGTGATATTCCACAACAGTACTGCTCATGAATTTGCAAAATCATAAAGCCCGTAAATTTCCAAAAACATAAAGCCCGTGAATTTCCAAAAGAAAACCTTGTATCGTTGGTTGACAAAGGTTCATGTATTTATATAAAAAGGTGAGGGGATGAATATATTTTTCATGAATGAACCTTTTCCTAAAGTTACTAAGTTTAATATTAAAAAATTTATTTATTTTTTTTATTTAAAAACTTTTTAAAAGCCATCTTTCCATTTTTAAATGAGTCATTAGTATTAAAACATTTTAATTATTAAACCTTTTGAAATTATTAAAGTAATCAAGTGTAAGACTTTAAAGGATTCTAAAGTGTTTAAAGATCATGGTTTAGGGACTCCTAGGGTAACAAGGACTTAATAGCACACAAAAGACCACTGAACTTTTTCGACCCACTTAGGAACTTGAACACTCTACAGGGATTTTGGCAATGTCCCAAGGCCTCCAAGGGCTTCAGACTTGGGCTTGGGCAAAGTCAAAAGGTCTCCTCTTGACACAGACAACCACAAACCAAACAACAAGACTCAACTGTTGGCATCAATGACCAGGCACTGTTGGCATCAATGACAACTTAATCAACAATCTCTGTCATCATACTATTCTGAAAGTGACTGCCATGGTCAGTGACAATCTCCTTTGGTATACTGAAACAAGTAATGATTTGGTTAAACACGAAGTAAGCTGTCATTTCACTGTATGCTTTGAAGGTAGGCATTGCCTCTGCCCACTTGGTGAAGTAATCCACAATGACATTGATATATTTGTGCCCCCCGACAGAAATTGGATTGCACATCAGATAATCCACCTCTACTTAGTGAAGGGTCCCACCGCAATGACGAGAAACAACGGAGCAGGAGGCGACCAAATTTTCCTAGTATAGAGCTAACGCAGATGATAGTGCTTCATACCCTCCACACAATCTTTGAAGATTGTGGGCCAGAAATAACCGGCATGTAAAATCTTATGGGTCATTGCTAACCCAAATAAATGACCCCCACACGCTCCGCTATGGGAATCATTCAAGACACACTCAGCCTCCTCGTGGGTGAGGCATCGACACAAAATAGAAATTACCCCTCTACGATATAAAGTATCAATGATGATCATGTAGTTTTTCGCATTGGCACACAATTTACGCCGCTCTTCCCTCGAGAAGGATGCAGGACACTTAAAAGTCTGGATATTTATAAGGATATCTCTATACTAGGGATTAGAGATGGAAATCAAAAAGATATACTCATCTGGGAATGAGTCATCCTCCACCAGTACATTCTCTTCTATAGGAAATTATGAGATAAGCTCTGCAAAAACTAAGGAATTTTTGGATTTAGAAGATCAGAAATCCAAGTCAAACTCTTGGAGAATGACTATCCACTTGTTGAATTTGCTCGCTATTATGCGTCAGGAAAAAACATACTGAAAAGGATTTACATCTGCCACCATTGTGGTTGTCCTCAATAAAATATAGTAACGCATCCTCTGAACAACATAGACAGTTGTTAATGCCAATTTCTTGATGTGGGAGTATTTGAGTTCGAGACCAGCTAATGCACGACTGAGATAATAGACAACATGGTCTTTGAGCTTGTCGTCCTCCTGAACAAATACTACCCTAATTGTCGACTCTGATGCAACCATATACAATATAAATACTTTAGATTAATCTGGTGGACGTAATAAAGGAGCTGGCAACAAAGATTTTTTCAATGCCTTAAATGCAAGTTGTGCGGTTTCATCCCATAAAAATGGAGTGTCCGACTTAAGCAAGCGCATGAAACCCTTAGTTATCTTGCTAGAATTAACTATAAAATGCTGAAGAAAGTTATATTTCCCTTGCAGGCTCTGAAGTTTCCTGATGGAACAAGGAGGAGGCGGATTTACAATAGCCTCCACTTTGAAAGGATCCACCTGAATTCCTTTGTTTGACATGATGAACATGAGTATCCTCCTCAACTCAATGCAGAAAACACACTTGTGGGGATTCAAGCGTATTTTGTAATGTCTACATCGTTCAAAAATCAAGCGAAGGTGATCTTGATGGTCCCTCCTCTTGCGAGAATGGACAGTCAAATCATCCAAATACGACTCGACAATATTCTTAATGTCATGGAAGGAAAAGTTCATTTCCCGCTGAAAGGTAGCCCCAACATTTTTCAAACCAAAGGGATTTTTCTTGTACGCAAAGGTACCCCATGGACAAATAAAGTCATTTTAAGCTGGTCTTCTGGCTTGATTTGGATTTGATTATATCCGAAAAAACCATCCATAAATGAAAATACTTCGCTACCCACATAAGCATCGATGATTTTATCTTTAAAGAAAGTGGGGTAGTTGTCCTTGGGACATGCTTTATTTAGGTCACGAAAATCAATGCACATGTGTATTGTCTCTTGTTTCTTATCAACAGGAACAAGATTGTATACCCATTTTGTCAGAGCAATCGGGTAGATAAACCCCGCTTTTAGCTACTTTTCCACCTTAGCCTTAACGTCTGTCACTTTACGTGGATTAACTGGTCGAAGATTTTTTCAAACTAGTTTAGCATCAGGGTAGGTCTGGATTTTTTGTTCTATAATAGATGGATCAATTCCTAACATATCCTCATATGACCAAGAAAACACGTCGTGAAATTCCTTAAATAAGGCAGTATATATGGCAATCTCCTCTGGAGAGCAGTTTGCACCAATATGCGCATTTTCTACAATGTTGGGGTTTGCAAAAATGTTGATTGGAATGGTAATAGAAATATTTGTCATATTCCCCTCAACAAATATTCCATCCTTTGGTAAAGGATTAATCAGTAAATCAACATATTCCGCCAGTCTCACATGGAACTCTTGGTTTTCAATTCTACTCAGTTCTGGAAGAAAGTAGGACCTATGGTGCAAATCTTCACAAATCTTATCTCTCCCACTCATACCTTCCAAAATGGCTTCATCTGAAGGAAAAACCATGTCTAAGCAATCATCTGAATATAAAGAGTTCTTTGCCCAAGCGGGAAGATAAGCTTCTTCCAACTCCTCTGAGACTGTAGAAGGAGTCGCGACAGGATCAGCAGTGGTATTGAAAATAGCTTGGTAAGCCACTTCCATTGCAGATAAGGACACTTGAGGTTCATGACGGGAAGGAAGGACCCAAGGATCAGTTCTATTGACAACTATCGTGATAGACTTCCCTACACTCGTAGAACCTAGATAGTTTATTAGGGATGGGATATCAAATGTTCCCATCAAATATGAATACATTCCAACCCCCAAGCTCTCATTAGTCGATTTAGTTTGATCGATCAAAGGTACAGTGGACTCAATAGTCTCTAAACAACCCTTCCAAGTGAAACTAAGTTGGTCAACAGTAACCAACTTCCCTTTGTGTGGAAAAACTACCACTTGAAGAACGGTCGATGCAATCTCACTCGTGGCATAAGTCCAACTTCTCCCTAAAAGAAAGTTATAATCCAAAGGAGCATCAATCACTTCTACTTCAACAGCCACTGCTTTCCCTGCCAACTTAAACTCAAAAGCCAGTAGGATACCGTGCGAATGGAAAGACCATCTGTAGAAAGCAGTAGGTAAAGTGTTTGATGGAACTAGCTCCAGGGAACCTAAAGCCTTCCAGCAAGACATTGACATTACACACGTGGAAGCACCTTCGTCAACAACTGTACGTCCAATGGTTTTTCCTCCATGGACAACATCAATTGAAAAATCCACATGATACGGCACGAAAATATTAAAATCTGACAGATTAAACTTCGCAAGCAAGCTTGATGAATCCATGCTACCAAGAGGGCATCCCGCTGAGCAAGACAACTCTGTAACACTTCCAATGTCGACATTGCACATGGAGTTTGAGCCAAATCTTCAACTACTAAGTAGTTGGAAGCAACCCTAGAGTTAGGATTGTGGAATGATTTTTTAAAGACACCTTTCGATATCTTAGGCATCGGGTCAGCAAGTTTCTCAATAGTGAGAGGGTTAGAAGTTTCACCAGTAGACTTACCCTTCTCAGAAGCCTCTAATTATTAATTCTTGTTTCGTGTATAGAGTAAGGTGTTAGATTGTACAATGTTGATATAATTTTGATAAGCAGGAGTACTAGAAGTACCCCAACTACATTCTAAATAGAAGTTGCATTTTGTCATTGGGGAAATGGATTCTTCACGACAGCCAGTTTTTTAATTTTAAGCAACTTTTGAGCTTGATCCATAAGAGGGAATTGATGAGTTAGGTAGTCTCCCTAGCACAACTTATAGGGAAACCTAACCTTCTTCTTATCTTTCTTACCCCCATTAACATTATTCATGGGTGTCTGCTTATTTTGATTATCCTCACCCTTCTTGCCTTTCTTATATTTCCCACTGAGCTTTTGATTACCCTTCTGAGAAAACTATGCAAAAACCAAGTAAAAACAATTACAGTTTGAGATGAGGGGGTGCTAGCCTTTGCTTCCTCCGCTGGAGATTTCTTCACTGACAACTCATGGAGTTGCTTATCCAGTGACCGTTACAGTGGGATAACTTACTGAACCAACCACACCATCGGCATGGGGTCCGAACTTGGGTTTCTCTACATTATTGGTAGACCTCGGTGCCTCATGTATGATTTCATACAATATCCTAGACTGAACATAAATAAAATTTAACTGTTGAGCCCTGAGGATAACCTCTTCTTTTGTGGTCACCCCCAAAGTGGATATGTCCTTAGATATATAAGGTAGTAAAGATTTTAAGAACCACTCTAATAAGAACTTGGGAGGTATGGTGGGTTTTATAAGCCTCTTCTGTCTTCGCCATTCTTTGATGTGATCTGAGATATGTGTGGATTTGTTTTACTAAAAAGTCAACAACAATTCTGTGCCAGCATCATACCAGAAAGGAAGATGGAAGTGATTGAGGAACACAGTTGCTAAATCCATAAAACTGTCACATGCAGTAGAGGGAAGTTCAAGGTACCATTTTTCTGCAACATGAGTCAAATTCCTTTGGAAAATCCTCAACCAAATGGAGTCATCATTCAGTGAGTTTGAAGAGCACCATAGGTGAAAAGTGGTTATATGGGCACTTGGATATTTTCCATATTTTCCTTCAAACTTAGGAATGTATGAAGGTAACTTAATAGGAACAGGTGGCCATGTCGCACTATGCCGCAAGGGGTCATTCATCAACTTTTCCAAGTCTGACAAGTTTGAAGTTGCTAGGAAAGGAAGCAAGGAGTCTGTGATGTAGAAGGACTTGCCCCCTGGTTCCCAAACGAAAAAGGTGTGGTTCCCCCAGCCGCTAGTTGTGAATTAGTTGGACTACTCTGAAAAGGATTCCACTCGAAATCCAGTGGATTACTTGTGTGCGGTGCACTATAAGTGGTTTGAGCCACTACAGATGAAACTGGAGTTTGAAAGATAGGAGTAGGTATCCCTCCACCAAAAAGTGCAAAGGGAGACTGCATGCCCACATATGCAAGGGTAGGACCTACATAAGGAGTAGATGGGGGAATATTCCCCCCATTCCACGGGAAACCCTGGACAAATGAAGAGGATCCACTTGGATCACTTTGAGCAGTTTGCATAAAGGAAGAGGAAGGAATAGGTGCACCGGGAATACCAGTGACAACCCCACTAGACGCATCTACTACATTAGAGGGAGCCGAGGGTTGGACCACTCGACTACTTAGTGACAAGGGTGTAGTAGATGTACTTAGTCTTGGAGCACCAACCGGGGGAGGTGGGACTCCACCAACCAAAATGGCTAATGTTGGGGTATAAGTAACCTCTCCGGAGCCAGACATAACTCACTCACAGGAACACCAATAATAGGTGAATTAAAGGGAAGAACCTGGACACTCACAAGATCGTTTAAGTCAATTAGAGTTGGGTTAAAATTCCTTTTAAACTCGTCAGCCTACAAGTCTTCAATCTCTACTACAGTTGGTTCTTCCTAGTTAATCCTAAGTTTTGGTTCGCCTAGAACTTCACTAACTCCTACTGGTTCAAAAGAACTGTCAGTATCTAGCCTTCGACTTTAAGGGGGCGGTGGAGGCTCCACTGTAATAGATGGAGGAAGGTTTTGCAAAATTCTTGACCTATGGAGAGGTTGGTCCTCCACATCTATAAATTTGAATCACAAACACCTAAAGGCCAACTAAACACAGACAAACCAAACAACACTCATTGAAAATGTCCTAAAGTCACACATACACAGCGGATATAAGGTACACCTTCCAAAGGAAAGCTTGGGATGATTAGGGCCTAGGTCCAGCCAGTGAAGACTGATGGATGGTTACTTGGAGTCCTGTGAAGATTTTCTTGGGCACAAGCACTGGAATCACCCAACTGCCCTCCCAAACTGTATACCGGGGTTACCTTCCAAGTTCGTCCAAGGTGTATCAGAAATAACCTTCCAATACCACATGTGTATGATCCCTAGTGTCAAGAAACTAAAGGCTACCACAACTACACCGATATTCTGGTGGAACAATCGCAAGTCTAATCCTTATGCATGGTCAGGATCGCAAATCCTGAACCCTTGCCAACATGGGCACTGCACGAGGCCTAAGAGGTGGTATTGAGAAAATCCCCAAACACATAAAAATCCTGATATACGCTCGAACAATGAATTAGAGGGTTCTCTCCTCAACCAGGTTCTTACGCGGCCTCATGCTTAACTCCTTTGTGAGATGATCTTTCCAGATGGTCTCATGTAGAAGAGTATTTACCTAGTGAAATGCCTACTGCGTTTGAAATCAAATGCTTGTGGATAGTTAAAAACTCCCTACTCCACAATCCTAGCTTGAACTAGTTGATGTATGAGCCTAGAAAAAAGAAACTTACTAGTAAAATTTTAATTAATCGTTCTTTTTAATGGGATGTATTAGTCAAAGGTAGCGAGATGAGACTGTATGATTTTATAGACTCAAAAGAAAGAAAGCAAAAAAAGATGTATACAAACTTTCAAAATAAATGCAAGCTAATGATAATTTTTCTTTTCTTTTTCTTTGTAATGAAAGCTAATGATAATTTTTATTTAAAAAAAAAAGAAATTACAAGACTTTAAATTTTTTTATTTCTTTTATGAAAAAATAACGAAAAAGAACAACTAAATGCAACCTAATGCAAAAACTACAAAAATGTTTTTGTCTTTTCTTTTTCGAAAAATTAAAAAATAATGATGCAAGTAAATGCAAATCGAGTGAGTTTGAACAATCTAAACATATAACAGTAAATAATGCAAACAGACCCTATAGTAACACACTTCACCCAAAAAGGAAGAAATGGCACAAAACCTAGACTTGGCAGAACTATCAAATCAAAGACTAATAGATCCAAAATAGAAATAATGACTAACTCGGACCATCAAAAACAGTACAGAGCATACAATGTTTCAAAGGATTGGTCAATGACCTAAAACAGAAGCACTTAGACCCAAAAATCCAAGTAAAAGGACCTAACACATTCACCAATGAAGAAGTCAAACACAAAAACCAGTCAAGGACTTGACTAATCAAGTAAACTGTGAAATTTACAAACCTAAGACCACAATATCATGTCAAAACAGAACCTTCACAAGCATATGAGAGATCATAAAATTAGGGACAAACAAAAACCCTATAGACTCATAGACACCTATAGGAATACATGACTGTCCTAAAGGAAACTTGTGTATCATACGCGACTATCACTAAAGCAACCCACATATACAAAGTGCAATACGCGACTGTCGCCAAGGAAACCTGCGTATGCTGTCAAAATTTTGCAAAAAGAAAAGAAACTGACAAACAGGCTCTGAACATGCAATATTGGAATTCAAAGATAAAATCAAAACAAGTCACAAACATAATCATATAGAGAAAAAAATGGTTAGGAAATCCTAAAGAGAGGACCCACAACAGGTTGGACTCCCCAACTGAGTCGCCAGTTCTGTTGTTAAGGAAAACACACCCTTATAACCTAGGGTACCTAGGGTTATTGACTTACTAAAATAACTTGTAGAAAATCAGCCATTTCAGGATTTGAAATAGAAATAGGAAGAAAATTGGGCATACCTTATTTATGATGGTTGATCCTAGCTTTTCTTCTTCTCTTCAAGTTGATTCCACAACTTCTAAGGTATCTCCAATCACCTGCAAAGAACAAGATCTTCCTACAATATCTTATATATTATATCAATGGTTAATGAAATAACATATTCATAATGAAACAATAAGATAATTCAGAAATCACAATATATAAGATTGCAAAGACACAATATTGGAAGAAGAACTTTCTTTATTGATGAACAAGTATGGTGAGATTACAACCCAACATCTGAGACAAGTGCTCCTCTACAAACCAAGGACACTAAGTTCTGCTACTCCAAGATATCTGAAGGCAAACCACCGGCATAACTTTTCTCTATAACTTATCATTCATTACCCTCAAACCCTACCCTCTATTTATACATGAGGAAAGAGAGAGGTTATGATGGTTGAGATGGTTGAGGAAGTTGGGATAGTTTTGATTAAGGGCCCAACTGTCCTCGGCTAATCATCTTTATATTTTTTAACTCTGGATTAAGGCATATGATAGTTTTGATTAAGGGCCCAACTGTCCTTGGCTAATCATATTTATACTTTTTAACTCTGGATTAAGGCATATGCGACTATTGATACTAGAAAGTCACGTATGATACACAACTTGCTTTAAGGAAACCCGTGGGTGCAAGCCCTAATGATATATACGCGAGTTGCAGTGCACAAACTCACGTATGATATATGGGTTTCTATGCAAATAGTCTCGTGTTCAACCCTAATGTCCCTACAAAAATACATCCAGCTGGTAAGGTAATGATGAATCAAATGTCATGCCCATCTTTAGTGTTTTGGCTACTTCAATCCATTTTGTCATTTTGTGTTCCGACACATTGGGTGTCAGTACTCAGAGGGAGAAGTGTCATTTTACCTGATAATAGTGCGGAGCGACTGGTACTTGGGTAGGTTTGGGAAATGATGGGATTAATGACCATCGAGGCCATAAACTACACGCGAGTGGTTAATATGTAATGATTTGTTCTTAACCATAAGGATTTTTGGTACATTAAAAACTGGAGTGTCGTCATCCTACACTATTATGCACATGTGGTTGTGAGGAAATCGCAAGTCAGTACAATTTTGAGTAGCATGGCCAAAGACATCACATAAGGAACAAATAGGAGGTGGGTGTGGTTCTGCTAAAGCTTTTGGTTCCTTGTCCTCAACCTTCGTAGGAGGAGAGGGTGCAAGGGTGGATGAAGGAGCAGCTAGTTGTGGACCAGGCAGTGGATGTGACACTGTCTCAATAGGTTGGACTGGTGTTGTCGCAATTTGTGGTGTCAAGGTGGGGTTGGGTGGATCAAGGTACCACACTAGAATTCCCAAAGTGAATCCTGGAAGGTAAGAGTAGACATGACTAGTTTACTCATGATTCTAGAGGGTGGAAAGAGAAATGGGATGGTGTGTATGGGAAATGAACCCCAAAAATTCCCTAGAGAAAGACTGGGGTGGGTGCGGTCTACAGTTGGGGTTGTGGTTGAGGTTCTGATGAGGTTCATGAGTTGACCAGATGTGATGGTGCACAAATATGATATTTCATTCGTAGATGGAGGAGGTAGTAGCAATAAAAAAGTGTCAATTAAATGGGCGTTGGTAAATAGGCTTGGACCAACGACAGGCATAGAGGGGATGGATACATTATCGATGGTGGCGTCGATGGTAGGGAGGACATGATCTAGAGTGATCGGTCCTTTAGGATTGTAGTAGGTCAACTAGTCAATGTCACAATATTCCCATCATGGGGGAACATCAGGAGTCAAAAGACGGTTGAAGCAACGTATTGCATCGTGTACATGTAACTAAGTCCAAGGAGAAGGCTATAATCTAAATGGGCGTTCACAACCTTGATGACGATCAACCCATATTTCCTTTCCAAATCAATGGGGACATTTCTGAGAACGTCTTGTGGTTGGTAGCACATCCTTCATAAGCGTGAATGGAGGTGGTCGAGGGTTAAAGGGTTAGGGATCCTATCTTCTGCCAAATGAAGGTTGACATAACGTAAGTGGATGCATCGTTATCAATGATACATCTATGTCTGATCAAATTCTAAACAATGACAAGAACCTGGAAGGCGAAAAATGAAGGCACCTGAGATTCTCTTTGATCCAAGTTGAAAGTAATCAACTTGGATTCATAGGGGTCGATGGAACCTAAAGTATATAACAAGGCTTTGAATTGTGAAGGACAGGTTCTTAGGACTTTCAGAGTGGACATGGTAGAGGGAGACTAGGCCAAGTCATCGACAATATTGTAATTAAGAGCGGCTCTAGCAGTGGGATTGTTCATAATGCAACACAAAGAGAACCTAGGGACTTTGGCAGTCTCATACATGCGAGGTATAGGAAAATGTAAGGACATATCGAGAGTAGTGGAGGTAGATGTTGTGGAGGGATTAATGGTTTCTATGGTGGAGCCATATTGGTTTTGTTTAGTCTGTAAGTTAGTGTCAAATGATAATATCATAAGATGGTGGACACCAACATCTATGGGTTGACTCGAAGAAGTGGTTGTGGTATTTTTTTGTACGATTGGTTGGGTTGCAACCATTCCTAGATTTAGTAATGGATTCTGCAACACCATAAGTGGAGGACCTTGTGGTGTGGGGTTTGGCTATGCCATAGCAATAGCATTGGTTTCACATTGATTTTTGGCTTGTAATAGGTGGCAGAGTCTATGCATCTAGGGGCATTGGTGTGTATAATGGCCATAAACATCACAAATGGTACATTGATGGCTAGTTCGTAGTTGAGGGTTCTTCCTAGGTCTAGGTGGACATTGGTGGTTTTGTGCAAGGGAATTGCCTCTATTATTGTTAGGAGGGTTGGGTTGTTGATCGCCCCCTTGAGGTTAGTTGTTTCCCCAATGCCTACCTCTTTGTCTTCCTCTCTTCCCTTGTTGATTATCGGTGGCAAATTGATTAGGGAGGTTCTGTTGAGCATAGACTATCCTTAAGGAGTAGGAGGAGTCAGGGTTGGAGCAAGTGTAGGTTTCACAGGTGGTGGGTAGCAGGTGGGAGTAGTTGGAGGGGATGCAAATCCTATCGTTTGGCCATTACAAGTAGGTTCCAAACAATTTGTTCCACGAACATGAGGAACTAGTGTGGGAGACATATACAAAGGCGTGGCTCCAGACGGAGCTGATGCACGTGAAAATTCAGGGGCGTAACTGGGTTGGGAAACACTAGGGGTGTTACCAAAGTGAGGTGGCATCGAAGGATAGGCTGTGTATAGGTGTGGTTGCTGGGTAACGAATCCAATGAATCCATTATTAGCATGGGATGCCCCCAATGTATTGCGTCGTGAGGAGCCATCACAAGCATCAAGTGTGATGGTGTAAAGGTAACCCAATTGGGCATAGATAAGGTCGGACTGTTGTGATTTTTGTATTGCTTCTTCCTCGATTTGTGGGTGCTTGAATGCAACATCCTTGGTGATAGGGGGAGTAAGGCTTTAAGAAACCAATTAAGGAATATCTTGTCATCTAACTAGATTTTGCACAAACTATGTTGACGATGCCACTCATGGATGTGATCTGTGATATGGGTAGCAGTTTTTAGTCTACAGGATAACAGGATTTCCACTCCCTCATCGTAACGGATGGGTAGTTGGAAGTACTAGAGGAACATTGAATATAAAGAGGAAAAATCAGGATAAGTGGCATGGGGTAGCTCAATGTACCATTTGGATGCAACACTAGTGAGTGTGCGCTGGAAAAACCATAACCAGATAGAATCACCCACTATGTTGTTGGAGGAACACCATAAGTGGAATGACATGATATGGTTCTAAGGGTCTTCTGCAACACTTAGGGGTGTTTGAAGGGAGTTTGGTAGGCATGGGAGGCCACAACGGATCATGACGGATGGGGTCATTCGTTAACCTCACCAAATCGGGTAGGTTGAGACTAGCCATGAATGGCAGACTAGGACTTGGACTAGATCTGGGAGGGCCAACAATGGTATTGGGGTTGGCGAACATGTAGTGTCGCAAAAAAATGGGGATTGGTAGGGCTAACTTTCGATAGTGGAAGTAGTCAAGGGAATGGTGTCAATAGCCGAATTAGTGGTAGAAGGGCCAGTCCCCCCATGCATGAATGTAGGAATGGTTTGAACCATGGTGGTTGGAGTGGGGCCACCACTAGCGTGTAGTGAACCAGCAACAGTTTGTGTGGTGGTGAGGAGCCCATTAGGACCAGGTCTTGTAGTTCCAGCATAAGGGATATTCGGTATGACGTGTGGAGTGCTCACAAGTCCAGTACCAACAATCCCCTCTGAAAGGGGTTGGGAGGTGCACCAACCATGGGGCTATATGGGACAGTGATCAAGGTAGATTCAGATCCATAGGAATTTGAATCTGACTCAGATGATGTGTATGTCTCTGAAGGTGGTGAAAGACGTTGAAGATGGTGGTTCAAGGAACCGAATTAAGGGGTAAGCTCCATAATTCTTTGGGAGTAGCATGGTGGAGCAATGGTGACAAATGAAATCTAAAAAATACAACATCAACCAAGTGTGCAGAAGGAGAGATGATAAATGGTGGTACACAAGCCAAAAAGAAAGCTACCCGGAGCCAGGCCATTAGATTTCACATTAGCCTTCAAGCTAATTTTAGATCTCAAATCATAACCTCCTTTCAAGCAAGAAGAGGGTAAGGATTTGACTGAAGAGTGGGAAGGGGACATTTTTAACTTGGAGAGAGAGGGGGCGCATCTTTAGAGAGAGTGTCAAGGGTGAAAACTGATCTTGAGGTAAGTCTAGTAACAATCTAGCAAGGGAAAATGAATCAATAGGGGAAGAAGGTTGAGGGGACTAAGGAAAGGGCTTCTTGACCGACTTCATGACCAAAAACTCAAACCTCCATGTTTGACTCTTCTTTCTCAAAACCCCAAGAAATAATGGAAATGAGAACAACAGAACAAGGCACAAAAAAATAGGCTTACTTGACGTAAGCACCTCCTCAACGTCCATGCCGGAGGAAACATGTACACCCTGAGGGCTTTTAACCAAGGTGTCATTTGGAGTGAAAGCAATCTTTGTAGAATCCAACAAACTGACTTTTACGTGCAAAGGTGAGTTCACCACCTATTTTCTTCATATCCTCTTATCTCTTTGATGATGCACCCACGCCTTAGGGCATTTCTCTTGGGTATGTCCAAATTCATGGCATGAAAAACAATGGAAAGAATACGCCAAAAGTCCACTTTCTACATCCAAGTTCAATCCCCCATCACTAATTCAATTTTTTCGATCATCCCACCTCACGTGTCCAGTTCAATTTGAATCCATGCACAATGCATGTCTTCTTTTGTGTGCCGCTGACTTTCAATACCCACAAAGGAACCTAACTTATTCCCAATTGCCACCAAAATATCCTCCCTCCAAAAATCCAAGGAGAAACTTGGACGAATGGCCCAAATTTTGTGCACATTATGCGGCTCACGCATAGGGTCAATCCCAACTGACCAACATCGCAAAATAAGAATGGTTGGACCCGAATTTTAGTTGTGGATAATAATAACTTTAGAATCTTCTGATTTTTCCAAGAAGAAACAAACCCATCATATAGTTAGGATGTGAAATATTTGTTCATAACCAAGCCAAGGAACCCAATTTTCTAAAAACCAAGGTTTTAAGGTTCCTAGATTCATTTCTTTCCACATAATCTACCAACCAAAACCCCATCCAAGTAATCCAAGGCCTCCTCAATGGCAACATCAATGATAACTACGATATTCGCTTTACCTTTTTGTGTACAAATACACTTATTTCTACTTGCCTTGACAACCTTTACATTCTCGAAGAGCATAGAAGGATTCATTGAAAGCATAGGAACAAGACATGGAACACCTGAAACCGGAGGAACAAAGGTTTGAACATCTGGGGTCGACCACCAATAACGGATAGATTAAGGCCTTCCCCCTGTCTTCTCGACAAAAGCACCATCTTTGGGGGAGGTGATTCCAATGAAGCCTTGGATTGAAGAGACGCATCCCTCTCTATTTCCATGATCGATCCTACATTAATATCCTCCTAATATGTAAAGATCTGCATATGGACATGATTGTCCTCATAATCAATCGATTCTTCCTCTATGGTTTGGAAAGGATGAAGTAAACCAGAGGAATTCACACCTTAGAACTCACAAGAAAATTCGATTATTGAAAGAAAGGACGAAAAAGACAAGAAGCAGGAAAAAAAGAGGGAACCTTTCAAATTTGGGAAAGTTCTGAAGAAAGAGAGGCTTAGGGGCAAAGACTTTGTATCCCAAACCCTAGAGCAAAACTACCCCCTCCCCGAAAACAGACTTCCACTAAGAAGATTAGATCCAAACAAACGATATAACTTTACCATTTTTTTACTTACTATAATAAACACAAATTTAAAATAACATTTTTTAATATAAATGAAGCTTAAATTATAAATTAGAATTGTTATAGAAGATATTATGAGGTGATCAATTATAATCTAGAAAAATAAAAAAAACCCTCTCTATTTTAACGTAGAGAAAGAAAATCAACATTCATAAAATAAGAAAGAAGGCATTGAACAATTCCTAAAACGTCGTATTAAGCAACAAGGTATTGAACATTTCCTAAAACATCCTCGGAATGAAAGAGGGTGAAAGATAAATATTGTTTTTTTTTCATATAATGTTTTTGCTTACACCCACATTGAAAATGCATTTTCAAAATACAAACCTTTTTTTGTTTCAACAAAACCTAATATATGCTATTCAATTATTTTGAATCAAGATATAGTTAACATAAACGATTTTCATGCATAAATAAAAGGGAACATGCCCATATAAAAACTTAAACAAAAAGGGCACTAACCACCTTCCTAATCACCCCCCCCCCCCATGCCTTCAGAACGTAACAATGAGTATCAACTAAGAACGTAACAAGCAAAAGCCTACTTCCCATAACCCCGTGGGGCTAAAACACCAAAATAACAAAAAAGACCCCAGCAATTCAACACTGTAACTAAATAGTCTGTAGAGATCCTGTATGAATAATAGAGTGGAAGGAAACTTCTTCAAAGAACAGGAACCCTTCTTCTAGCCCCAAAGATTCCTTGGAAGGCTTGTCAACAACAACATTGAATTCTCAAAATATATGATGGAAAAAGAGAAACTAAAAGCCTTCATGTAGAAGCGTAACCCTCCTCTGCCAAACTTCAAGATCAAGCATTGAAAGAGAAGCCTTGCCAGAGATTCACTCTATAATGGTCTTGGAATCTCCAGCCACTTGTACCTTGCCAATATGTTTTTTGGAAGCAAATTTTAAAAGAGTGCAAAAGGCGAGCAACCCTACTCTAGGATTTAAACCACAATGTCCACCCAACTTGATCCTGAAAAAGTGAGCCTGTTCAACTTTAAAACAACCCGAAATACCACACCTACCTGCTAACACCTAAAAAGCTCCATCAAAAAGACCAACATGTGCATCAAAAAGCACTGGTTATGTTGGTACTCTGGTAGAGGAAGTATTTTTCCCCAAGATGCCTCTAAAGAAGAAGACCCCAAACCTTTTTTGTGATTAGACCTACATTGAGCTTCAATCCCTCAAAAACCACTTTGTTTCACAATTATGGGGAAAGCTGCTATAAAATATTTTTACATACAGATAAAATTTAAAAAAAAACCCAAATAATTCCTAAACTCCATAAAAGTTGGTCTCATTAAACATCATCATCATTCTTCTCTATGGCCTTGGAATCTCCAACCACCTTTGTTTCACGACTATGGGGAATGCTTCTATTAAATCTTTTTAAACACAAATACAATTTTTTAAAAATCAAATAATTCCTAAACTCCACACAAGCTGGTCTCATTAAACATCATCATCATTTTTCTCTATATCCTTGGACCGACCACCAATATGCTTTTCAAAAGCAAATTTTAAAAGAATGCAAAGAACCAATAACTCAACTTTGATATTTGAGCCAAAGTGCCCACCCAACTTGATCCTCAAAAGTAAAACCCTTCAACTTTAAAACAACCCCAATACCACCAATACCACACTTACCTACCAACACTTTTAAAACGCACCATCAAAAATACCAACATGTACATCATCACCCAAAATAAACAATGCTTCTGTTCACACTCTAATCGAGGGCCCCAAACCCCTTTTGAGCAACTAGACTTACTTTGGGTTTCAATCCCTCAAAGAAAAATTGTATTTCACAACTATGGAGAATGATTGGCTTAAATCTTTTTAAACACAAAATTCTAAAAACACCCAAATAATTCCTAAGCTCCACAAAAGATTGGTCTCGACATCATCATTTTTCTTTGTATTATTTTTAGTTTCAAACATAAATCCACATCTTCTTTAATTATATATCAAAATTTATTTTTATATAATATTTTTAAAATTAATTATAAAAAATCAATAATTGTTTTTTAACTAATTCAACATCTCCAATCCCTAAAAAAACAATTGTATTTCACAACTATGGAGAATGATTGGCTTAAATCTTTTTAAACACAAAATTCTAAAAACACCCAAATAATTCCTAAGCTCCACAAAAGGTTGGTCTCGACATCATCATTTATTATTATTATTTTTAGTTTCAAACATAAATCCACATCTTCTTTAACCATATATCAAAGCTTGTTATTATTATTATTATATCAAAATTTATTTTTATATAATATTTTTAAAATTAATTATAAAAAATCAATAATTGTTTTTTAACTAATTCAACATCTCCAATCACATTGTTCGTAATGTGGCTGTTCGTATTCACTCGTATAGGCCTTTTCAAATCACAAATTAATTGCTTGAGTGTTTAATATCTTAGAAGAAGCTACGAAACTCATGTTTGGCTGTTGGAAGATTTTAGAACAAGATCTAGTCGGTAGTTATAGCTATTTTTATATACAGTTCATTGAAGATTAAGATATTTGACCATATAGACAGGTTTTGACAACACTACTTGAGGTTATCTATATTTTTTGATATATGCTATATATTCATATATTTATGATGTATATTTGAATATAGCTTGTAATACATACCGTTTGTAAAGACAGGGATTGACAGCACTACTTGGGGTTATCTATATTTTGATATGATCATACTTAAAAATATTTTGATAAAGCTTGTAATAACTTACAGGATGTAAAAACAACTAAAATGTTTTTGTGATACTATAGATCAGTATTTTGTTTTTTCTATCGAAAACATAGGAGGTATCTATCAACAATGTAGGAGGTACTCATCTACATTTTTTATATGTATACAAATGTAATTTTGCACGTTATGAAATAAAATTACGATATTTTATGAAGAAAAAAAAATATGATTGGTTATTCATAAACAAATTGAAAATATGAATTACAACTTTTCTTCTTATCAATTATGAAAAATTAATTATAATTATTTTAATAAATATTAAAAATTAAAAAATAACCCTCATTATTATTAAATTTTTTATTATTATAAAATAAAACTTATAACACATGTGGAAGTTGAAACTTTTTAAGGCCGAATGAAATAAACAAATTGTATACAATAATCCTCTAAAGTAAAATTAAACTAAAATCAAAACATTTGCAAATTGAGAATGTGAGATCATTCGAAGACGATCACAGCTAGAGCCCACTTATATATATAAATAAAACTCAAGGCTTGAGATTCCATCATATTATTGCTCACCAAGATCGAGAAACCAAACACATAATAAACAAACAACATGTTTTTTTTGTTTTCCAAAAAGCGCATGAAGAAAAAAAAGTTTTATACTGCCAAAGAACATCAATAATATAGAAGAACATCTGTGATAGAACATCATTATTCCATCCATGCAGGAGAATAATGAAAATTTTGAACAATCCCTCCCACTTCTACCAAAAATACCCAAAACTGTAAATCACTATTTAAAATATCAAAACTCTTAATAATAAATAAATCAGCTTTCTACACATTCTACATTATGTTGTTGCTGCAACTGTGATTAGAAAAGCTCTATGTATTTTAATTGCAGGATAAGATTCTTTTCTTAGAGCTTTTCATGACAAACATGAGTTTTTCATCATCCCCTGGGCCTTCTCAATAGAACCAGCAGCAGAAATCCTTATTACAAGGCCTCACAGAAGACAGGAGCTCTAAACATGGGGGTTGCTACGGAAAGATCCCAGAGCCTTGATGGCCCCTACTCTCAGAATGTATTGATGATATGCTGCTGCTCTTGCTGCTCCAAGAAATGGACCTACCCAGAATATCCACTACATGCCCACAAACAGAACAATCTCAATACCCAAATACATACACAATGTGTATACCCCACAAAATAAAAACACAAAAACAGATTGTTTGGTGTACTTGGATGGAGATGAATAACTTACCTGGTCGTCCCATGTCTTTTGGTGGCCATAGATGACAACAGCTCCGAAGCTCCTGGCAGGGTTGATGCCCGTTCCAGTAATGGGGATGGTCGCCAAATGCACCATGAATATAGCAAACCCAATTGGCAATGGAGCCAAAACCTGCATTAACAAACACCAACCTCATTTATCAGAAACCAACAATTGTTGAGAGAAGCCTGCATTAACAAAAACCACAGCCTCATTTATCAGAAACCAACCATTGATGAGAGAAGCTACGTTAATACACATTGTTTTTCCTCAGTGGGGTGCTTGAATAACCCATTGAATTCATGGAGTATTTAGCAGCAAGAATCTTCATGGTGTATTTGGAAGCAATTTTAAAGAAACATATAAGTTAAAAGAAGAGGAAAATATATGTTTGGTTTAAATGATTATAAGTTTAGGTTAGTCAACTTGTTGTGGTCTTTTGTTACATGTAGGATTGTGGTGGCCTACTTTGCATGCAAATGCTAGAGATTATTGTCATAGTTGTGATATCTACTAAATAACTGGAAAGCCATCGCGATGAGATGAAATGCCGCTAGTACCCAAAATAAATTTATAGGCATTTGAAAAATGGGTTGTTGATTTTATCGGACCTATCAATTCACCATAGAAAATAACAGGTGCACATTACATTATCATTGTGACATATTACTTGACTAGATGGGCTGAAGCAACACTAGTAAAGAATTGTACAGTTGCGACTACTGGAAGATTTCTATTCGACGATGTTGTGACCCGATTTGGCTGCCTGAAGATTTTGATAAGTGATTAAGGCTCACACTTTGTGAATCAGTTGATCAAGATATTAAATAAATAATTCTAGATTCATACGACATCGTATCATCCACAAGAAAATGATGCTGTCGAGGCATTCAATAAGATCCTAGAGAATGCATTGATGGATATCTGTAGTGTTCAAAGAGATGATTGGGATCACAAAATACCTGCAATGTTATGGGCATATCACACCACCTGTAAAAATTGACAGGCCAAATCCCATTTCGACTGGTTTATGGACAAGAGGATGTCATGTTGATGGAATATATTGTACCCAGTCTAAGAATAGCTGCGATTACTGAAATGACTGAAGTTGGTGCTGTTGAAGAAATATTGTTGCAGCTTGTACAATTGGAAGAAGACAAGTTCATCGCAGGATATCATCAAAATGTCAAGAATGTACGACAGAAATCTTGGAACGACTGACATATCTAGAATAAGAAATTTCACATTAGAGATCTTGTTCTCCTGTATGACAGTAAGTTTTTGAAGCATCCTGGAAAGCTTAGAACATGTTGTTTGGGACCATATGTGGCCATTCAAATCAGCGAAGGAGGAGCAGTGAAATTACATAAGTTAGATGGAACACCCTCCAAATGGATTATGAATGGAGGTTGGATAAATCCTTATCACGATAGCAACAATTTTGGTTAGCTGAGAATTCAAAAAGAGAAGGAAAAGAGAAAAGTAAAAGACAAAATGTCACAAATATTTGGCAGCAATTTTGTAGTTTGGTTTAAATGTTTTAGGTCACATAATTTTGACTTTAATTTTGATATTTTATTTCATGCTTGCAGTGGCATTTTGGTTGTCACAACTGCAAATTTCACAGGGTCTTATTGTTTGGTTTTCATGGCCATAAGATGGAAATTTGTACATGTTTATTCCTCAACAAATACATTGGAAGATTCCTTTGTAGCTATATTACCTTAACACTTTATGCACTTGTCACTCAAGTAACCCCTCCTTAGGTTATGCATGTGAAAGAGAGAAGGATAAGGTAATTTATTAATGTCCAACAAATGATCGAACACATAGGTCAATGGACCAGAAAGTGACAAATAATTAAATCAATCCTCATGAAATGAAAGTGACTTTTCATCTGCTTGGGATACAAATGAAAAATAATTTTTGGAGTACACTTGGATAAAATTCCACGATTCTAATTCTTTGCTACAAATACCATTTTTTGTTATGAATTGCATTTCAATGATTATAAGTTTAGGTCAGTCAACTTGTTGTGGTCTTCTGTAAAATTGTTCGGTCATACTAGACAGATTTCATGATGTTAGCTTTAATATACATAGAATGATAGAATCATAAAATATTGAATATGATTCCTTCCCTTTCTTCATTCTATATCAATTGGTGGCGACACAATCTTCAACTTCCAAGTATAGTTGAAATTTATGTTGCTATTAGAATTCACTTTCTTCTACTTTTGATATATATCACATGCATTATGTGTTTTAAGGAATTCAAAGTAATTGTCTTTATAAGCCTCAATTATTTGTTATTTGTTATTGCACTTTCTCTTGTAGTGTGGAAACCATTTGTAGATTCTATAAGTAATATTTGTTGATTTTCTCAAGAGAGCATAATTTATAGTGAAATTTATCTAGACATATTGAAACAATCATGATCCTCTATAATCTAGAAACATTATTTCTATAACTTAATCAGATCCTTGACAATAAGGAATTTATTTCCTTCAGTTTACATATATAGTTGATTTTCATACAATATCCCTTTATGAAGAAACAAAGAGGATATCAATGTATATGTGGATGGTGTTTGAAATAGAATGGTCATTATTCTTATTTCTAAATGGATGCCAAGATCAGAGGGTTATTTGTTGATCCTTCTCACATGTATTGTGTTTGAGATCTAGGCATACATAAGCTTTTTTCTACTCTTTTCCCTTGTAAATGGGTTGTAGGGGACTGCCCTAGAATAATCTATATAAAGGTTTGAATAAAGGTTTGAATTCAATAATGATATATATCGTGATCTTTGGTGTAATCACCATGGTGTAGTAGGATCACAATGTTTGGTGTAATCTCCACGATGTAGAATCATTGTGACATTTGATATAACTACCACAGTTTAGAAACATCACGATGTTTGGTGTAACTGCAACGGTGTAGAAGCATCACGATGTTTGGTGCAACCACAATGGTGTAGCAACATCCAGAGAGTTTGTTATTATTATTCTTTAATTAGAAAGCGATGTCGATTTTTCGACACACTTTCTTTGACACCATAACATGCATGCCAATAATGTGCTTTGGATTTACTACCAATGGTCATCAGTATTATGACAAACTATAATGTCCCTTGTTAATATTTTTCCCAAAGTGCTTAAATTCACCAAATGTCAACTCTAGGTATATGGATACAACTGATTCCAAACTCCTCCAATTATTTTCAAACTTGGTGATTCCAAAATCCTACAATTAACACATCTATCAGACATATAATGAACTAATATACCCAACCATGGTATTCAATTTTTAGGAGAAAACGTTTCGGGACAAGACTAGTCAATTTGGGAGGTGGAAATTCTTCCTAGGTCCTGAAACAAATCTCTTCCAAACATTGTACAACCTCCACTAATGGTTACTATACGACTTGTATATGTTACAATAAATAATTAAAGTATATTTGCAGTATTATATGTGGTTTTGGGGTCTAATAAGTACCCAAGAGAACTCAAGGAATTTACTAGTAATTTTGAGGCTAAAACCCCCAAAGGTAGATGGCTCCAAATAGCTCCAAATGCTCCCAAATTGTACCAGAAGGTTTATTAATGATGTTAATACATAAAAATGGTGTTTATAGTTTTATTTAAACCATCAAATGACTTATGTAACTCACTTTGGCAATCTATTCAATGTATGGAGTTTTAGGATCAACTTATGGTTCAAATCCCCTAGGGGTAGATGATGAAAATGACTTTCCAAATGCCCTCATTTATGAATGGAATCAGGGGAAATATAAACTAAATAAAAATTAACTGATATTCATCACCATTCAACTTTTAATTTCTGCTATAACTCCCTTAAATCAGATGCAAAAAGACTAGTTTCAACCTTGGGGGAAATGATAGGCAATCTTCTCCAACTGATATGAAACTAAAACAAATGAATCCAAAAGCTTATTTACTGAACATTAAACTCATATAATGCGTCCATAACATTCCATTCATCCATAAACCATTAGTATTTTACTTATCCATTTGAATCCATCAACATTACATTGGTTCACAATAAGGTAGTGGGGAAATGGAACTATTTCTTCATTGTTTAAAATTTTTACATGAAATATTTGGTATTTAGACTTGAGATTATTATGAAGTTGAAACAAATATCATTTAATTCAGAAAATAAAATAATGGGGCATTAGAATCTCCCCCAAAGATATCACTATCTCACCAAGTGCGCCTCAATCCATAGAGCAAGAATATGATGAGAAAACTTGGAATAGATGAAAGAACAAGCTGATATTGAAGTCTCAACTAGATTCTCTATAGCTTGAAACTATAAATTATGACTCCATTAAACATCTATAAAATACCTAAATGGCCTTTCCACACACAAACTTGGATGGGAATCTTTCACCCTCGAAATTGGCTAAGGCAAGAAACTAGTCATCCACTAGCTCTCTCTCTTCACAAATGCAAATTTCTCAAATGATCTAAATATTCCTTCATTATTTGTTCTTGAAATTTATAAATTTTCCAAGCTCTTTAGGGTTCGAATTCCTTCTAAGAGATTCATTCCAACTCTAGTTGGGAAGGGATTCCAAAGAATGCCACTTGTACAACAATTCTTAGTCTTCCACATCCACCAAAGCACATGTGGAAGCATCTTAGATACCCTAACTCCCTTGAGCACCCTGTTGAAGCTATGTTTAGGCCTAAAAAGTCACATATTTCATATTTCATCCTTCATATCTTATTTATGTCATAGGTGTCATAACATCTTCATCATTGTTGTCATATAGCTAGGGAATCTAGTCCAAGTGTCTCACTAACTCCAAAATGCCTCTTCCTCTTCCATAGGAGTTACTCTTACACTCCAATTATACCTTAATTGATTCATTCCAAGTATATTTACCTTACAACTCATCCGAATACCCTTTGTATTCTTATGGATTCTAAATGACAAGAGGAGGATGCCATGTGGCATAGAAAATCTAGCTTGTGTGGGTCCCACATTCTCCATGTGTCTTCATGATCGATTTCCACTTTGATTTTCTCTTGTATTTATTTATTTATCTCCTTTATTAAATATTTATTCCATTCTAATGTTCAAACATCATTTATTTTCCCCCATATTCCAAATCCCAAAGCTTCAATCCCTAACCTAGGAAACTAGTAATTTTCCTCCTTGGCAATTATTTGACCCTTAGCATCATTTTGACAAACTCTCATGAATATGGAAAATGTGATTAGGCCATTGTGACCCAATGCAAAATTTGGGACATGAAAAATCCTCCATTCCCAATATTGCTTGTCCTCAAGCAATTTCAAACATGGGTGTTGAACAACCTACTTACGGTATGATTCTTTGAAGTTGCCACTGAGTTTCCCAACTTTGAGTCTCTGAAATTCCATGAAGATTTTAGAGGGGAAGCACCATGCTTGCTGCTGCACTACTCTGATTAAAATCACTTTATTAAGTGGGGAATCCATCTCCCATATTTCTTGTTTCCCAGAAAATTTGAAATCAATGGGGCTAAAAACTATCCCAGGGTCCCCTTGCTTGTATTGCACTCCAACAATTAAGAGTGCTATCCAACCCATACCATTATGAAATTACATAAAAACATAGTAAAAATGTACATCAAGGAGGTGCCTCATCAAAAAATCATGAAAGAGAATTATACGATCCCATTTTCTTGTATGCATTCTTCCAAACATCATGAGTACATAATATATATCATCAAAGTACATAACAACATAGTAAAAATGTACATCAAGGAGGTGTCTCATCAAAAAATCATGAAAGCGATTATACCTCCAAGTAAGTAGACCACCATTTTCCAAGTGCATACAAGGTTCAAGTAATTGTAGGATGTAGGAGTATGAAATAACTCACCGAAATCATAAAAAAGTGCAGAAGTTTCATCATGGGAAGGATCCATATGGGTAGTATCATGTAGCTCCTCCAAAAGTGTGAAACCTTTGTCATAGATTGGTTCCAATGTAGAGGAATCATGCTCTTCTTTAAAAGTGCATTACCTTCATCAAGAGACAATTCAAGTTCCTCTTCCACCACATCAAGTTTTTGGATCTCTTCAATTTCATATTCAAACACATCAAGCACATTCAAATTTCCACATTTCTCATGATCCACCATGTCATGAGAATCCTCCAAACAATCTACCATTTGACAATCTGAAACATAAGAGGAAAAACAAGTATCTTGCAACTTTTCAAGAAGTTTCTCATTTTGAATTGTGAGCCTATTATTATCCTCATTATTCTTCAATTATGCATCATGTCACAATTCATTAAGCTCAAACAAATGGTTTCTATCAAAAATAAAAGACATGAAATTACCTTTGATGTGGCACATTTCTCTTTGAATCTTCTCCATGTCTTCAAGGAGGGATGCTTCCTCTAATGAATTAGATCTCCAAGAATAATTTGAAACTAATTATTTAGTGTCATGGAGTATTCTAAGGGCCTCAGGCATATCCATTTCACTCATCTTCAAATACCCTTCAAGGAAAATAGGTTCTTGTTGAGGAATCTCTCTTTTTCTTTCTTCTCTATTTGATCAACTTCTTGAAGCTCAAGTGGTGATGAAGAAGTTTAACTTGGTTCTTCATTATATGATAAAACATATTCATATTTATTCTCTGATAAAACTATAATTTCCCTTGTTAATAATTTTCCCAAAGTGCTCAAATTCACCAAATTTCAACTCTAGGTATATGGATACAACTGATTCCAAACTCTTCCAATTATTTTAAAACTTGGTGAGGAAGGTCATGAGGGGTGATGGGACACATTAAAATATATCATACATACAATAAAATTATATACCCAACCATTTTATTCAATTTTCAATGGAAAATTTTCATGACAAGACTAGTCAATTTGGGAGGTGGAAATTCCCCCTGGGTCTTGGAACAAATCTCTTCCAAACACTGTAAAACCTCCACTAATGGTTGGTATAAGAATTGGATATGTTATAAGAAATAATTAAAGTATATTTGAATCATTATATGTGGTTTTTGGGTCGAATAGGTATCCAATATAACTCACGGAATTTACTAGTAATTTTGAGGCTTAAACCCCCAAAGCTAGATGGCTCCAAATAGCTCCAAATGCTCTCAAATTGTACCAGAAGGTGTATGAATGATGTTAATACATAAAAAATGGTTTTTATAGGTGTATTTAAACCATAAAATTACTTCTGAAACTCACTATGGAAATCTCGTCAATGTATGGAGTTTTACGAGCAACTTGTGGTTCAAATCCCCTAGGGGTAGATGATGAAAATGACTTTCCAAATGCACTCAATATAACTAAAATTTATGAATGGAAGCAGGGTAAATATAAAGGAAATAAAAATTAACTCATATGCACCACCATTCAACTTTTAATGTCTTCTATAACTCCCTTAAATCATATGCAAAAAGACTAATTTCAACCTTGGGGGGAATGATAGGCAATCTTCTCCAAATGCTATGAAACTCAACAAAATGACTCCAAATGCTTATTTAATGAACATTAAATTCATAAAATACATCAATAAAAGTCTATTCATACATAAACCATCAGTATTTTACTTATCCCTTCGAATCCATCAACATTACATTGGTTCACAACAAGGTAGTGGGGAAATGGCACCGTTTCTTCATTGTTTAACATTTTTACGTGAAATATTTGGTATTTTGACCTGATAGTATTATGAACTTGAAATACATATCATTTACATCATAACATAAAATTATGTGGAATTATAAGCTCCCCCAAAAAACAATTGTATTTCACAACTATGGAGAATGATTGGCTTAAATCTTTTTAAACACAAAATTCTAAAAACACCCAAATAATTCCTAAGATCCACAAAAAGTTGGTGTGGACATCATCATTTTTCTTTGTATTATTTTTAGTTTCAAACATAAATCCACATCTTCTTTAACCATATATCAAAATTTATTTTTATATAATATTTTTAAAATTAATTATAAAAAATCAATAATTGTTTTTTAACTAATTCAACATCTCCAATCACATTGTTCGTAATGTGGCTATTCGTATTCACTCGTATAGGCCTTTTCAAATCACAAATTAATTGCTCAAGTGTTTAATATCTTAGAAGAAGCTACGGAACTCCTGTTTGGCTGTTGAAAGATCTTAGAACAAGATCTGGCTGGTAGTTATAGCTATTTTTATATACAGTTCATTGAAGATTAAGATATTTGACCTATAGACAGGTTTTGACAACACTACTTGAGGTTATTTATATTTTTTGATATATGCTATATATTCATATATTCATGAAGTATATTTGAATATAGCTTGTAATACATACTGTTTGTAAAGACAGGGATTGACACCACTACTTGGGGTTATCTATATTTTGATATGAGCATACTTAAAAATATTTTGATAACGCTTGTAATAACTTACAGGATGTAAAAACAACTAAAATGTTTTTTGTGATACTATAGATCAGTATTTTGTTTTTTCTATCGACAATGTAGGAGGTATCTATCAACAACGTAGGAGGTACTCATCTACATTTTTTATATGTATACAAATGTAATTTTGCTCGTTATGAAATAAAATTACGATATTTTATGAAGAAAAAAAATATGATTGGTTATTCATAAACAAATTGAAAATATGAATTACAACTTTTCTTCTTATCAATTATGAAAAATTAATTATAATTATTTTAATAAGTATTAAAAATTAAAAAATAACCCTCATTATTATTAAATTTTTTATTATTATAAAATAAAACTTATAACACATGTGGAAGTTGAAACTTTTTAAGGCCGAATGAAATAAACAATTTTCATACAATAATCCTCTCAAGTAAAATTAAACTAAAATCAAAACATTTGCAAATTGAGAATGTGAGATCATTCGAAGACGATCACATTTAAAGCCCACTTATATATATAAATAAAACTCAAGGCTTGAGATTCCATCATATTATTGCTCACCAAGATCGAGAAACCAAACACATAATAAACAAACAACAATAATTTCTGCACTTGTTTTTTTCGTTTTCCAAAAAGCGCATGAAGAAAAAAAAGTTTTATATTGCCAAAGAACATCAATAGTACAGAAGAACATCTGTGATAGAACATCCTTATTCCATCCATGCAGGAGAATAATGAAAAATTTGAACAATCCCTCCCACTTTTACCAAAAATACCCAAAACTGTAAATCACTATTTAAAATATCAAAACTCATAAATCATCTTTCTACACATTCTACATTATGTTGTTGCTGCAACTGTGATTACAAAAGCTCTATGTATTTTAATTGCAGGGTAAGACTCTTTTCTTAGAGCTTTTCATGACAAACACAAGTTTTTCATCATCCCCTTGGCCTTCTCAACAGAACCAGCAGCAGAAATCCTTATTACAAGGCCTCACAGAAGACAGGAGCTCTAAACATGGGGGTTGCTACGGAAAGATCCCAGAGCCTTGATGGCCCCTACTCTCAGAATGTATTGATGATATGCTGCTGCTCCTGCTGCTCCAAGAAATGGACCTACCCAGAATATCCACTGCATGCCCACAAACAGAACAATCTCAATACCCAAATACATACACAATGTGTATACCCCACAAAATAAAAACACAAAAACAGATTGTTTGGTGTACTTGGATAGAGATGAATAACTTACCTGGTCGTCCCATGTCTTTTGGTGGCCATAGATGACAGCAGCTCCGAAGCTCCTGGCAGGGTTGATGCCCGTTCCAGTAATGGGGATGGTCGCCAAATGCACCATGAATACAGCAAACCCAATTGGCAATGGAGCCAAAACCCGCATTAACAAACACCAACCTCATTTATTAGAAACCAACAATTGTTGAGAGAAGCCTGCATTAACAAAAACCACAACCTCATTTATCAGAAACCAACCATTGATGAGAGAAGCTACGTTAATACACATTGTTTTTCCTCAGTGGGGCGCTTGAATAACCCATTGAATTCATGGAGTATTTAGCAGCAAGAATCTTCATGGTGTATTTGGCAGCAATTTTAAAGAAACATATAAGTTAAAAGGAGAGGAAAATATATGTTTGGTTTAAATGATTATAAGTTTAGGTCAGTCAACTTGTTGTGGTCTTCTGTTACACGTACGATTGTGGTGGCCTACTTTGCATGCAGATGCTAGAGATTATTGTCACAGTTGTGATATCTACTAAATAACTGGAAAGCCATCGCAATGAGATGAAATGCTGCTAGTACCCAAAATAAATTTATAGGCATTTGAAATTTGGGTTGTTGATTTTATCGTACCTATCAATTCACCATAGAAAATAACAGGTGCACATTACATTATCATTGTGACATATTACTTGACTAGATGGGCTGAAGCAGCACTAGTAAAGAATTGTACAGTTGCGACTACTGGAAGATTTCTATTCGACGATGTTGTGACTCGATTTGGCTGCCTGAAGATTTTGATAAGTGATTAAGGCTCACACTTTGTGAATCAGTTGATCAAAATATTAAGTAAATAATTCTATATTCATAGGACATCGTATCATCCACAAGAAAATGATGCTGTCGAGGCATTCAATAAGATCCTAGAGAATGCATTGACGAATATCTGTAGTGTTCAAAGAGATGATTGGGATCACAAAATACCTGCAATGTTATGGGCATATCACACCACCTGTAAAAATTGACAGGCCAAATCCCATTTCGACTGGTTTATGGACAAGAGGATGTCATGTTGATGGAATATATTGTACCCAGTCTAAGAATAGCTGCGATTACTGAAATGACTAAAGTTGGTTCTGTTGAAGAAAGATTGTTGCAGCTTGTACAATTGGAAGAAGACAAGTTCATCACAGGATATCATCAAAATGTCGAGAATGTACGACAGAAATCTTGGAACGACTGACATATCTAGAATAAGAAATTTCACATTAGAGATCTTGTTCTCCTGTATGACAGTAAGTTTTTGAAGCATCCTGGAAAGCTTAGAACATGTTGTTTGGGACCATATGTGGCCATTCAAATCAGCAAAGGAGGAGCAGTGAAATTACATAATTAGATGTAACACCCTCCAAATGGATTATGAATGGAGGTTGGATAAATCCTTATCAGGATAGCAACAATTTTGGTCAGCTGAGAATTCAAAAAGAGAAGGAAAAGAGAAAAGTAAAAGACAAAATGTCACAAATATTTGGCAGCAATTTTGTAGTTTGGTTTAAATGTTTTAGGTCACATAATTTTGAATTTAATTTTGATATTTTATTTCATGCTTGCAGTAGCATTTTGGCTGTCACAATTCCAAATTTCACAGGGTCTTATTGTTTGGATTTCATGGCCATAAGATGGAAATTTGTACATGTTTATTCCTCAACAAATACATTGGAAGATTCCTTTGTAGCTATATTACCTTAACACTTTATGCATTTGTCACTCAAGTAACCCCTCCTTAGGCTATGCGTGTGAAAGAGATAAGGATAAGGTAATTTATTAACGTCCAACAAATGACCGAACACATAGGTCAATGGACCAGAAAGTGACAAATAATTAAATCAATCCTCATGAAATGAAAGTGACTTTTCATCTGCTTGGGATACAAATGAAAAACAATTTTTGGAGTACACTTGGATAAAATTCCACGATTCTAATTCTTTGCTATAAATACCATTTTTTGTTATGAATTGCATTTCAATGATTATAAGTTTAGGTCAGTCAACTTGTTGTGGTCTTCTGTAAAATTGTTCGGTCATACTAGACAGATTTCATGATGTTAGCTTTAATATACATAGAATGATAGAATCATAAAATATTGAATATGATTCCTTCCCTTTCTTCATTCTATATCAATTGGTGGCGACACAATCTTCAACTTCCAAGTATAGTTGAAATTTATGTTGCTATTAGAATTCACTTTCTTCTACTTTTCATATATATCACATGCATTATGTGTTTTAAGGAAATCAAAGTAATTGTCTTTATAAGCCTCAATTATTTGTTATTGCACTTTCTCTTGTAGTGTGGAAACCATTTGTAGATTCTATAAGTAATATTTGTTGATTTTCTCAAGAGAGCATAATTTATAGTGAAAGTTATCTAGACATATTGAAACAATCATGATCCTCTATAATATAGAAACATTATTTCTATAACTTAATCAGATCCTTGACAATAAGGAATTTATTTCCTTCAGTTTACATATATAGTTGATTTTCATACAATATCCCTTTATGAAGAAACAAAGAGGATATCAATGTATATGTGGATGGTGTTTGAAATAGAATGGTCATTATTCTTATTTCTAAATGGATGCCAAGATCAAAGGGTTATTTGTTGATCCTTCTCACATGTATTGTGTTTGAGATCTAGGCATACATAAGCTTTTTTCTACTCTTTTCCCTTGTAAATGGGTTGTAGGGGACTGCCCTAGAATAATCTATATGAAGGTTTGAATAAAGGTTTGAATTCAATAATGATATATATCGTGATCTTTGGTGTAATCACCACGATTTAGTAGGATCACAATGTTTGGTGTAATCTCCACGATGTAAAATAATTGTGACATTTGATGTAACTACCACAGTTTAGAAACATCACAATGTTTGGTGTAACTGCCACGATGTAGAAGCATCACGATATTTGGTGCAACCACAATGGTGTAGCAACATCCAAAGAGTTTGTTATTATTATTCTTTAATTAGAAAGTGATGTCGATGTTTCGACACACTTTCTTTGACACCATAACATGCATGCCAATAATGTGCTTTGGATTTACTACCAATGGTCATCAGTATTATGACGAACTATAATGTCCCTTGTTAATATTTTTCCCAAAGTGCTCAAATTCACCAAATTTCAACTCTAGGTATATGGATACAACTGATTCCAAACTCCTCCAATTATTTTCAAAATTGGTGATTCCAAAATCCTACAATTAACACATCTATCAGACATATAATCAACTAATATACCCAACCATGGTATTCAATTTTTAAGAGAAAACGTTTCGGGACAAGACTAGTCAATTTGGGAGGTGGAAATTCTTCCTAGGTCCTGAAACAAATCTCTTCCAAACATTGTACAACCTCCACTAATGGTTACTATAATACTTGGATATGTTACAATAAATAATTAAAGTATATTTGCAGCATTATGTGTGGTTTTGGGGTCTAAGAAGTACCCAAGAGAACTCAAGGAATTTACTAGTAATTTTGAGGCTAAAACCCCCAAAGGTAGATGGCTCCAAATAGCTCCAAATGCTCTCAAATTGTACCACAAGGTGTATTAATGATGTTAATACATAAAAATGGTGTTTATAGTTTTATTTAAACCATCAAATGACTTATGTAACTCACTTTGGCAATCTATTCAATGTATGGAGTTTTACGATCAACTTATGGTTCAAATCCCCTAGAGGTAGATGATGAAAATGACTTTCCAAATGCATTCATTTATGAATGGAATCAGGGGAAATAAAAATTAAATAAAAATTAACTGATATTCATCACCATTGAACTTTTAATTTCTGCTATAACTCCCTTAAATCAGATGCAAAAAGACTAGTTTCAACCTTGGGGGAAATGATAGGCAATCTTCTCCAAATGATATGAAACTAAAACAAATGAATCCAAAAGCTTATTTACTGAAAATTAAACTCATATAATGCATCCATAACATTCCATTCATCCATAAACCATTAGTATTTTACTTATCCATTTGAATCCATCAACATTACATTGGTTCACAATAAGGTAGTGGGGATATGGAACTATTTCTTCATTGTTTAACATTTTTACATGAAATATTTGGTATTTAGACTTGAGATTATTATGAAATTGAAACAAATATCATTTAAATCAGAAAATAAAATAATGGGGCATTGGAATCTCCCCCAAAGAGATCACTATCTCACCAAGTGCGCCTCAATCCATAGAGCAAGAATATGATGAGAAAAATTGGAATAGATGAAAGAACAAGCTGATATTGAAGTGTCAACTAGATTCTCTATAGCTTGAAACTATAAATTATGACTCCATTAAACATCTATAAAATACATAAATGGCCTTTCCACACACAAACTTGGATGGGAATCTTTCACCCTCGAAATTGGCTAAGGCAAGAAACTAGTCATCCACTAGCTCTCTCTCTTCACAAATGCAAATTTCTCAAATGATCTAAATATTCCTTCATTATTTGTTCTTGAAAGTTATAAATTTTCCAAGCTCTTTAGGTTTCTAATTCCTTCTAAGAGATTCATTCCAACTCTAGTTGGGAAGGGATTCCAAAGAATGCCACTTGTACAACAATTCTTAGTCTCCCACATCCACCAAATCACATGTGGAAGCATCTTAGATACCCTAACTCCCTTGAGCACCCTGTTGAAGATATTTTTAGCCCTAAAAAGTCACATATTTCATATGTCATCCTTCATATCTTATTTATGTTATAGGTGTCATAACATCTTCATCATTGTTGTCATAGAGCTAGGGAATCTAGTCCAAGTGTCTCACTAACTCCAAAATGCCTCTTCCTCTTCCATAGGAGTTACTCTTACACTCCAATTATACCTTAATTGATTCATTCCAAGTATATTTTCCTTACAACTCATCCGAAGACCCTTTGTATTCTTATGGATTCTAAATGAAAAGAGGAGGATGCCATGTGGCATAGAAAATCTAGCTTGTGTGGGTCCCACATTCTCCATGTGTCTTCATGATCGATTTCCACTTTGATTTTCTATTTTATTTATTTATTTATCTCCTTTATTAAATATTTATTCCATTCTAATGTTTAAACATCATTTATTGTCCCCCATATTCCAAATCCCAAAGCTTCAATCCCTAACCTAGGAAACTAGTAATTTTCCTCCTTGGCAATTATTTGACCCTTAGCATCATTTTGAAAAACTCTCATGAATATGGAGAATGTGATTAGGCCATTGTGACCCAATGCAAAATTTGGGACATGAAAAATCCTCGATTCCCAATATTTCTTGTCCTCAAGCAATTTCAAACATGGGTGTTGAACAACCTACTTACGGTATGATTCTTTAAAGTTGCCACTGAGTTTCCCAACTTTGATTCTTTGAAATTCCATGAATATTTTAGAGAGGAAGCACCATGCTTGCTGCTGCACTACTCTGATTAAAATCACTTTATTAAGTGGGGAATCCATCTCCCATATTTCTTGTTTCCCAAAAAAATTGAAATCAATGGGGCTAAAAACTATCCCAGGGTCCCCTTGCTTGTATTGCACTCCAACAATTGAGAGTGCTATCCAACCCATACCATTATGAAAGTACATAACAACATAGTAAAAATGTACATCAAGGAGGTGCCTCATCAAAAAATCATGAAAGAGAATTATACGATCCCATTTTCTTGTATGCATTCTTCCAAACATCATGAGTACATAATATATATCATCAAAGTACATAACAACATAGTAAAAATGTACATCAAGGAGGTGCCTCATCAAAAAATCATGAAAGCGATTATACCTCCAAGTAAGTAGACCACCATTTTCCAAGTGCATACAAGCTTCAAGTGACCAATCAAATATGCTCCAATCACATAGGTGAGGATCCCATGTATTATAATGCCGCTCCAAAAGGATGTGATATGCATCAAAATATTCAGCCATGTATTCTTTCATCCAAGAAGTGAATGAAGAATCTCCACTAAAATCTGAACCAAATAATGAGCAAAAAACAAGGAGACTTCAAATGACTCAAATAAGTCTCACCCATACATCCATGGATGAGAGAATCATAAATATATAACAAAGTATGTGGTTGGAAACAAATTTTTTCGCCAATCATAAATCTATTCACCCCAATGTTGGATGAAGTTCCTCCAACATCAAATTAACCAAGTGTTGAGCAACAAAAACCATGAGTCTTCAAGTGACTCAAATGCATATCATAGGTGCATCCATGTAGGTGTGAAACATCATAAAGTAAAAAAGGATGCTAATACAAATGTGAATAAAAATGTGCTCCAACCATGTCATCATAAAAATTAAATCTAGGAGTTCCATACTCCTCATGTGGCACCATAAAAAAGATCCCTTTCACCCATACTTCATTGAGACTAATGCTGCAAAACATGTAATTGTAGGATTTAGGAGTATGAAATAACTCACCGAAATCATAAAAAAAGTGCAGAAGTTTCATCATGGGAAGGATCCATATGGGTAGTATCATGTAGCTCCTCCAAAAATGTGAAACCTTTGTCATAGATTGGTTCCAATGTAGAGGAATCATGCTCTTCTTTAAAAGTGCATAACCTTCATCAAGAGACAATTCAAGTTCCTCTTCCACCACATCAAGTGTTTGGATCTCTTCAATTTCATATTCAAACACATTAAGCACATTCAAATTTCCACATTTCTCATGATCCACCATGTCATGAGAATCCTCCAAACAATCTACCATTTGACAATCTGAAACATAAGAGGAAAAACAAGTATCTTGCAACTTTTCAAGAAGTTTCTCATTTTGAATTGTGAGCCTATTATTATCCTCATTATTCTTCAATTATGCATCATGTCACAATTCATTAAGCTCAAACAAATGGTTTCTATCAAAAATAAAAGACATGAAATTACCTTTGATGTGGAACATTTCTCTTTGAATATTCTCCATGTCTTCAAGGAGGGATGCTTCCTCTAATGAAGTAGATCTCCAAGAATAATTTGAAACTAATTATTTAGTGTCACGGAGTATTCTAAGGGCCTCAGGGATATCCATTTCACTCATCTTCAAATACCCTTCAAGAAAAATAGGTTCTTGTTGAGGAATCTCTCTTTTTCTTTCTTCTTGATTTGATCAACTTCTTGAAGCTCAAGTGGTGATGAGGAAGTTTAACTTGGTTCTTCATTATCTGCTAAAATATCTTCATATTTATTCTCTGATAAAACTGTAATTTCCCTTGTTAATAATTTTCCCAAAGTGCTCAAATTCACCAAATTTCAACTCTAGGTATATGGATACAACTGATTCCAAACTCTTCCAATTATTTTAAAACTTGGTAAGGAAGGTCATGAGGGGTGATGGGACACATTAAAACATATCATACATATAATAAAATTATATACCCAACCATTTTCTTCAATTTTCAATGGAAAATTTTCATGACAAGACTAGTCAATTTGGGAGGTGGAAATTCCCCCTGCGTCTTGGAACAAATCTCTTCCAAACACTGTAAAACCTCCACTAATGGTTGGTATAAGAATTGGATATGTTATAAGACATAATTAAAGTATATTTGAATCATTATATGTGGTTTTTGGGTCGAATAGGTATCCAATATAACTCACGGAATTTACTAGTAATTTTGAGGCTTAAACCCCCAAAGCTAGATGGCTCCAAATAGCTCCAAATGCTCTCAAATTGTACCAGAAGGTGTATGAATGATGTTAATACATAAAAAATGGTTTTTATAGGTGTATTTAAACCATAAAATTACTTCTGAAACTCACTATGGAAATCTCGTCAAGGTATGGAGTTTTATGAGCAACTTGTGGTTCAAATCCCCTAGGGGTAGATGATGAAAATGAATTTCCAAATGCACTCAATATAACTAAAATTTATGAATGGAAGCAGGGTAAATATAAAGGAAATAAAAATTAACTCATATGCATCACCATTCAACTTTTAATGTCTTCTATAACTCCCTTAAATCATATGCAAAAAGACTAATTTCAATCTTGGGGGGAATGATAGGCAATCTTCTCCAAATGCTATGAAACTCAACAAAATGACTCCAAATGCTTATGTAATGAACATTAAACTCATAAAATACATAAATAACAGTCCATTCATACATAAACCATCAGTATTTTACTTATCCCTTCGAATCCATCAACATTACATTGGTTCACAACAAGGTAGTGGGGAAATGGCACCGTTTCTTCATTGTTTAACATTTTTACATGAAATATTTGGTATTTTGACCTGATAGTATTATGAAATTGAAATAAATATCATTTACATCATAACATAAAATTATGTGGAATTATAAGCTCCCCCAAAGATATCAATATCTCACCAAGTGTGCCTCAATCCATAAAGCAAGAATATGATGAGAAAACTTGGAATAGATGAAAGAACAAGCTGATATTGAAGTTTCCAAGAGCTGTCCTGTAGCTTGTACCTGTAAATTATGACTCCATTAAATCTATATGAAAGACATGAATGACCTTTCGACTCACCAACTTGGATGGAAATCATTCACCCTCGAATTTGGCTAAGGCAAGAAACTAGTAATCCACTAGCTCTCTCTCTTCACAAATGCAAATTTCTCAAATGATTAAAATCTGCCTTAATTATTTGTTATTGAAATTTATAAAGTTTCCAAGCTCTATATGGGTCCAATTCCTTCCAAGAGATGCATTCCAACTCTAGTTGGGAAGAGATGCCAAAGAATTCCACTTGTACAACAATTCCCAGTCTCCCACTTCCACCAAATAACATGTGGAAGCATCTTAGCTGCATTAACTCCCTTGAGCGCCCTATTGGAGATATTTTTATCCCTGACATGTCATATATGTCAAATTTAATCTTTCATATCTGATTTGTGTCATAGGTGTCATAGCATCTTCATCATTGTTGTCATAGATCTAGGGAATCTAGTCCAAGTGTCTCACTAGCTCCAAAATGCCTCTTCCTCTTCCATGGGAGTTACTCTTCCACTCCATTTCAACCTTAATTGATTCATGCCAAGTATATTGACCTTCCAACTCATCCCAAGACCCTTGGGATTCTTATGGATTCTAAATGACAAGAGGAGGATGCCATGTGGCTTAGAAAATCTAGCTTGTGTGGGTCCCACATTCTCCATGTGTCTTCATGATCAATTTCCACTTTGATTTTCCCTTGTATTTATAGCTCCTTTATTAAATATTTATGCCATTCTAATGTTCAAACATCATTTATTGTCCCCCTTATTCCAGATCGCAAAGCTTCCACCCCCAACCTAGGAAACTAGTAATTTTCCTCCTTGGCAATTATTTGACCCTTAGCATCAATTTGACAAACTCTCATGAATATGGAAAATGTGATTAGGCCATTGTGACCCAATGCAAAATTTTAGACATGACACGAACTATCATCACACCCATGAATATTTCGTTAGACATTCTCCTTGATGTTATGACAAATAAGTGTCAATGTTACAACCACATTTCGATGGATGTGAGTTCAAAAAATGCATTGTGGGACGAAAAGACATAGATGACATTATGTCAAAATTACTATTCACAAATGTTGTTGTTATGATGACTTGTAGACGGATATACATCAAACAAGAGGTTGGTGGGATGATGAAAATTTTATGAATTCCTATCGAAACTTACTTTCAAGAGCATCAATTTTATGACGTAAGCGTGATGGACAAAATGTCGTCACGCAATCATCGCAAAGTGTGTCAAATGGCATAGTGGGAAGTATGGAAAGGGTGAGTACAATCGTGAGTACAAAAAATGAGAGATGTGAAATTTAACGAGTCGTCTAACAAGGTGATGATTTTATAGTTTTGGGGTGTGTATTTTTGGCTGGATTTTGACAGGATTTGGTAAAAAAATTTCAAAATTTAGATAAAAGTGTCTAAATTTCTAAAAAATTGAGTGCCCCTCAGGTTTTCCAGTGTGCTGAATTGGTTTACAAGTTAAGAGTTACAATTTAAACCACACAACCCCTAGATTCTCAAAAATATCATCGATGGTTTTCGTCTAAAAAATAGTCGAGAAATGAAAATTGTCACCTTGTTAGATGACTCCGAAATTTAATCATGTTTGAATTTTTCATTTAAATTCATGTTTAATTGTGAAATAGTAAAATAATTTGTTTTTTGGAAATTTTGTTATATATGTTTTATTTTTAATTTAAAATAAATATATAAATTTTATTTTATTATGAAATGAAAATCATAATGGTTAAATACTCAAAATACAATATAAATAAATAGAAATTTTAAAAACACTTCAAGTTGAAATATTACAAATTTATTAAACTTTTAGAAATATAAATAAAAGAGGGGAAATATTATAAGGGCTTGTCCTATTTATTCTAAAACGGATATTAATAAAGTTAAAACTAAAATATGCTTTCTTACTTGTGAAGTTGATGCATACAATTCATTGTTAAATCTATATAAGTTTAGGTTTAACTAGGTAAAAGTGTTTTTTATAAAGTTAAACGTGAAATATGTTGTGAACATCCAAACCTTACCTCATTGTTAAATCTATACAAGTTTAGGTTTAGCTAGGTAAAGGTGTGGTTTATAAAGTTAAACGTGAAATATGTTGTAAACATCCAAACCTTATATTTTAATGGTAGGGTGAATAAAATTTAATGCTAATTATATAAGTTTTGAATTAAGAGAGGATGTAAATTTCAAATCATTAATTTTATTATGTTAAAGTGAATGTCAAGGAGATCAAATAAAACAAATAAAACATAGTTAGCAAAATTAAATATGGGAAAACATCCATATTTTTTTAATATTATAAGGTTGGTAGGTGTAGGGGTTCTTATTTTCCTTAGAAGGAAATATAAAAAACAACTTATTATAGGGTTGTAGGAGCTTTTATATTCGTTGAAGGAAATGTAAATGCTAACCTTTTTTTTCACTGAAAAAAAATCGATATTCTATTCAAAATATCCATATGGATTTGTTACATTGGTAGTCAAGAAAAAAAAATCTAGACATAGGCGTAGGCCAGAACAAACCGCATCGAAAACAATGAACCGGCCTAAACAAAAAGCATGGGAAAACAAAGATCCAACATGGGAAGACACATAGAACGAGGAAATCGGAAAGGTCAAGGTGTATCCACCTCAAAACAATGCCCCAAAGATTAACAAAAATGTGAACAGAGCAGCCACGAAGGCATCCCGAAAGTAAGCAAGGAAAGTAGAGACCGACTACCCAAAGGCTAGAACCTGAAACTGGTCCACTAGGTGACCATCCATGGACCATCGCTCAACAAATAGAAATTCAAGGGCAGCACACAGAGACACCTTTGAGAGTTCATCTGCAGTCGAGCTTTGTTCCCTGAATATGTGGGAGAAATCAATCATTTGGAAACTATTTGTCAGCCCTCAAACTCCTATCAACCATGGACTCAAAGGAAGGATTTGAATCTGTCTCTTTCCCTGAGGCCAATCGATAATCACCATGGAGTCTCCATGGATGTGGATGTCATCTAGTCCGAGATGTGAGCATAAGTGCAGCATGATCCAAAGATAAAGGATTTGTCCCTAAGCCACAATGCATCCACACCTTGTATAAACTATTGTCTGCCATTTTCAAAAGAGCACCAGCCCCACAGATGTTTGCAGAGTTCTGTGAGGCCCCATCGAAGAATCCCACCAGTTTAGGGACCTCTAAAATGACCTTTGGGGCCCTATAATTTTGATCAAGATGATCTCTTGTGAGGATGGAGCCCTCGAATTTAGTAAATATCTTCAGGCACCTTACTGCTATATCTATAGGCCGTTGCCACTCGCCTTAAAAAATGATTCTATTCCTGCAACCCCAAACCGCTCAGATAACATAGCAGGACAAATTTTGCAGTTGTGGGTGATTTTTCCCCAAAGTCCAAATACAGGAGGATAGAGAATCACCAATCCATGGAGAGTCCACTTTGATCAAGTCTGCAATAATTTTCCAGACTGCAGAAACAAATAAATGCAGGATGCTCTCATTTGATGAGCCACACATCATGCACATACCTGGGTCAATTTTTCCCCACTGCATCAGGTTGTCTCATGAGAGAAGCCAATTATCCAAAGCCAACTAGACACAAATGGTGATCCTCAATGGCAGCTTCCCTTTCCATATCATATGCCACCACTCCCGGTTGTCAATATAAATATCCATGAATTGCTGGTATGCGAGCTTGGCTAACAGCTTGCCCTAACCTGTGTCATAAGAACAACAAAGGGAATTTGGCAATTTTTCAGACTGATTTATCCCAATTGTAATTCCTTGACATAACTATACCATTCTTCACCCATAGCACCCAAGAGGCCTAATTGTTCATCCGTTAGCCACCCCTACCGAGACAATCCTCTGATCTGCACCGTGGAAGTATGGTATAGGGTGTAAATTCCTTTATAGTGGAGGAAATATATTAACTCTTGAGACAAAACATGATTTTGTGGCCCCTCAACTATTGGGTCTTCACCAATTCTCACAGCACGACCGTCGCTTGGAGCCCAAGCCAACCAAGTTGAAAGGATCTGAAATGCATATGTGAGGCCCACCCAAACATTTGAGCATTTTCTTGGCTTCCTAAAGCTTCTGATCCACTGAATAATTGAATTCCTTCTTATGTATTTCTCCTGGATGACAAGAGACCATAAAATCCCATTTGTTAACTTATTATTGGGTTGAGAACTGTTTTGATTAACCAAATAGAAATATATGCTTTATACTTTGGGATATTTTTATTGTAAGTAAACCAGGTGAAGAAAGTCTTGTTTCCAGGTGATTCTCTTCGCTTTTTTTGTTGTATTTGTCATTAATCAATCTAGGAAGAGAAATATCAAAGAGAGAGCCTTGTTCAATGGAACTTTTTATAGAATATTGGGAAATCCAGAAGTGATAGATAAAGTTAAGTTAGTTTTTTCTTTCTTTTTTTTTAAAGAAAAATGACAATGGTTTGGTAGATCGAAAGGCTAATGAGGCCATTTATTTGGATAGACAAGTCTAGGTAAAAAAAATGGGAACCCCTAAAAGGTTCTAGCTCCCTTAAATTAATTAAAATGATATATATTAAAAAATTAAATCACATTATCAATTTAAAGCATGGATTAGGGAATATATTCAATGCTTGGTATTAAAGTAGCCTCGACATTCATGCAAGTCATATCACTCTTAAAGTCTCAAGTGAGAGAGAACTAAATCTCCCTAGGTTCCTTTTGACCTCTTGGTCCATAAAATTCAATCTACATCATGGATAAATTTATGTCCCTTGATGTAAATATTCCAATAGAGGTGGGGGTATGTAATGGCTTAGAGTCTGTGGTTGTGGAAAGTGGTTCTAGTGGAGGTTCAACTAAAGAGAAAATGAACATTTTTTCCATGATACAATGCCCTCGAGGAAATATTTAGAGAAAGGACATACACAGGTTGGATCAAGTAATTAGAAAAAAAATTAATGGTGGTTTCACTTGGAAATTTGAGTATGCCTTGGAGGTGCACTCTCATGGACACAACAAGCTTGCTAGATGTATAGTGTATTCCCTATGTAATGTGCTTCTTATTTTGCTCAATTTTATAATCTACTTGTTGGATTGGAGTCAATGGGGCATATCTCGGGAAATTAGAAAGGATTGGGAATTACACCCTTGAGGTTGAACATGCCCTTTTTGGGGGTATTTAGATATAGTTTAGTTGACTCGTGGGTTTATTTAGCATTCAAAGTGCAAGTTGATGTAGATTTTTTTGTTCTCTCCTTCATTATGGCTCGTCCTTATAGCTCTAGATAGAATGGGGGAGAAGGAAATTCTAAGATCACAAAAGTATGGTATGGATGAATATTCATATGGAGGGAATGACTCAAGCAATTAAGTACTCATGTATCCATATGGAAAAAGTAAAAAAAAAAAGATGGAAGAGATGGAAGCAATTATGAAAGAGAAAAACCTCAAATATGAGAAGCTTGCAAATGACTAAAAAATGAATTACAATATTATCTTGGGGTTTGATAGAGGTTTACAATCTATTTCAAGTCACCTAATTATCTCCATTGGTTTAGAAAAATATAAATATGTCAAGGAGGAAACAATACAATAGACAACTGTGGCACTAGAAGAGCAACCAAAATTTCATGATAATGATAGTATGGAGCTTAATGACATGTCCGTGGAAGAGGCCCATTCAACACATAAATTTGGTTAATATGTGTGTCTATGTTCTTTACTTGTTTATTCTTACTTGGATAATACATTTTACAATATAGATTTAGACTAAGCAAGATGCCCCATGCCATTCATTTTGTTATGTTATTTGAAACATTGTATATGATACTTCAACTTGGAAGAGTGATTTTGATAAAAATTTTAACTTATTTTTTAAATTCATTCTATTTGGATTTTCCACATCCCATTTATAATAAAAATCCTATTTATTTATACATGATATAATTTATAGTATAAAGAGATGCTCTGTGTGTGTGTGTAAAGAAACAAAGAGAATGAAGGTTAAATGGTCCCTGTTTTGGAGGAGATTAGATCCCCTTGTTAACCCAAAAATCCCCCACATAGCTCTCTATGGCCTACACCACCCAAGGACACCATCTCATGACCCTCATATCACTCCATTTGACCCTCCATTAAACCCCCACACCCTCAAAATAGCCTAAGGATGAAGTAAAGGGGCTAAAACCCCCAAAAAGAGCCCAAATTAGCCTCCTAAGAGATAAAGCCCTAAAAAAGGGGCTAAAAGCCTAAAAGGAGCTAAATTTAGGGCAGAAGGGGCTAAAGCCCTGACCAAGGGCTTAAAACCCTAAAACCACTTGGAAAATCTATAAAAGGAGGGTGGGGGGTCACTCTCAAAACACTTCTCCCTTGCATATTGTTATGCTACCCGTGGATGCATTGAGACACATTTTCCTCTCAAGCCACCCACACTCCCTCTCCTCCATTTCCATTGAGCCAAATCTCCCCAACCAAGAGAGGTGCTTCCACAAGCTTGGGTATGGTGGCCCATTTCCACCCAAGAGAAGGTATACCCATGTTTATTGTTGTTTCTTAGTTGTTTAGTTTGCTTTGATTTCTAACCCTTATTTCATTTGCAGGTTTCGTTGTTAACATTGTTTTGCAGGTTATTGTAGCTTAGGATTTGTTTGCAGGTTTTGGAGGTGAAACCCTACCCATTGTGTGTAGAGGGGTTCAACCTTGCTTCGTTTTTATTCTTTCTATCATTAGTTTTAGTTTATTGTTTTGTTCTTTACATTTACATTTTATTCTCTGCATTTACCCACTAGCAGGGACCTACCCTTCTATCCTATAGAAAGAAGGGAGCCATTCCTGCCCCTGTAGTAGGGATAAATCCTTACTACAGAACTGGCAACCATACCAGGTTGATTCCACAGGATCCCTGGGTTTATTTTTCAAAGTTTTAGTTTTTAGTTATGTTTTTTTCACTAGTTTAGTTTTGAATTAAATCTAGCTTAGATTATTGTTTATTTACATTTCTAGTTATTGATGAGCCTCCTCAAGCCCAATCCAAGCCCATTTGGCCACAGTACTAGTTACTATTGGACATTCTGTGGTTTGCAAATCACTCAACTGTGCAAAAACGACCGAACCAAATTTCTGAAAATTCACCTGTGTTTGGGCTCTTTTTTTGCCCAAACAGTTGATCCATTTGTGAATATGATTACTTCTAGGGGTAAAAGGGCCTGTTTCCGAAGTGGGTTTTCAACCGTTTGAGGTAATTCCTCACGGTTTGATCAGAATCCACTTCACAAAAACAAGACTTTTACAGGTGCGCAACCCATTTTTGGGCTTCACTGTTTGTTTTCATAGGGATTGTCAATGCGGCTCAGCTGCCTCTATCTAGCACACCATTTCAATTTCAGTTTCTGTTTCTGTTTTCAGCAATTTATTTCATGAACAATGTGTAAATGCCAAGTAAACATTAATGGCTTAATAAACTGAACCTAGTCTAACTAAAATCAACTTAAAAACATACTGTCTTGCTTCCCCTTCCTCCTCTACCCAATCATCACCCTCTAGGGTATTCTGGGATACGACGAAGGGCAAGCTTGTATAGATCTACGCACTCCACTATATTGTTCCAAACCATTAAAACCAAGTGACGTGGAATGTAGAGGGGGTAGAGAAGGAGGGCTTCTCACGGCGCTAAGCGTCCTCCCTGTTGACCAACCTAGCATCCGAGAGGTGACCTGAGGATCTACGGATGGGATTAGTCCAATTGTGTTGAGAGCCTAGCACCTTCTCTTGGTTGAAGAGGAATATCAGTGTGAGGTAAACATCTAGTTAGGCCAGCAAACATTCAGGGTTAATCACTGTATTTGTTAAACAATTTCTGATTATTTATGCTTGCATACACAACCACAATGAGATGGAATCTACCATGATGAATTCATAAACCATTTGCAGCAACCAAACACTAGAAAAAAAAACAAACAAATACACCATACCAACTAATTAACCCAACTCATTTCATGACGCTCAGTGAGCTTTAAAATTTACTAATTTGCACTAAGTACAAACAACTCTGCAGTCTTTGAGGACATAAGTCCCTAACTGCTCCAACTATGGGAAGTACTTGGGCTCTGCCTAGAAACTCATTGTGAGGAGTACCACAGGAACCCCAAAGTAGCTAGCCATTGAGAGGAATTTCCAAGCGAAATGGGCAACGACCCCTTTCGATTGAGTAGAAACACCTATGAGGAACAAGCCAAGCGCTGTCTTCTGGTAGTCTTGGTGGCCGAGAGACCACCTTCAGCCAATAGGAAGCCACTGAAACCGGGGTCCAAATCTCATTCCCAACAGTTTCATACATAAAATCAAACACAATTGATCCTCCATGCTCTTCCTCATGCCTAAGAGGAGAATCACCACCATTCGGAACACTCGATCGGCATCGTCGAAGCCGTTCTCAGTGATCTCCCACACCATCAGAGGGCCACATAGCCTCTGATTCAGATTTAGACCCATATTAGTCTAAACCGGACCTCCACATTGCACCATTAAGCCCCATGGCTAGTGCGAACTCGGATCCATTTTTTGGCCTAACCTTAGCAAGTGGACCCATGTCCACATCACAACCTGTCACCCACAACTTAGCAAGTGGCCCAAGCACAGTCATGTAGAATATCATTAGTCAGTTGCCACCACCTATAGTGACTAGCCAAACTAGCCCACTTGCAACACATGGGGGCAGTGGGCCTTCCACACACACTGCCCCTCCTACCACACAGGGGGGAAAGGGACCGTCCACTTACATTGCCCCTACTATCATACATGGGGGAAATATCCCTACCACTCATATTATCCCACCCACAACACTTGGGGGTATTGGCTCATCCGCAATGGTGCCATCGCAAGCACCCCTAGCTGTGTAGATGCATTATGCACCTGCAAACCCCACCCCCATTGCAGGCCCATCCCACATCAACTTGGGGTCAAATATTCCCTTCATGGCTCATCTTAACTTTCCTAATTTGGCTAGATTAAAAAGCGACCCCATCCGCCACCAAGCGTTTTGGCCACCCATGCCAACTAAGCTGCCATCAGACATCCCCAAGTTTGAAGGAAAAGCAGGGGAATGTCCCCAAAACCACATAATGACATTCCATCTATGGTGCTCATCCAATAGCATCGTAGACAACTCCATCAGGTTGAGGCTATTCCAATGCACCCTTACAGGTGCCGCGGCTAAATGGTACATTGAGCTACCACAAGCCAAGTACCCGGACTTCAACTCCCTAGCCTTCATGTTCCTACAATACTTCCAACTCCCCATCAGATATGATGAGGGAGTGGAGATCCTTTTATCCTGTCGCCAAAGCACTACCACTCATATAACTGACCATATCCATGAGTGGCGGCGATGTCGCAGTCTATGCAAAATCCAACTTGACGACAAGATCTTCTTGGATTGGTTCCTTAAGACCTTGCTCTCGCCCATAGAAAAGGACGTTGCATCCGAACGTCCCCAATCCGAAGAAGAGGCCATATTGAAGGCCCAATAGTTTGACCTTATCTATGCTCAGTCTGGATACTTGTACACTGTCATTCCAAACGCTCCCTGTCCGAGTACCTCCTACCGCGATGCACCGGGGGAATCCCACGCTGCGGACAGCATCATAAGGTCAGTCTCCCAACAGCCATAGCCTCGACTGACACCACCTACCATTACACCACAACCAAGAAACACTGCTAGTGTTGCTTACCAGAACCAAGCTCTAGACTACGTAAGAATGATGTCCCAGTCCGGAGCAACAACCTCCTACACACAACTTGCGCCACCGCAACAGGTTCAGGCCATGGCTTGTCCAACACAGCAGTAAGTGGGGAAAATGCCCACATTTGTGGCATCGCCACCCCAACAAATCTACTATGCACCACCAAAGCAACAAGTTCAAGCCCCCGCCCCTGCTCCACCCACTCCATTGGGATAAGTGTTCGCACAGCAAAACCGTCCCAACCAGCTTGCCCCCAACAATCAACAAGGGAAAGATAGAAATAACTGGCCCCACAACTAAGGTAATAATCAACCGCAGGGAGGTGGTCAACAACCGAACCCTCCCAACAATGCCACGGTAAACCGACCAGCCCAAAACCCCCCACGACAAAATGCACCAGGACGCAATGCTCCGTTGCGCACAAACCAACCATGCACACTCTGTGATGTTTATGGGCATTACATGTTTGAATGTCCCCTCATGGCTCGCGCTAAGCAGGCCATTCAACACAAGGCCCAACAGGCAGCCAACGCTGCCAATCAAGCCCAACCCAACCTGACACCACAAGGACCTCCTCCCATGGTGCTTTAAAACCCATTACTAGTCCAAGGATTGCTGGTAACCGCTCCCCCTCCCCAGGCCAATCTCAACGCTCCGGGGGCATCGCCCATGGCTGAAATAGTTGTTCACCACCTGATAGCCATGACCACTGAAGAGGTCAACTTACAGACTAGATGAAATCAGTACAGTACCACCACCGAACCTACCAACTCATTAGCAACATCCACGTCTAAGACAACCAACCTACCTCTCTAGTTACCCCCGTTTCCGCGCCCCCCATATGCGGAATTTCCAATAATGCCACAGCTAGAGCTGCAGTCATCTATTGCATTGTGGATGACTTGGCCCAAACGCCAACTGCCATGTCTGCTCTTGAGGTGCTTAAAACATGCCCAACGCAGCAGAAAGCCTTGCTGGCCACCCTGGGGGTAGTAGACCTCTCCGACTCCAAGTTGATCACCTTTGACACAAAGAACGGGGAACCGTGCATGCCATCGACCATCACCTTCCAAATTCCAGTGTCCATCCAAAATTTGGTTGTGCATCAGTGCATAGTGGATGAGGGGGCATCCACATGCGTCATGTCTACCTTGGTTTGGCAAAAACTTGGATCACCAATTCTGCAACCGTCCTCCACAAATCTGCAGGATTATGATGGACATCCCACTAAAGCCCAAGGAATTCTCCCCCATGTCCCCATCACGTTAGCCGGAAATACAGTGTTGATCGACATAGAAGTCATCAACGCTCAACTGGACTACAACCTCCTCCTCGGAAGGAGTTAAATGTATGCCATGCGAGCAGTCACATCAACGGTCTTCCGTCTCATGATGTTCCCCCATGAAGGGAAGATTGTGATGGTTGACCAGCTAACTTATCATGATCCCCAAGGGTTAACGACACCTGCCAACGTTATCCCTACCATCACCACCATTGAGCTGCAAGGAACGATCATACATGCCAATGTCGTCCCTGCAACCAACACTATGGTTGACAACACACCAGCCTCTCCATTGTTGAATGTGGGCCCTGGGTTGTTTTTCGATACCACCATGACGGTTCATTTCCCATTAGTGTCACCACCACCGACACAAAATAAAATTGTGAACTTGTGCATGGTCTCATCTAGCACCGTTGCACCCAAACAACAACCGCAGCCGTAGCCCCAATCACAACCACAACATCGTCCACAACCGCACCATCACCCGCAGTAGCAGCATTACGCGCAGCCGCATTCACAACCACATACCCACATACAACTAGCCAGGAGTTATGTGGGCTCATCCCTAGTCCATACAATTCCCTTCCTCTTTCCCCCACCTGGTGTCATGAGCAAGCCGGTCATGGCCACCTTAAGCCCACCCAACTTTACGTTGAGGATCCCCATGTGGTATCTTGATCAATGGCAGCCCAACCAGCAATGCCCTAGGTTGTTTTAACCCCAGTGCAACCTATCACGGTTAAGTCTCACCCTCCACCCAGTCTGCACAAGCCAACCATTGCACCTGCACTAGCACAACCCCAACCCAAAAGAGCTAGGGGAAAGAACACCAAAGCTACCACAGAACCATGACAAGTACCACCTTATGCCGTCTACGAAGAACAGGGAAATCCAACTCAGAATTTCCCTAAAATCCCAGTGATCCATCCTCATCTGGATTCCATGGATATGAATGAAAACATTCCCGTGGTTGAACTCCCAACCGTGCCAGTAGTCAGGAACAAGGCATTGAGGACAAACCATGCTTGCGCCCTTTGCGGCTTGTATGGACATTACTCCCACCATTGCCAAGACCTGCTCGAATTTCAAATGGTTCTCGCTGACCTCCATCACCATTCCCTTGAGTCTGATATCACCTTGATCGAAGAAGTTCACCCACCACCTCCTTCGTCAGACACCATGTCCATTTACATGATGTCCAGTTCGACCGACCTGCTCATCTCCTCCTCCACCGATGATCCATCAGACCTGTCTCTTTGTTGCTTCAGGTACGATGAGGAGATACTTGAAGCTCTGACCGCCCCAAAATACCCATGGGATGGCATGCACCATCGCTCATTCTTCCTCCCAGAAGAACTTGTGTCACAGTTTGACCAGTTTTTCGTGGAGACCAAAGATTTCATCCATGGGAAGGTTGACTGGTTCAAGAACCCAATCCCAGCACCTAACACCTTTGAAGAAGGGAATATGGTGAACATTTCACCAACCATTAAAATCAACATCTCAACCAACTCTAAGATCATTGAAGAAATCATGCTGGGGCCATCTTGCTCACTGGAAGAGGTCGATGCCTACACAGCTCTCTTCCGAGAATTTCGTGACATCTTTGCTTGGTCGTACACTAAAATGCCCGGCTTAGATCCATCCATCATGGAACACCACATCGACACATGGCTTGATGTGGCACCCATACGCCAAAAGCAACGGCCCATCCATCCATCCAAAGTGGCTGCGGTGAAAGCCGAGATAGAGAAGTTGCGAATAGTTGGCTTCATTTATCCCATTGCATACACCACTTGGGTTTCTAATCCTATTCCCGTGAATAAAAAACAAGGTACCATTCACGTTTGCATGGACTTCTATGACCTCAATGGGGAATGTCCCAAAGACAACTTCCCCACACCTTTCATCGACTAGATCATCGATGCGTGCACCAGACATGAAGCCTTTTCTTTCATGGATGGTTTTTCTGGATACAACCAAATCAAAATATGGAAAGAAGACCATTACAAAACGACATTTACAACCCCATGGGGCACATTTGCGTATCGAGTCATGCCCTTTGGCCTAAAAAACACTGGAGCCACCTTCCAGCGCGCCATGACATATTGTTTCCATGACCTAGTCTACAACATCCTGGTCTACCTATACGATCTTACCGCTCGATCACCAAAACAAGCACAGCATATAGACAACTTGCGGAAAGTATTTTTACGTTGCTGCAAGTACAACATCTGCCTGAACCCCCTCAAGTGTGTTTTTTGTGTCCCAGCAGGCCATCTACTCGGGTTCATTGTATCCCACAAAGGGATAACGGTAGATCCCCTCAAAGTTCAGGCCATCCTTGCTCTTCCTTCCCAAAGAACTCAATACCAACTCCAAAGCCTACAAGTAAAGGCCAACTTCCTTCGCCACTTTGTGCCAGACTATGCAAAAGAAGGCTTATGGATTCATTCGCCTGCTCCGCACAAAAATCCCCTTTGTTTGGGATCAGCAAGCACAAGAATCGTTCGATGCACTCAAGCAAGCCCTGGCTTCTGTACCATTACTCTCAGCACCAGATTTCACTCGAGACTTCATCCTCTATGTGTCGGCCTTAGAAAATTCCATCCTTGGAGTCTTTGTCCAAGAAGACGACGCTCTCCATGAGCACGTAATTTACTACATCAGTCAGAAGCTAACAGGACCCCCACTATGATATTCACCCGAGGAGAAATTGGCCCTTGCCGTCGTCTTCTCGGCTCAAAAATTGCACCACTACATCATTGCAAACCATACCCGTGTAGTGGCTGATTCAAACCCAATGCGGTACCTCTTAAGTCGTTGCCTTCTACAAGGTCGAGCAGCTAGGTGGGTAGTCGTCCTCCAAGAGTTCGACCTAGAGTTCGTGTCTCCAAAAAGCACAAAGGCACTCACACTGGCCACGCTCATGACTGACCTGCCCCCATTAAACACATCATCACCCACCAAAGATGATCTCCCTGATGATTTCCTATTCTTCATATCCATAGACGACCCATGGTATGGAGACATCCTTCTCTATTTACGAACACATAAGTTCACAGTGCACTTCAACCGTGAGGATATGCGACACATCTGAAATCAAGCTATTCGCCACTTGCTAATTGGAGATGTTCTGCATCATCGAGGCATTGACACCATCCTACATCATTGCCTCACCCATGATGAGGATGAGACCATCCTCAACGACAGTCATAGTGGAGCCTGTGGTGGTCACCTTTCAGGCCTAGCAACCGTCCAAAAGATTCTACGCGCTGGGTATTTCTGGCCCTCCATCTTTGCTGATTGCATAGAGGCAGTCAAACATTGTCGTAGCTATCAGATTTTTTCCCCAAAGGAAAGAACCCCCCCCCCCCCCCCCCCCCCCCC
>LPNX011166155.1:59712-89119 GCA_001517045.1 Pseudotsuga menziesii
CAAATACATCATCATGGCAGTCGATTACTTCACCAAGTGGGCCGAGGCCATGCCCACATTCGATTGCAAGGTGGAAACCATGGCACGTTTCTTCTTCAACCATGTTATTACACGATTTGGTGTCCCTAAACAACTAGTTTCAAACCATGGGGCACACTTCCAAGATGTTGTATGGGCCGACTTATCAACCATGTTGAAATTCGAACACTAGTACTCATCATCCTACTACCCCCAAGGAAATGGCCAAGTGGAAGCAATCAACAAGATCATCAAAACAATGCTCCAAAGGATGGTAGGAAATCATAAAACCAACTGGCATCACATGCTATTCTCTGCCCTATGGGCTTATCGCACATCCTCAAAAACTGCAACCAGTTTTACTCCTTTTCGCCTAGTACATGGTGTTGAATTAGTACTCCCTATAGAGTGCCAAATCCCATCTCTCCACCTGGTGGTAGAACTCCTCCTGGATACTTCACCTTTAGAAGAACAGCTCCTCCAACTCGAGCAAACCATAGAAGACCATCGAGCTACCCTCCAAGCCATTGAAGCAACAAAAACACGATCAAAGATCCACTATGACTCCCACGTCCACCCTCCCATCTTCAGCAAAGGTGATATGGTTCTAGTCTATGACCAACCCAACGATAAATTGGGAAAAGGCAAGTTTGAATCAATGTGGTATGGCCCATATGTCATCCACTGTTGCCTCGGAAAAGGGGCATACACCCTCATTGACTCTGATGGGCAACTCTTGGAGAACCCCCGCAATGGGCTCTACCTCAAGAAATTTTACGCTTAACATCACCAATGAGTCGCTTCATTTTATTTTCTTGTTTTCCAACATTTTTCAGCACAAATCAGGGGCAGCACCATCAGCTGCTAATCCAAAGTCACCCAGAACCAGTTCGAGACACCTCTCACACCTCTGGGCTCAAATTTCCATTTCTGAGACCATCGTCTCATGTTTAATAAACCAATTTCAGGACCATTTCCCACAAGTCACCTTGATTTACGAGCCATGACATGGTGATGCAAGTGTCCACAGACTTGTACTTGTATCACACTTCTCGAATGCAACTCATGCGAGTTTTCGGGCCACCGCCCATTAAGGAATGTAATTTTAGCTTTTATTTTGTATTTTTAACTCATAGATTGTCTTTTCTTTTTACCGCACCTTACGCGGACCTCTGGACAACTGTCCACAAAATGATTTCTTTTCTTGCATGTATTTGGCATATAAGTGCCCCCGAACTTGCACTCACATCGCATGTAGTCAAGTTCGTTCACCGCAACACACACACATGCTCTCCTGACCTCTATCCGAGAGCCACCTCTGTCGGTTTGCATGCCTCTGCCACACCGAATCGCAAGCCTCTGCCATGATCTATCCCACGCATGTATTGGTATGCTTGAGAGCCTTCTGCTCTATCCATACTACGCAGATGACCTTTGGACCTCTTTCCACTGTCCCGACATGAGGCATCGCTCATGCCACCGCAATCGGTTGACCACACTGGAGTTGTGTTTAAGCTCTTTTCTGACTCCTTAAAACAATGAAAAGATAGCCAAGCGCAACTGCTTCCTTTCCCGCTTGCTAAAGTATAGGAAAGGGTGTCTACATCGTTGCGTTTACCTCATTTTGCGGACCATGTAGACAATCGATTGAAAAGGACCTCCTTGGCACACTAAAGCCAAGACCGTTCCCCTTTGCATACTTTTATGCTTTCTTGGGCAGAGGAGCCGCACTTTACGAAAAAGCTCACCACCGGTTGTCATTAAGCTCTTTTCCAGCCATCTCATCGAGAAAAGATTTCCGAGCAAACTTGGTTTCATTCATGCTCGTAAAATTATTTGAATGAACGTCTAGTCAGTATAGGTTTAATCTTTTCCGGCCTGATTGGACTACCAATGGTAAAGAAGTCTCTCATCCCTCATAGGATGGGCGAGCTCTCCTACATATACTTTTATCCTTTTTTGGGCACAAGAGACTACCAACGAAAAAGAGCCCCCACTAGAGTCTTCTTCGAGCTTTCAAACTCTCTAAAATTGAAATCACCATTGATCATTTACCTTCTTGAGCTCGCTAAAAATCCACGAAATCGTACCATAACAGTGTCCCTAGACACCTCCCCACAGCAAATAGTTTGGAAACATTCCCACATTGGGTTGCCTTTGTTCAGAGTACTCTGCAATGTGTCTTCCTTGGACCCCATCAATATCAAAAGTGTCCACCTCCTCCAAGTATTTCCCATCTGCAGTGACATTCCCGGTATTACAGCTATGATCCCATTCCCATGAGTCAGTTTCATTTGCTGCTTGGTTCGCCCTGCCGTCATACTTTGAACAAAGGAAGTTTGAGTCTCCCACAATCCCCCTGCCCCTGTTCAGTTATTTCCCCCCCCCCCCCCCCATTCAGTGAGTCAGTCCACAGATTGCTTCACACCTTTCGATTATCTCCCTCACGCTCCTGGTCAAGGAAACACCATTGCCTTGACTAGGGGCAGGTCTCCCTCTGTTGACGTCAACACACGTATTCCAGAGGATAGAACTAGAGGTCCTTGTACCTTGGTTTCATTAACCTCATTGATGAGTTCCTTGGACCACTTGAGAGGAGTCCTTAGTGACTCTCGGGATGGTTGTTTCTCACATGCTCAACTTCAACTCCATCATTGCACCATTGAGATTCGTACAGGGTTTGTTCCGCACAGTATTTGGTTGAAGACCCTAGATGTCACCTGACTTTAGCACATTGGTGAGTCTACTCGAGGGACCTAAACAGGTTATGTCCCTTGTGATTTCTGGGTTGCGTTGGAGACAGTGTTCAGAAGCCCCAACAGTGCTTCGATATACCTTTATGATTGATGCAAGCATACTTGTACCATAGGGACTCTAACTCTCAATCAACAAGTCCATATAGCTATGTGTCGTTCCAGATCCAGCAGACTGTCAGTCATGAATATATAGCATTCCATGAGAATGCCATGGGTCCAATATACCAAATTAGTATTGTATTCAGCCTCACATGGAGGCAACCATTATTGTAACATCAATTGTATATGATCAGCTCTTGTATTTTAGAGCATAGATCAAATTATTCTTTCAACATTGTCACGAGCATGGGGATGCATGCCTTGTCCATATACATGTCAAAAATTTATTGTATCTCACCCATTGATGGGAACCATATTAATACAAAAACCAAAAGCCACCATGCCCCAGCCCCGGAAGCACCACCTCTACACAGCAAAATCCTATGATGTTCGTCGGCCATAGGTTGAGCTCTTGCCCTCACACATCAAGGGGCAATCTGTTAACCCAAAAATCCCCCACATAGCTCTCTATGGCCTACACCACCCAAGGACACCATCTCATGACCCTCATATAACTCCATTTGACCCTCCATTAAACCCCCACACCCTCAAAATAGCCTAAGGATGAAGAAAAGGGGCTAAAACCCCCAAAAAGAGCCCAAAATAGCCTCCTAGGAGCTAAAGCCCTCAAAAAGGGCCTAAAACCCTAAAAGGAGCTAAAGGCCCAGAAAAGGGGCTAAATCCTTGGCCAAGGGCTTAAAACCCTAAAACTCCTTGGAAAATCTATAAAAGGAGGGTGGGGGTCACTCTCAAAACACTTCTCCCTTGCATATTATTATGCTGCCCATGGATGCCTTGAGACACATTTGCCTCTCAAGACACCCACACTCCCTCTCCTCCATTTCCATTGATCCAAAGCTCCCTAACCAAGAGACATGCTTCCACAAGCATGGGTATGGTGGCCCATTTCCACCCAAGAGAAGGTATACCCATGTTTATTGTTGTTTCTTAGTTGTTTAGTTTGCTTTGATTTCTAACCCTTATTTCATTTGCAGGTTTTTTTGTTAACATTGTTTTGCAGGTTATTGTAGCTTAGGATTTGTTTGCAGGTTTTGGAGGCGGAACCCTACCCATTGTGTGTAGAGGGGTTCAATCTTGCTCCATTTTTCTTCTTTCTGTCATTAGTTTTAGTTTATTGTTCTATTCTTTACATTTACATTTTATTCTCTACATTTACCCACTAGCAGGAACTTACCCTTCTGTTCTATAGACAGAAGGGAGCCATTCCTGCCCCTGTAGTAGGGAGAAATCCTTACTACACCCCTCTTCTAAAGTTCTCCAAACAAATTCATTTTCAGACTTTTCTTTAACAGTTGATCTGCAATGATATTATGCTCCCTATGAATATGATCAAATCATGTCCATGAAAAGTAACCACCAATCCCTTTAAGTTGCATTTTCAACTATATAAAGTTAATATTAGCCATACAAGATTTCCCTTTCATTTAGTTTATGACAAAATTGGAATCACCAAAAACATGAAGCTCCCTGATATCCAATTCAACAATAGTATGAAAAAATATTATGAGTATGACAATTCATCCAAGTTATTGAATCCTAAACCCAAATATCCTTGACTAGAAACATATGAATCCTAGTACATGAAAATGATAAAACCAACATAGTCATTGATATCCCTGAAAAGCACAGTTAAAGAAAGACCAATGTTTGTCCTTGTTAAAATGATGTGGCATCACACAACACTCCTAAACTATGACTTTTTTTTTTAATAATACTGGAACATAGCCATGACCTAAGAAGAAAGGTAGGAAATGGGAGTTAGCTTCTCCTCAAAGAGTGCATGGTCATGAGCCACACAAATTTCCCAATTAATCATGCAATGTAGCTTTTAAAATGTTTTAAATTCCTTATTTTCGAAATAATGAACCAAATAGTCCTCAATAGTTTTTCGATCCCACAATTGCAAAACCTTTACCTAGGATTTGATCTCGTTCCATAGATGTTTCAAATAGTGGAAACTGAAAAAAAAATGATCTTTCATGTCTTCAGCCTCTCAACACATAAGACAAGTTCTATGACCATTCTTGTTCCTCTTTTCTAGTTGATCCCAAGGGAGAACACTATTTTCCATAATCAGCCATAATATCAAAACATTTTTTGGAGGAGTTGTTTCTCGCCAAATTTCTTCCCACCACCAAAATTTATCTCTATCCTCTTTTGAAAGCATTTCTAAATAACCCATAAGAGTCGAATATAAACCACCCACTAGATTGAATGTCCAAACCAATTCATCCTCATTATAGTTAAGTCTAACATGAGACAAATTCAATCCATTCACATACTAATCCTGAATGTAATCCCGTGCCCTTGATACACCCAAATAATTAGCTTGTAACCAACTGGATGACAAAAGTTCTATGGAGTATGAATTTAGCTAGGGCACATCTTCCATGATTCTGAAGTGTAATAACCAGTTCCCTTGGGAATCTCATATCCATTTTACATCCCATAATGGGATCCATCCTAACTCTCACCTCAAATATCAAGCCTACCCTTCATGCCATATGACGACCTACCACATAAAAATATTTTTTCAAATCTTTCAATTGATGTGAAACCTAAAAATTAGGTTTGGAACAAGATCAAATCCAATCCACAACATAACTAGGAGCAATATATTTATCCTTTAAAATTATTTTCCATAGGCTAGGTTTCATGAGAAATTTCCAAAGAGATCTGATAACCAAAACTTGATTGAAGATGAAAATATTTTTGAGACATCAACCTATGATTGGACTTCAGTTTGGCTATCACTTTCCAACTTGCAAGATTATATACAGGATATTCACCTAATCCCTTCTAGAGATAATTTAAGTATAGTTGTATAATCTTATCCAGAATAGCCTTCAAAATATGAGCCCTTAGATTCTAGTAGACTTACGCTACTTCCAAAACTGATTTAATTAACACTAGCTTCCCACCTTTACAGATCTACTGATTGCACCAACACCCAATCTGCTTCTCAATTTTGGAAACCATCCAATCCTAATCCATCTTTCCATGACTATTTGGTTTCAAGTTATAGTCCAAGTAATTAACACAATTTTCCAAATGAAACAACTCAAATGAGGAAAAAATAGACCAAAAAATTATCTGCTCCACCACCACACTTAAACAATCCAATTTGGAATTGTTGATATTTAATGTCATACTAGTAGTGTTGATGTATTTGTAACTTCGGAATGTATTCATCTATGTATCTTATATATTGTAACCTAATGTTTATTCTTGGATGTATCTATAATGTAATTGAGTCATGTTGTCATGCCCCGATGTTCCGATCGAGAGGATCAATAATGTAAACAAGTCATGTCAAGTCATAATGGGTAACCCTCCAATTGTCTAAAGGTTAAAGTCCCCGCAGTTCTTGGGCACTAGGGTTATTAGACTCTCCTAGTAGAGGTTGGCCCTAGTAGGGTTTTAGTCATGTCGGGATTAGTATAAATAGAGAACTGGAGTCTCTATTTATCACACAACTCATCCACACTCAATTGTAGCGCATAGTTGAGGAAGGAGAAGACACTGGGGCTAGACAAGAAGAAGATTACTGCTGTCGGGAGAATACTTACTATTTTGGGCTTTTACTATTTTGGTGTTGATTCTATCTCTAAGGAAGTTGCGGGGTTTTCTCCATTTATGGTTTCCTCGAGGAAAAACACTGTGTTCATTGTCTCTTGTGCTTGATTGTTGTACTTGTTATTCTATTAGTTAAAGATCCTAATAATGCTAGCTTAAAGTTGAAAATCTAACATGGTATCAGAGCTAACCTGAGAAGAAGACACTGTGCAGCTACAGAAACTAGGGATTCCTAGTTTGTGGATCTTCCTCCACAGTTTTTCAGCAAAAATAAGCTGGAATAACTCTCCTCCTTAGGGCGTATCTTTTTGTCGAAGCAGAATCCAATTCTAAGGTTTTTCAGTTTTGGACCCGACACTACTGCCGGAAATTAGGGCTTTTCACAGAAGAGGAATTTTTCAGTGAGCCCAGGCCTAGATTGATCTCCTCCCCAAAATTGAAGTTAGGGGCAAATTTCAAAGCATTTGGGTGGATAGATCTCCGAAAAAGCAAAACCTTAATCTGCTCATGAACCAGCTCTGCAGGATTTCAGCTCAAGTTTCAGATACAACATCTTGACCTGGTAAGATCTAAAATCTTTTGCATTTCCATATGAGGTTCTCAGTTTAAGATGTCTCACCATACCAAGCTTGATGAAAATCTTGAGGGAGCTGAAAACGTTCGAACCTGGAAGTATAGGATCTCCCTGGTCCTAGAAGAGAATGAGTTAGACTCCTACATCCATGAGGAGGTTCTAGTTCCAAAGGGAGATGAGGCAAAGGCATTACATAAGAAGATGGTTATGGCAAAGAGGATTATTGCTGATTCTATCAAGGATCACCTTATACCTCAGGTGTCCTCTCTCAAGACAGCTAAAGCTATGTTTGATGCCCTAACCAAGTTGTTTGAAGGGAAGAACATAAACCAGAAGATGACTCTGAGGAATCAACTAAAGAATGTGAAGATTCAGAATGCAGAGACTATCCAGTCCTACTTCACAAGGGTTTCTTAGATCAAAGAACAATTAGAAGCTGTAGATGAAGAAGTAGAGAATGCAGAGATTGTGATGACAACATTGAATGGACCTCCTAGGTCATGGGATTCATTCATCCAAAGAATCTGTGCAAGAAAGAAGTCAGTCAAGTTCAGCAGACTATGGGAAGAATGCTCTCAAGAAGAAGCTCAGATAGCAGCCCTAGAAGAGAAGATGGGAAGTGAAGATCAAGCTCTCACAGTTCACTCCAAGAAGGGAAGAAGAAATCCTCATTACTCCTAAGGTAAGAACTCTTATTCTAAGGATAACAATAGAAAGGATCTATCTAGATTGAGATGTTATACATGTGATGAAAAAGGACACTTTGCAAAAGACCATCCTAAGAACAAGGTCCACTCTCATAAGAAGAATGGGATCAAAAGAAGACATCATGCTCATGCTACAGAGGATGATGAACCATCCAAGAAAAGATCCAGATATGAAAGTGAAGATTCTTCAAGCGATGATGAATATGTTTTGATTTTCGCTCACACAGGTAACATTACTCATGGTAGTGATGATTGGCTTATAGACAATGGAGCTTCCAAGCATATGAATGGATTCAAGGAATCATTTGTGAGACTGTTAGAACATGACTCACCTCACAAGGTGAAGCTAGGAGATGACTACCAATATCCAATAAAAGGTAATGGGGAATCTTCCTATAAACTAGACTCGGGTAAGTCTCTAACAATGAAGTATTGTTTGTACCAAGACTCAAGAAGAACCTTCTCTCCATATTAGCATTGGATGCAAAAGGAATGAGGGTTGTATTCATAGATGGTCAAGTTATTATGTGGCCTAGAGGAAAGACTATCGATGATGCAGTAGTTATTGGAGAACAAGAAGGAGGATTGTACAAATTGAAGGGCCATCCAGAAAAAACATTGGACCATGACACAGTAGAGCCAAATGAACTTTGGCATAGAAGGCTTGCACATGTGTATTACAGAGCACTACCTATTGCAAGCAAAGCTGTTGAAGGTCTTCTAGAAATCCAAGAAAAACATGATGGGGTCTGCAAAGGATGTGTGAAAGGGAAGAATACAAAGAAGACATTTCCAAGTAGTGAAAGCAAAGCAAAAGGAATCTTGGAAATCATCCACTCCGATGTATGCGGTCCTATGTCATCAAACTCACCAAGCATGTATGCATATTATGTTTCTTTTATTGATGATTTTTCTAGGAAGACATGGGTTTAATTCATGAAGAACAAAAACGAAGTATTTAGCAAATTCAAGGAATTCAAAGCCTTGATCGAGAACCATACTGAAAAGAAGATCAAGACTTTTCGATCAGACAATGGCAGGGAATTCACTTCAAATGAATTCAAGAGGCTATGCAAAGACTCAGGGATTAAGAGGGAGTTGTCTACTCCTTATAATCCACAACAGAATGGGGTTACATAAAGGAAGAATAGAACTATCACGGAAGCTGCAAGAGAAATGCTTCATGATCAAGATCTTCCTATGCATCTTTGGGCTGAAGCTACCAGAACATCGGTGTATGTACAGAACCGTACTCCAGATTGAGTACTCGAGAACAAGACTCCTGAATAAGTCTTCTCCGGCAAGAAACCAGAAGTCATCCATCTCAGAATATTTAGCTGTCTTGTGTACATACACACCCCAAAGGAGAAAAGGAAAAAATTAGATCCTTCAGGAAAGAAGGTTATATTCATGGATACTCTGAAAGCTCGAAGGCCTACATAATATATTTCTTAGGATACAAGAAGATTGACATCAGCAAGGATGTGACATTTGATGAAGACACAGCTTACAACAAATCTAGAAAGATACTTGCTAAAGAACCTGAAGAAGCAAAAGCACCCAGAATTAATGATACAACCATGAACAAAGAAGCTCAAGAAGAAGATTGAGAATGCGAAGAACCACAAAGACCTATAGATCCACCTCTGGAGAAAAATCCTCATAAGAGGAAACCTGCTTGGGTACAAGAACTTATCCAAGGTGCGGAAAGATATGGGGCTCTAGAAGAGAATCAAAGAGAAAGAAAGAGAACCAGATCCTGCTTTGGGTATGTAGCTCTAGTATGTGATTTCATTGACAAAGAACCTTCCGCTTATGAAGAAGCGACAAAATAGAAAGAATGGAAGGATGCTATGATCAAAGAGTATCAATCGATCATGAAGAATGATGTTTGGGATGTTGTCCCAAGACCAGAAGGGAAGTCAGTTGTAACTTCCAAATGGATCTATAAGATCAAGCATGCTGCAGACGGTAGCATTGAAAAGTATAAGGCAACATTTGTGGCTCGGGGCTTCTCTAAAAAAGAAGGAATAGACTAGGAAGAAACATTTGCACTTGTAGCTAGATACACTTCCATCAAAACAATACTTGCTTTGGCTACAGTGTTGAAATGAAATATACACCAGATGGATGTCAAGACTGCCTTCTTGAATGGTGTAGTAGAAGAGGAAGTGTATGTAGAACAACCACTCGGTTTTGAGACACATGACAGAGAGTCTCATGTATGCAGATTGAAGAAAGCCATGTACGGTTTAAAACAGGCACCCAGGACCTTGTATGACAGAATTGACAGCTTTCTATCCAGTTTGGGCTTTACCAAGAGTAAAGCAGATTCCAACCTTTACTACAAGGTTGAAGATGGCAACCCAATTATGCTTCTACTATATGTAGATGATCTATTTGTGACAGGTACGGATGGGTTGATTGTTGATACGAAGATAAATCTTTCTACTGAGTTTTAGATGAAGGACTTGGGTATGATGCATTACTTTCTAGGTATGGAAGTGTGGCAGAGTACAGATGGAATCCTCCTTGGACAAGGGAAGTATGCAGTAGAGATCCTGAAGAGGTTTGGGATGATGGACAGCAAGGCTATGGCCACACCTATGGCATTGAACCTGAAGCTATTGAGTGATGCTTCATCAGAGTCGGTTGATGCTACAATGTATCATCAGATGATTGGGTCATTGATGTACCTGACGAACATAAGACCAGACTTTTTCTTTCCTGTGAACACCTTGAGCCAGTTCTTGACAGATCCAACAAAATGTTCACTTGATTGCTACAAAGAATATTCTGAGGTACCTGAAGGGTACAGTTGATTATGGGCTCAAGTACGATGCAAATCAGAAGATTAACCTGGAGGGTTATGTTGATTCAGATTGGGTAGGCAGTTCCATCGATAGGAAGAGCACTTCAGGGTGTTGCTTCAGTATGGGATCAGGTGTGATCTCTTGGTTTAGCAGGAAGCAATCATATGTGGCACTGAGTACAGCTGAAGCAGAGTATGTCACAACTTGTTCAACTAGTTGTGAGGCATTATGGCTGCAGAAGCTACTATCTGATTTATTTGATCTGCAGTTGGATGCTACTTGTATACATTGTGACAACCAGAGTTGCGTGAAGTTGTCAGAGAATCAAGTGTTCCATGACAAGTCAAAGCATATTGAGATCAAGTATCACTATATCAGGGATATGGTGCAGAAGGGAGCAGTGAAGCTCCAGTATGTTGCGATGGAGGAACAGATAGCTAATGTGTTGATGAAGACATTGGCTAGGGTGAAGTTCGAGTTCTTCGGGGAGAATCTTGGTGTTCTCTAGATCGAGGTTTCCTCCAATGGAAAGTGATGAGTCCCATAGACATTTTGACATGGTGAGAGGATTGGTTCCTTCCATGGTCAGATGTAAGGGCTGAGCCATTCTGTCATGGTGAGAGGATTGGTTCCTTCCATGGTAGATATGAGTGTTGAGATCCATAGCCATTCTGACAAGCAGGTTAGATGTAAGGACTGAGCCATTCTGTCATGGTGAGAGGATTGGTTCCTTCCATGTCAGATATGAGTGCTGAGCCATTCTGATATGACTATAGGATTGGTTCCTACATGATTAGATATAAGGGCTATTTCCATTCTTTGAATGGAGCTGCCTAGTGAGGTACCAAGAAAACTTAGTCTCGGACTGAGGGCCATCCTAATATGACCGTGAGATGTTCTCTCACATGATCAAATATGAGTACGTGGCCATTCTGATGTGATAGAGGGATGTGTTCCCACTTGATTAGATGTAAGGGCTAAGCCATTTTGTCATGGCTAAAGGATTAGGTTCCTCCCTTGTCAGATATGAGTGCTGGCCATTCTGACTTCGTGTCAGATATAAGGGTTACCGTCATTCTTTGAATGGAGCTACCTAGTGAGGTACCAGGAATCCTCAGTCTAGGACTGAGAGCCATTCTGATGTGACTGAGGGATGTGTTCCCACATGATCAGATGTAAGTGTAGTGGCCTTTCCACAGATGATAGTAGTTTGGGTTCCTATCATGCTGGTGGTTGTAAGCGCTGAGCCTTTTCACAGATGATAGTAGTTTGAGTTCCTATCATGCTGGTAATTGTAAGTGTTGTTCCTTTTCAAAGATGGTAGTAGTTTGAGTTCCTACCATGCTGGTGATTGTAAGTGATGTTCCTTTCCACAGATGGTAGTAGTTTGAGTTCCTACCATGCTGGTGGATGTGAGTGTTGTGCCTTTCCACAGATGATAGTAGTTTGGGTTCCTATCATGCTGGTGGTTGTAAGTGCTGAGCCTTTTCATAGATGATAGTAGTTTGATTTCCTATCATGCTGGTGAATGTGAGTGCTAGGCCTTTTTGATATGATTATAGGATTGGTTCCTACATGATCAGATGTGAGTGTTGGGTGTGCCTTTCTAACAAGTAGGTCAGATGTAAGTGCTGGGCGGGCCATTCTGACTTAGTGTCAGATATAAGTGCTGAAGAAGACCTACATGGAGGCTAGGCCTACAACCAGCATGAAAAAGGGCTGGCTCTGTAGAACTTCCTATGATGAGAAGAATCATGAGATAGCACGTGTGATGATCCAGATCGAGTGATGATCGAGATCCAGTGATGATCTAGACCGAGTGATGATCGAGGTCCAATGATGATGATCCAGCAGTGATAATCTAGATCGAGTGATGATCCAGATCCAGTGATGATGTCCCACGATGATCCAGATCGAGAGATGATCCAAATTTGAAGACGAAGATGACTTAAAGATGAAGATGACTTGAAGACTCAGAAGACTTGAGATGTAGATGATGAGATGATCCAGTTGATATAGAGAAGAAGACCAGTGCTGAAAATTGTGTCAAAAGAATACCTTCCTAGTTAAGAGGGAGTGTTGATGTATTTGTAACTTCGGAATGTATTCATCTATGTATCTTATATATTGTAACCCAATGTTTATTCTGGAATGTATCTATAATGTAATTGCGTCATGTTGTCATGCCCCGATGTTTCAATCGGGAGGAACAATAATGTAAACAAGTCATGTCAAGTCATAGTGGGTAACCCTCTGATTGTCTAAAGGTTAAAGTCCCCGCAATTTCAGGGCACTAGGGTTATTAGAATCTCCTAGTAGAGGTCAGCCCTAGTAGGGTTTTAGTCATGTCGGGATTAGTACAAATAGAGAACTGGAGTCTCTATTTATCACACAACTCATCCACACTCAATTGTAGCGCATAGTTGAGGAAGGAGAAGACACTGGGGCTAGACAAAAAGAAGATTACTACTGTCGGGAGATCACTTACTATTTTGGGCTTTTACTATTTTGGTGTTGATTCTATCTCTGAGGAAGTTGCGGGGTTTTCTCCATTTATGGTTTCCCCGAGGAAAAACACTGTGTTCATTGTATCTTGTGTTTGATTGTTGTACTTGTTATTCTCTGAGTTAAATATCCTAATAATGCTAGCTTAAAGTTGAAAAACTAACAACTAGTAGATAAAAACAAGTCCAGATATCCTTCAAAATATTCACACTCCCCTACTAACTTCAAATAGAATGTGATAATATCATCGACAAATAGTAAATGTGTCAATACTTCCCTATTTGCAAAAGATAATCCCTAAATTTTATGACTCCTTCCATCATGAATGATTCTACTAAGACCTTCATAATTAAGTAAGAAATGATATGGAGACAAGGGACATCCATTTCTTATAGCAGAAGATGGATTAAATGTTTTTGAGTCAAAGCCATTAATTAATACATCAAATGAAGAAGAAGTAACACATCATTTAATTCACCTAACTAATTCATAACTAAACACAATATGTAATAAAAGTAACCTGAGGAATGTCCAAGAAACTCGATCATATTCCTTGTAGAGGTCAATCTTAATAAGCGTATCATCCTTTTATTCAAGCTTGATTAAACACATACCTCATTGAACCACTCCAATCACTTTAAGAATCAATATTTCTTGAAGAAATCCAAATTGTTCTATATAAATAGTATTCGATGGTAGAGGATTACCTAGACAATGATCTTCAAGGCTATTTTATACACATTATTAAATAGAGAAATGGGATCAAAACATAAAAAGGAACTCAGAGCATATAACTTAGGAATGAGCGCTAAAAATGTTGCATTTAAATCATCAACATCCTCCCTATAAAGCAAATGTCCTCAACCACCTTCAATAAGTCCTCCCTTATAACACTAAATATTTTTTTTTAAATTATATTTTTTGGCCATTTGGACCGGGGATTTTATCCCTCTAGAATAGACTGATAACTCCTAATAGTTCTTCTTACGATATTGGGAAAAATATTTTATGATTTTCTTACTCCTCAGCCAAGCAAGGAAATTTGCTCAACATAATCAACATATCCCTCAAATTGGTATTCTCATCTTCATGGAAGAGGGACTTGAAGCACCTAACACCCAACGCCACCAAATTATGAAATCCCTAACTGCATTATCCTACTCATCCTTCCACTCCCATACTGAATTATGAATTTTTCATTTCTTCTCAAAATTATCAAACAATATCGTATTTTGATCCTTTTCCTGCAACCATAGAGCACGTTTTTTAATCCACCATTCAACTTTACAATACAACAACAATTTATCCTTAAAGATTTATAATTCCCTTCCCTAATCCTAGGCCCTCCGAGAGAACAATCCACCTTATTGTGAGGAATAATTTTGTTTATGTTGTTCTTCAACTACTGTAAGGATTTCTTCCCTTTTTTTATGATGAACCCTTCCCCAAGCAACCACATTAGATTTAACATTGCATAAGGAAAAACAATTGTTTAGCTAAAGAACCCGATGCATATTTTGAAACATGAATCCATGAGTTATGAGTTTTTACCTATGGATTTTACTTATTATCGAGAGAAGTTATGAGTTTTTTCTGGGGAAAAAAATTATCAATGTTAAAATGTAATAAAAAATTAATCAAAATTTATTACTAATAATAAAATACTTGGCTTTTGAAAAAAAAATTGCACAATTTATGTATCACCTATTAAACTAGATATTATAGACTTAACCTATTTTCAAACAATTAAAAAAAACATCAAAACACATTTAACCATTTATTCTTTATTATTTAAAAAATACTTCTTCACTCTTATTTTCATGTTAAGTAGCCATCAATCAAGCTTTTTAAGTAATGAATCAAAATTCATTTTTAATTGACAAAATAATTGATTTTAATAAAGATAGTCACAAACCACTTTAGTTGGCTGCTCGCTCACAACAATGTCTTGACTACAGAAACTCTTCAGAAAAAAGGTTGGGAAGGGCCATCCCAATGCTCCCTCTGCCTAAAGGAGGAAGAGAAGTCTCTTCATTTGTTCTTTGATTTCCCTTTTGCAAAAGAGGTCTGGAGACTGGCTACCATGGCCTGGACGCAGGTCGCTACTCCCACGGATATCCCTTCATTATTTTGTCACTGGGACCGCACATCCCCATTTGTTTCTCATCAGAAGGACAAGATTGCTTATGCTTGGCTGATTATGCCTAAATATACTTTATGGAAACTATGGCTGGAACGAAACAATCGCATTTTCAAAGGAATCTCCTCCTCTCCTCAACAGGTTGTCTCCAAAGCCAAAAGCCTCCTGGGGGACACTCTTAAGTTCCAAGGGGAGCATTATTTCAATACAACGCTACAGACGTCTGAAGAAGTATGGCTCTCGAGTTTAAACCCTGATCTGTTGAAAACCATACCCTATTCCCCGAGCTCTCCAAAGCTGGCCATGTGGAAACTCAGGAAAGAACCAGGGGAGTTTAAGGATTGGAGGAAGAAGCTGAACAGGAACTCTCTCTTCTTTGATGGAGCTTCGAAAGGAAATCTAGGGGAGGCGGGAGGAGGAGGGGTGCTCCATGACCCTGAAGACAATCTGCTATTAAAGTATTCTTGGGGTCTAGGAACCGAAACCAATAATATGGCCGAAGCCTTAGCTCTATGGCAGGGACTGATCCAAGCAAAAAACATGGGAATAAATGAACTAATAGTTTTTGGTGACTCCAGGATCATCATCCAGGTCCTGAATCAAAGCTCTAGAATATCAAATCTTCAACTTAGACAAACTCTGACTCGAATTCAAAGGACTATCTTGACGTTCAAACAAGTAGAGATATACCACATTCTCCGGAAGCTAAACTCTGCAGCTGATACAGCTGCCAATGATGGAGTCCTTTTAAGCAAGGGGGAACTTCTCACTAATCATGGAAAACATGTTCTGGTATTGCCCTGAGGGCAAGTTACATTCTGGTAGGATCGAACTACCACCTGGGAACAGAACGATTAGAAACTCGTTGAATACCTCACTTTGTTTGAATTCTTGGCTAATAATTAGGAGTTCGAGGGATATGATGGAACGTCACACTAGATCTGCCCACGGGACTATCCTTCTGTTAACAACATGCTCAGAGCGGAGATATCAGGTAGAAGCGATCAAATTCCAGCGAAGGATGTAACCATGTCCTATCATGAACTCATTCAGGAAACTCACAGAAGATTTGAGACGTCTTCAAAACTCAAATTGGGTTATAGAAATGAATCCAGCAGTAGCTCAGAAGCCTCTACTATTAAGAATTGGAAGGAGGATCGGACTCTGCGCAGGAAGCTGAAAGGGAAAAATGGGCTCACGTGTGGACATTATGGAGCAGAAATTGGAAGGATTGATGCACAAAGATGCAGCGAACTGGAGCATGGGAAAGCCTACTGCATTAAGTGTCTACTGCATTAACTCTGAATTCGGTTTGATGGAGACTGAATATTCTCTCAAATTCTGTTACTGGAGCATTTGTAATTCTGGGTACTATATCAGGGAGGTTGAGGATATTCTCCCTCCTAGAATTTTAAGCTGTAACCTTTTGGTGGCTCTGCCACAGTTTTGCTAATACAAAACCTATCCGTTGTTGTTAAAAATAAATAAATAAAGATAGTCACAAAGATCAAACATCTTTCTCTACATTTTTTTTTCCACGAGAAAAATAGTTGTTCCTTGATATTCATTAGAATCAAAGGTAACTGTTACAGCACAAGGTGGACCTTCTCAACAATAAACATGTCCAACTGATAATAATAAAATATCAGTCTCTCAACGAAATTCTTCCCCCTAACATCAGTGTTGAATCAAGACTCAAACAGAAGGATACAATGAGGAATCAACAACCCAACGTTAATCCACAATCATCAGGACAACATAAGATATCAACCCAGCTCCATCTCAATTTCCATAATGACTACATGAGTATACATGTGAACCCGGACATGGCTTATCCAAGGAGGCACTCATGGGAATGCCAAAACTGAAACAAGAGGATAACACGGTCTACCTCATGTAATAAACTAATCACGCCATACTCATGGAAAAAGACATCAAAGATGTGATAAAAAGAGTAGGCCAGCACAAAGCTAGTAAAGCTAAGTTGTTTCATTCCCAACACATTCACTTTCAATGAATTCGGTGTAATTTAGGAGGCCGGAGGCCAATGAAAGTTCCTCCTTGGATAAGCCATACGCCTTCACATTGAATTCTCTGTATACATGAAGGAAATCCAAATGGAGAAAGGATGATTCCAGATTCTTGATATTTTGGCACCATCCTTCTAAATTGAGAGCCGAGAGGGAATCCCTCCATTTAACCCAATTATTAATGGCTGTAGAGTCATTGCAGACATGAAGAGAAGGTAAGCCAAAATCCTTTGAAATCACTAGCAGATCCCATAGTGCCAGAAGTTTAGATATGGTATTAGTGCTCTGTCCACAAACCATATTTATGCTAAAGTAATGGTCCTGACTGATAAGTAAGTGCACTCCAACACCCCCAATCAAGTTTGCGGAGGTCCCATTAAAAAAAGTGGATGGGTACTCGATAACAGGTGTCAGGCCAATACTTCTCCTTTTGGAATTATTATGAGCGATCACTAGGAATGTCTGGAGTTGATCCATAATACTATGAAAAATGAAGTTTGCATCCAGCTTGAAATCCTCAAATATAATTCTATTCCTGGTGAGCCACAAATTCCAAGACATGAAGAGTAGTAGGTGTAGAAAATGATTTTCACATTTAAACCACTTTTCCAGATTTTCCAAGGAGGGTTCATTCCAATCCATTGACAGATGAAGCATCATGCAAATACAGTTGATGATATTATGGGTAAACAAACAATCTGTGAAGAGATGATTGACCGATTCTTCACCACATTTACATAAGCTACATCTGTTGGGGCCTGCCCATCCCTTTCTAATTAAATTATCCTAGGTGTTAATATGGTTTACTAGGCACAACCAGTTGAAACAAATCACTTTAAGAGGGATATTACACTTCCATATGAGCTTAAGATTACCATGAGGGCTTCACTTGTTGACCAATATCCTATCACGTTAGTTCATATTGTGGGTTTTAAAATTATCAAAAATCGAACCAATATATTGCAGGTATTGGGTGGATGAGGGGTTTAAGGTGGGGGTGGGTAGGGTGGTTTATAAGGATTGAGGTATAAAAAGGGGTGGGGAGGAGGTTTTAAGTATTGGGAGGGGGTTTCAACAAAAAGAGTTTGGGTCAATATCTCTCAAAATTAAGGGTATTCTTTAATATCCCACAATCACACGTGCTATGTGAGAGGTTCATTAAGTGAAGTCCCCGTGAAGATTACTGATAGGCCAAGCAAAGAGTAAATTCAAGGAAATGAGTTCATAAGCTAACTTTGCATTGACCATTCCCATGGCCTTGTTGAACATCCAGAGAAGAGAGTCCTTTTTCTCAATGAGTCTGATACAACCATGTGATAAGACTTTGACATAGTCGGTCCAAATTAGATCCTTCCAACAACCACCCAAATCTAGATCTTCAACAATAAGCCAATATGATAGAGAGGAAGAACCATCCCCCAAGTTACGAATATGATAGAGTGATGTTATACCATAATCTTCCAGGTAACTTCTAAGATCATCCGAAGAACAAAAGCAAAGTTAATCTATTCACAGGATCCATGCCAATTCTTATTATTTTGCCATACCCAACCTTCCAACCCAAATACTTGGTGATCCAAGTAAGAGATCTAATGAATCCATTCCAAATATAGGAAGATCCTTGGACTGTGAAATTATGAAGACGTAACCAATCATCCATCGACCATTTTTTTAAATATTTATGCTTAATAATGTGAGATTGAATTCCATCACCATTAAGTACCATCGAACAACTTTTCAATCTGAGTGATAAGTTGCACTAGTCCAGGTTCTTGATATTCCATCCACCAAAATCATAAGGTCTAGAGATAGTATGCCAGTCGACTAAGTGCATTTTGTGATTCCCACCCACATTTCCCCAAATAAAATTGAAAATAGAGAATCTGATACAATGCAAGATAGATTTGGGAATCCAAGCTAAGGTAAGCCAATACACTGCCAATTCCATAACTACTTATTTGACCAGAATTAGCTTGCCTCCAAGAGATAATAGTCTGTAAGTCCAATTACTAATCCTATTTTCAAAACTTTTAATAATCCAATGCCAATCAGTGGAGCAGTATCCCAAAGGTTTGAGGTAGTAACCAATGTACTTGAAACCAATTCATATGGGATCCATTTTATAAAGCAACAAGGAGAAGATCCTGGCTCTAGTAACCTCATCCACCTCATTATACATAAAGGAAGACTTATCAACACTGATATTCATACGAGTTATAGAGCAAAAGAGGTATAAGATATCTTTATAACCATGTCATTATTCCAGGGTCCCCAGCCCAAACAGTATGACATCATCCACAAAAAACAGGTGAGTTAAATGCATGCTAGATGAGACCTTGATCCCTGCAATATTCCCCCTTCCCTATGCATTAGAAATGATTAAACTTAAGCTTTCAATTACCAGGATGAAGAGAAGTGGGGAACGGGGGCGACCTTGTCTGATACCCCTCGAGACATGAATTTTTTTTGAAGGGGTCCCATTGATCAAGACAAAAAAAATTTGAGGAGCAGACACACCCCATACTCCAATTAGCACCATCTATAGGCACACCAATCTGAAGGAGGACTAGTCTAAGAAAATTCCAATCTACTCGATTAAATGCTTTCACTAAATCCAACTTGAGTACAATAGCCTTCTGCTTTTCCAACTTGATGGATTGCACTAATTCCTAGGTAATGCCAACTGGTTCAATAATCTGTCTGTTATGGAGAAATCCAAACTGGTGAGCTGATATGACCTTGTCTAAGAATGGCTTCAATTTGATGGCAACAATCTTGGGTATGGTCTTATATACCAAGTTTCACAGTGAAATAGGCATGAATTCTATGAAAGTATGGGGCTTATCATATTTAGGTATGAGGGTAATGAAAGTGGCATTTAAGGCACCGAAGACCTTGCCTTCCAGTTGAGACTGTTCCACTTCCCTAAGGATGTCAGATCCCACCAGCTCAAATAAGTTGAGAAATAACTCTACTAGCCAACCATTGGGGCTAGGACTCTTTCCCTTTTTGAATCCCTTAAGAACACTTTCAATTTATGAGAGAGTAATATCATAAAAAAAACAATCTCTTTCTTTCTCTTGAATAAAGGTAGGGAAGATCCTAATGACTTTTAGTTGATCCTCAATGTTAGAACGTCCATCATATTTAAACAAATTAGAAAAGTGATGAGCACCCATCAACCTGAGTTGGGGATCCTCCTCAATCATTTCACTAGCCTGATTCTGCAAAGGACAAATAGATTTGGAATTTCTTCTGGTAGATGCATAAGAGTGGAAGAACTTGGTGTTTGCATCACCCTCATTAATCCAGACAATTCTACTATTGAGTCTCCAAGTTAGAACCTGATGATCCAATAAATACTCTTTCCTAGACTTCAGCTAAGAGATGTGAGCAGATTCACTGTCAGTTAGAATGCCAGAGGTTCGGGATGAGAGGAGATTATGAATAATAAAATCAATCTTAGTAGTCTCTTTGGCCTTTTCCAGAACCATCCTTTTTTCCCAATCTTTCACCAATCCTTTGAGTCTCTTAAGCTTATAAGTGAGAGCTGACATAGGGTCAAAGGAGAGGTGTACTTCAATCTCCTAAGAGGAGTTAACAATATCACAAAAATCATTTTCCAAGAGCCATGCCCTATTGAATTTGAATGGGTAAAGATGACAAGTAGGCACAAAGTTCCATTCCAAGCACATGGGAAAGTGGTCAGAGATATTTCAGGGGGGATCCAAGTTCTGTAATGATTCAAGGAAGGACACAAATGGAGCGAGGCTAGGAATATATCAAGCCTTTTTCTTACTCCTTCAAGACCTGCACAACCATTCCTCCAAGTAGGGCTAGGTGAGAGGGGGGCCAAGTCCATCATATTAGTGGAGCTCAGGAGCTGGGAAAAGTAGGGGGGCATATGATATATGCGAGCTTTAATTCCCCAAATTTCAGCATCTAAGAGAGTGAAATATAAATCCCCAGCTAGAATGAAGTTAGGGAAGTAAAAACGCCCCCTGACAAGACATTATCCCAGAAAATATCTTTCTTTGAGTAGGGTCCATAGCATTTTAAGATAGAGAAGACAGAGTCAATACCCTTAAACCTTTCCTTGACCAAAATTCTAGCATAGGAATAAAAGGATTTGCAACAGGAAAGATGGGGATTCCAACTAGTAATAAGGCCACCCAAACAACCAAGAGAGTCAAGGGCACAAAACTCGCAACTAGGATTCGACTTAGAGAACAAATGAAGAGCAGAATAATGATCACACATAGTTTTGTGTATCAAAATCATGTCAAGATTCAAGTAAGAGAACAACCACCTGTGGAATTTTTGTTTGGTAAGCCCCCGAAACCCGTGAATATTCATGGAGAGGATTCTCATTGGTTAACTTGATCAACACGTGATAGTGCTCTAATTCAAGGATCTAACAATTGCTTTGATCCTGGCAGAAAGTGGAGTATAGAGGCGAGAGGGTTCAGACTCATCAGAGGGGGCAAAAGAGGGTTTGAGTGTATTAAACTTTCAGATAGTTACATTCTCAAACTTGATCGAATCTAGTGGAGAGTGGAGGGAGAAACAGTGGAATTATCAGAGAAAATCACAAGGGATTTAAGGAGAGAGGGATCCATGAACGAGGGAGAAGAGGTAGGGCTGATAGTAGCAGAGGTCTCTAAAGAAGGAGAGTTTCTCAATAGTGGTGGGAAATATTCCAAGGTAAAAGAAGGAGGAGACTCAGAGGGGGAGGAAGTAATATGGGGAGCAGGAGGGGAGGGTACCAGAGAGGGATATATAGGAGGAGAGTAGGTGCTTACCAATGGAGGGTCTATAGAGGAAGGAGGAAGATAAGCCATAGCTACATTCTCAATATCTTGGATGTAAAGAAGCTCCCCTTTCGTGATGTCGTCGTAAGGAGTGGGAGAGGAAGAACCCTACAGACCAGCAAGAGAGGGAGCTTCAATAGAAGCTACAAGGGGGGAGACCACTGGAGGAGAGCAGGAGGGAAGTTCAGAATCTGAGTAGCCTTTGTTCAAGGGCGATCCATGGAGGAGAGAAGTACACTTGTTCCTCATATGACCAGTCTCATGACAGTAACTACATCTGAAAGGAATGTTTAGGTAATCCAACCTTTGGGGGATGGTAGTATCATTGCAAACAAATATCGATCTCATCCAAGAGGCCCTTCAATTTGTGTTAAACAGTCAACATTCAAATATTCTAGATGAAGAATTAGAACTCACGGCTAATTGGTAAAATATTTTGTCTCGTTAAAGAGAATTATAAAATTTAAATATATTTCTTCATTAATTAAGTAAGTAATATAAAATTAAATTTAAAGCCTATAAAAGAATAACAACATTAATTTTCATAATTTATTAATTTATACATATTAGATTTTATCTCTAGAACATTGTTCATCATCACTATTATCATTATTAATATTTGTTATGCTAAAATAAGTATTGCAAAATATATAATAATATATTTATTTAAAACATATATGTTTGTAACATTTTTTTTCTCTTCTATATTTGTAGGAATTGATTTCATAATTAATTTTCATCACAAGTTTCATTAAAACTATAGCATTGAGAAAAATATTAATGGAGGGTTGAATACTTATTTGGGGTTGTCGAATCTCTAGGGAATTCTAGAGAAGGACGGAGCAAATTTAAAAGCACGCTATAACACAAATCTCAAACTTAAAGGGAGTGAAACATATCATATCATATCAACCTCACAAAATAAAGTCTCTCACCCATTGAGAGCATGTCTATGACCAAGTACCCAATTTAAAAGAACATGGGAAATAATTGGTTCCCTAATATTGCTTCTTACATTAGACAATACCACCAGTGGCTTAAGCGAGGATGGCATTAAGACACCATGTCTTGGCTAAATCATTAAAGGGTTGAGGAATAGATCACTCTCGACAATAATGAAAATACTAAAAGTATTATTACATTTAACTTTAAGAAGTAGTGGCATGATAAAAAATTAGAAGATGAGAAAAAAATTAAGATATTATGAGGTGATCAACCCTAATCTAGAAAATAAAAAATATTCCTCTATTTTAATTAATGCAAAGAAGAAAATCTACATTCTTAAAATAAGATAAAAGAGAGTTGAACTGCTCCTAAAACATTTTGGACTAAAAGAATTTGCCATATTTATGCTAATAAGAGCACAATGATAAAAAAAAAACACTTTCTCATTTAATGTTTTGCATACACACATGATCCCAAGTCCTTGTTAAACTTCAAATGGTGATAATCATAAAGAAACAAGAGCCACAAGGTAGCAATGTCCCCTATGTTGAGGAGTATTTAAAAATAGGTATATGAAAATTGATTTAGAGAAGGTTATTTAATTTTGGTAAAGGTAAATGGATTTGAACACTTGCATAGATAGAGTGTCCATGACAACTTGCTCAAAAGCCTTTTAGTTTAAGAGGAATTTTGCAACAAGATTTGGAAATAGGATTTTTTTTTAAATATAAGTTGACATAAGACAACCTTCCTCTCTCTCTCTCTCTCTCTCTCTCTCTCTCTATATATATATATATATATATATCATATTTGTAATGGCATGTATGCTTTCATCAGATTTTATTGATTTATTTTTGGGTAGTTGGCCAAGAGATGTATCCCACCAATCTTTGTTGGTTGTAGAGAAGGAAATTACCATGTCAAGACCAGGACCGACAAGGCCATGAACTCTCACATTTAGGGCCTTGTTGTCCATTGTGTATTCCCTGAGACATGCCTGAATGCAGCGACCCAACAAACATTTCAAACTTCCCACCAACTCAAAATCAAAGTAGGAAATTCATAAATATGATTGATAGTCAATAACACTGCATGAAATTTAGCATTGCATTTTGCAAATGTTGGATTGTTGTTTAGAATGGCTTAAAATTGAAGTGGGTTTATCAAGCAAGCATTTGTAAAACCCTTTTAAATGGATTTGAATATTTGCATGGATAGAGTGTCCATAACAAAATCCTCAAAATCCTTTCAGATTATGTGGATTGTTGCAAGAAAATTTGGAAATATGCATTTATTGATTATCTTGGGTTCCATTGAGTTGAAGCCTTTTTAATTAAGGTGTGCCTTATTTCTATAATTTGAGCAACATATTTACAGTTTTTTGCAGCAGATGTTATTCATATATTTGCCTAGCACGACAAAGTGACTAGTTTCAAGAAAACTCGACATCATTGGAAGAGCGGGATGTTACTTGTCAGGCTTGATACTTATGCATATCACCCAAGGCACAGTAGAACATGGGCATCTAAAATGCACGATACATCCATTGATCCCTAACTTTTTCAATTTAAAAGTGAATCAACCAAGGAGAAAGAAGAGGAATTCAAAGCAAAATATAATGAACGACCTTTAATGTTGGTTATTAGGTAGAATAACCAACTAATGTGATATAATGGAGCATGCTCAGTCATTCTAAAACACTTGCACTTCTAATAAAAGTAAAAATTTGCTCATTTAGTGTTCTCAAGAACTTTAAGGTGTTTGGGGAATTTAAGATGACATACAAAGCATTGTGACAATTATTAAACTCAACCTTAACCTGCATGTTGGTTGCTGAACCAATATCCCCTTTCATTATCATTAAGACAACTTCCAACAAAATCATATACTTTATAATAATATCTAACTTAATTCCATAGCCAAAACTAAAGAACCATTTAACTATGAGAAACAATGTAAGCGGTCATATTACAATTTAAATGGATGTCGAATTACAAAAAACACATTAAAACAAGAAAATAGATATAAATGATTGCCCAAAGTTAAGTCAAAAATCATATTTCTTACACAATAATGAGTAAAAGGGATCTTAAAATGCAAGCAGTTTATGCTCAAAGGAAGCAATGTCTCGATACTGTAGGTTAAGGGGCAAGAAATTGAAGAACTAGAGAAAGTTAACTGTTTTTTTAGCCCTCGGAATTTCCTAGTCCAGTGAATCCAAATATTGTAGCAGAACACAATATATAGTAAGATTGTGAATGTATGGATGAGTTCAAATAAGTCTAGAAGCTAGATTCTTTATTGAAACAAAATATTACAAATATAAACTTGTAGCTGACATATATTGGTTCTCTGAAATTCATCTTTGAGTTGTATTTTTTTATTTGTAATGAAAGTAACTTGAGATTTGGAAAAGAGATAAATAGAAAAGAAGCTTTCTTGGGTTGGAGAGGGATTATCTCCATTAAAACTGGAGCATGTTTAAAGTTGGGATGAACATTATTTCTACGGTTGTAATTTTATAATATGGTGAAATCAAGGAAACAATATTTGGATATGTCATTTGCAAAAAAAAAATTCTATAGCGATGTATATTGACCAAATATTCAATTGTGTGAATTTGTTTATTTCTTTAATTCCCCTCAGGTCGTGAGGAAAGGCGAGGTATGGCATGGTTGTAAATGCAACGTTTTGTTTCTTAAAGCCAAACATCTTACGTCTTATTCATAATTATTTGGCTATTTTAGGCGAGGAGGGACAATTTGCTCTTCCTTTAACATAACCAGCCGTTAAATCATCTACACAATAATTTATTTGTTCTAAAACGCTGACAGGGATCTTCACAACAGGTGGCAGACCACATGGACGACCAGCGATAGCAAAGTGGAGTATGTCATGGTCATTTCCTTTACCCGTCACTGGTATATATTAATCGAGAGGCCTGGTTGGCGAGCTGATTTTTTCTTGTTTTTTAGTTGGAGAGAATGTTGAGCTTGGCGATCAATTGCCTTACACGGCTGTAGTGTATTCGGTCAGGTTTCTGGCTCTACTATGTCTATTTTTTTCTTGACGCGTTAAATTCCTGAAATTTGTTCCAGCATTACCCCATTTTTGTCCAGGCTATGGAGTGTTTGTTTTTGTTGAATCCTGCATCAATCTCAACTTGTTTTAAAGTGATCTTGCCCGATTTGGTCGCTTCTTTATATATTTCTTTAAGCTTCAACGAAATTCTCGCCATCCTTTCACTCATTCTGTAGCGTCTTGACCACTTTGGAGATTATTTTACTACTTTTGCCCTTTTTTTTTGCAAATGCTGAAAATTGTCCCTTATATATAGCACAAACCTGTTTCTTTATCTGCATGTGTAAACGACGGGTTCCTTTCCTGTTTCCTTTTTACTCTGTCATGTTTTATACAGTTCATGCACTGCAATTCGACTGGGGACATATTTTAATGCCTTCAAAATCCGCTCTTGATATTTTCGTCGATATGGCCTGGTAATATCTCAGTAGCGGTTTTACAGGGTATTTTAATATGTCCAGGGTCGAATGGCAGTGATTTTGTGGCTCAGAAGAGATCAATTAGAACACTTTAACGAAGTAAATTTGGAATGTTTTTGTGATAATATTTCGTTGTGTGTCATTCCTTTGCATCATGGTTTTAAGTATCGCCATCAGACTTTGAGCTTCCCACGAGAACACACTGTTCAAGGGGTTCGGGACTCAGGTAGGTTGGTATGCCTTTTAACGACTAGACGGCAGTGCAAGCCTGTCTCTTCCACACTCTACTTCCTTCTTCAGCAAAATACCTCTGTTCATATTTTCTTGCTGTCTACCAAGGGAATGACTTAACTTATACCTTTGTGTTCTTGGGTTTTGAGAAACTCTAACCAGCATCGAACTCAAAACTTCCTGCGGGGATCCAGGACAATTTCCAGACTGCCCCCTTTCCAAGCTATTGCAGCCTATGCTACAACTCTGCAGTACCTACTGTTCTTCCTAATCTATTAAGGGGAGAGGGCAGGAGTATAGGTTAAATCATTTAGCATGACAACATGCACTGAATAATCTAAACCTGCCTCAAATAAACATCTATTAAGCTAAATATTTCAAACCCGGCTCAAATAAATCTCCAACAAACTAAAATATTCAAACCCAACACAGAAAAAAGTACAAGAAGCTGACATATTCAAACCCATATCAAACATAATTCAAAAAACGCAATGTATAATAGAAAATGCCAATTTTCAACAAAAATCCCACAAATAATTTGAGTTCTTTAATGAATTCACGATTCAGCAACAAATGAATACAACAACCTGAATTATTCAGAAATTCGCATCAAAGCTCTTACCACTTTGTAAAGAAGAGATCACTGTAGCAGCTAACACCCATGACTAAAAACCGGGAAGCGAGAGAGAAGAGTTCATGAACACACACTAGAGTGAATGGGCTTAGTTCTTATGAAATACATTAAACAACACCATTAAACCACAATAATTCTTATGAAATCCAACCTCCACTACCCACGTCGTTGTTGACACGATCCTCTATAATACCATTACAGCTCTGCAATAAATTAATTGAGCGATGACACCATTAAACGACACAATAGTTTTTATGAAATCCAACCTCCACAGCGGTTAGCTTTCTACCCAACCATTTAGACAGATGGAACGACTTGGCTCGCATGAACTGTCACATCACTCACTGCTGGTAGTTCGATCAGTACAAATAGTCGGATAGAAAGCTAAAGCCCAACCTCCACTATCCACTCCGTCGTTGACACAATCCTCCATAATACCATTACAGCCCTGCAATAAATTAATTGAGCCTGTATGTACCAAATCCCGTCGAAGTGAATTCCCTCGTTCTGTGCATCACCCTCAGCACTATCGACACAGAAGATGAGGAAGATGCAAGGACATGTCCCATTAAACCGCACTCAATGCATGCTTTGACTTCCATCAATGCACCTTAAAAACTGCTTCCGTCATCAACACTGTCAATGCCTTAGGCTGGCATTCCAAAGTTTAAGCCATTCAGCGAACAACCAATCAAAACAATTAAAATTAACGAATTTAATTTTTTTTTAACTCCTGCAAAGTTAAACATTAGTTTTTTTTAAATTTGAGGATTGTTACAGCCAAAATAATAAAGATGACCTGTATATAAATATCCCCTGTCCAAAACATAAAAAACTCCTCCATCTCTGTAAACTTATGTAGACCTTGTCTAACTTCATAAAAAATATTACATATAAAACACAATTTCAAAATAGTTGTTACAACATTGACATTTCTCTTTTAAACACAACACAATTACAGTTATATTAGAATAGTTTCCTTAAAACTTTTAGAACACAAATAAATTTTTAAATAAAAAGAATAAATTTCTAGCCTTTTTAAAATTTATTAAATCAAAGTTAATGCCATTAAACATCATCATATCTATAAGTGTTTACATTTTTTTTCTTCAATATTATAACATAGATCAATATCAATAGTTTTTTTCTCTACACTTTAAATTAGCTCAACTTCTTTCTCTAAATTATATAAACTATTAACCCTTCATAATATTTATGTTTTGAATTCATCACATAAACAAATTTAATAATTTTTTGTTAACTCCCTTTATTATTATTATGGCGGTGGTTTCAAGGGTGTAATTTGCTCTAATTTAGTTAGGTTTTTTCTAGTCATATTATTATTATTTCATAGTATAAGTTACTCTTTCATTCATTTTCTTATAATAAGGTATTTTTTAAATTTAAATTAATATATTTTTAATTATTATTATAATTATATAAACTAAAAAATTATTACTATAAATAGATGTTCAATTTTTTTTCATGTGGTTCACAACCTCAAGAATAAAGGTAATGGCTTGCTACATCCACAGTAAACTCAAGTGTATGTTACCCGGATGCGTGTGACAAAGTGGACAACAGAGACACGGGGGCTAATGATGGGGCCAACCCGTCATCAGCATGATGCCACCATCGCATCATCCTCATGCTGGCGCTCATTTATGTTGGGCTTGGACGTGGCCACCTCCAGGAGCTCCGAAGGGACACGGTCGTCACCTCATCACGGGATGAATCTAATGTTCCACCCTGGTGTTTGGGCAGACCCGCTATCATGGTTTATGTCTGGCTCTTTAGTCTTTTGGGTTATTTCCGCACTCCCGCAATCCTGCAGCTCTGCCTCTGGCATCCCTCTGATCTCTTGGCTCTCTGTAACATCGTCCCCATCCCTGCGTTCATCATTTCACTTCGCCAACCAGCTATGTCACGAAGGCAACGCAGCACTTCACGTTGTGATCATTTAGGGAGAGGCATCAAAGCTAAATGCCAAATTCAACTCAGAGTACAGGCGAGTGGAGATGGCTTCGACGCTAAGATTCGGAAGCTG
>LPNX011166155.1:90230-104759 GCA_001517045.1 Pseudotsuga menziesii
AAATATCATAACAGTGCAAATTGATAATGAGACATCATTCGAAAACGATCATAGCCAAGGCCCACTTGGTCGTTAATAATGTTTTATATATAAACAAGGGAGGTTGCTAAGCAACAAGTCCGTGCCCTAAGTTATGAAGCTATTGAGCAATGACCTTTGTAATTGTTTTACTGATATCTTGTAGCTTATGAAATTCTAAAACTATATTGTAGCATTATGAAATTGTGAAAATTCTATTGGGAATCTATCCAGGAATTTGATGCATATTTAATCTAAAACTTTTTTGTCTTATAGGTTAAGCATTTTAAGTTTTCATTAGTGTCTTTGGTGTCACTGTTGTTTTGTGGTGATGCAGTCGACGTGGATGCTTCATCCAACAGAGATGTTCTCGAAACGTACCTTTGAAACATATATAGCATTTCTAACCCTTTCTCAAGTTCTTGATCTTTTTCTTTTTTTCCTTCATCTTTATACTTTATCCACAGCCTCTCGATGTCACTGCTGTTTTGTGGTGATGCAGTCGACGTGGATGCTTCATCCAACAGAGATGCTGTCGAATCGTACCTCATAAATATATCCAGCGTGTCTAACGCTTTCTCCCCATTCAAGCTGAGTACCAATCATGTTCATTCATAGAGAAACTAGAAATTTAATTTTTCTAGCAAATTAAATTTTGAGATCTGAAATGGAAAGTAGAAAATGTATTTGTAGGAATGGCAAGTAGCAGTACTTGCCTCGTGGGCGTCTCGACATTTTGTAATCGATATCTGGTCTAGGTTTTCCGGACTATTAAAAGTAATACGCTGGAATTCGTTGTAGGGCACATCCTTAGTTATGAGCCATCTCACCGGAAATATTCCCTTCCAAACGTCATCCCAATAAGCTGCCGACTCTTCAAAATCTACAAGCCCTGCCATTTCAGCCACACCACAGAAATTCTGACTTCCTTGCAGCTGCATGTCGACGCACCAAGATTTAGATTATTTAAATTCAGAATTTTCTTATATTAATAAGATAAACAAAGCAATTGAAAGACTGGTTGGTTATTGGATCAATTCATCAAGAAAAAAGGTATTTAGGAAGAAAGTTATTTTTTTTCTTAAATTGTGAACCTGGTTTTAAATGCTTTACAAATATCATTTTTAAAATGACGTAGACTATTTACAAATATAAACTCATCACAGTATGTGAAGATCAGGTTCCCTTAACATTAAATGAGTTTATTACATACTGGATATTAATCACTATACACAGCATCGAAGTGCTAAAATCACTATGCCACCAATTCCTAGGCTCCAATGCTGGAGGCATGGAAAGAATACTTTTGCAAACACGAGGCAACATGCCCAGTTGTAACCCACTGCCCAAGGTGGGCTGTCGAAGCCACTTGCTGCAAAACCCAGAAGGAAGACCATGCATGGAGTTCATGGCAATGCTAAACACCTGGAATCTATGCATGGAGTTTATGCATACAACGCAATGCTGAGCTGAATATGCGGTGCACAAACTTCCACTTGAGATAATACATGTAATTCGAATGTACTCGTTGTGGAACAAAAAGGGTCATGACCACAGACCTCAGCCTTTTAACATAATCTGTGAGAAACTCCCTCAAACTTTCGGTGCGATGCGTCCCTGAATCTTTCACTAAGAGAAGGCGCTGACCATCCCAAGCATACTGCAAAGAGACCCCTCTGGTCTGCACCAAAATGGGTAGATGCAGCAGCTCTTTCTGCTTATGGTTATTTTCTTGCTTGGGCCAATCTGGACATGTATCAGTCATGCATGCCTGTAGGTTTAATTTGAAGGGCTTTCTCTGAGATAGTGAATATTTCACTTTCTGCTTCTGCTTGTGCCAATAAAGACAGGTCTGCAGATTTGGATTGAAGAATTTTCTACGAGACAATGGATATTCCACTTTCTGCTTCTTTTTCCATGAGTCTGTCGGAATCCCCTCCAGATCGCCCAGGTGCCATCCTTCATCGTTCATCATAGCAATGGAACGCATGCTCATGGTTGAATCATATCATCTTTTGGAACTGATAGCTTAGATGCTATATGAGATGTTGATGAGGGCGTCTAATGCTGTGGAATCGACTGAACATCATCAGCTGGCCTGTTTCTAACAACTATGTATATGCTCTTGGTATTCTTGAGTTAAAAGATACCAATGTTGGCTTGATCCATTCCTTCTCACGCACTATCAGATGGAGAACTTCTGAAGAGAGTATCACACTTGGTTAAACATGCATTACCCGAGGAACATCATCAGTTGGCCTGCGTTTTGACAGTAGCATCGTGATTCTTCGTCTCCTAGACACCTCTGAATGGCGGTATTAGCAAAGAAATTCAATCTGGCATGCTATCCCAGTGTATAGAATTCAGTTTCAGTCCTACAATTATTGCACGCAGGGCTGAGCCTTACATGACAGAAACACCGGCTTCCACAAACAGTGATACAACTGCAGAGTTTTTTTCTTATGATGACATGTGGATGAATTATTCAGAAGAAGCGCAGTTGGAGTCCAACGAAGAATTCTTGAATGATGGCGATAATAATATTGAGAAGGAATTCGGAGGTTTTGATGATATAGGTAAAGGGGCCGAAATCCGAGAGGGAGGTTGAAGTTTTGGATGCTTGAATCCATTATTTTGCAGATCGGAAAAAAAGAACCCTCCAAGCTAGTGCATCTTCTGTACAGAGCAATTCAGGCAAGATAGAATTTCTAGAAACTACAGAAAAATCGCTGCTCAGCTGCCCACCATCTCGAGGTATAAATTTTGAATGATGCACATATCTACGATATCCACAGATCTTGTTCGAAGCACAACAATGGCGGGGCGACTGCTTGCAAAAAGATTAGCAGACAAAACCCTCCCCTTTCAGAGCAAAAATCTTTCAACGTTGGCAGTGAGGGTGTGATATTGAAGAAACAGCCCGGGGATTAGAAGAAAGGCGGATTTCTCTCCTTTTGGCTTATCAGGTATGAACGACAGCATGGTTGTTATATGGTAATTTGCAGTAATTTGCACAAACCAGTCTTTTGCCTTCATTGCTTGATTCATTTTAATGTTTAAATCATTTTCTGCCATTCCGAGAACATTCCTTTATCTTCTTTGCTTGATTTATATTTTGTCTGATAATATACCTTTGCAAACATTTCTTTATTCATTGTGAAGTAGATCCCTTCAGTGAGATGGTGTAGCGGAAGAGTTGTGAAAAGCTCCATTGAAAATATGGCCAAGGTAAAGTGATAGAAACCCTGTAACCGAGAGGAAGAGTTGTGAAAAGCTCCATTGAAAATATGGCCAAGGTAAAGTGATAGAAACCTTGTAACCGGTTCGTTCTGGGTTTTCGTTGTTACTTTCCAACTACAACAACAATTTTTTTTTTCCATTGTTCTTTTGAAGGGGATGCAAGTGCAAAAACAACTTTCGGTTGCCGTTACTCTTTCTGAAACACAAAACATTGCAGAGCAATGAAATGAAATGAAATGAAGAAATTTACTATTTAAACCAATTCTTTCTTAACATACCTCAAATCATGGAGGTTGTAGCAGCTGATTGTTCTTGGTTGTAGCAGCTGGATGTTCATGGGGAACCTTCTATCACCTATATCCACTCTGGCACTCTTGCAGAGCGCTCTAAATGGCGGATGTTGATGTTCATGGCACAGCTTAAAATGAAGTAGCCATTTCTGAAATCTCATTAGCAGTAATAGAGGTTCAGATGGATGGCTTTTGATGTCATTGTTGCTGGTGCTAGACAAGGGCAGATGGATGACTTTTGATGCCGCTTTTGATGCGGCTGGTGCTAGAGAAGGGCGATGGGAGGGAAGTTAAAGGCAATGCGAGAGCAGGGCGGAATTTTAAGGCGGTGGGAGGGGCTGTGTCAAGCAGATGAATGATGACTCACAGCTTCCTTTCGATTTGGCAGCAGCTGGACACAATTGCCACATAAAATCTGCAAAGCCGTGCATCAACTAGCAACTTGTAGAGTACATAGAACAAAGGAAGATTACATTTTGATTACATTTAATGTTAGCCAAGTAATGCTAGAGATTCTCTAGCATTACAAGGCTTGACAAAAAAACTTCAAAAATTCCCTGATCACTGCCCATCAATGTATATTTTAACATAAGGTTTTTGTATGAACAACCTCGGGATGAGGCCAAATAAGAGGCCAAAGTTTGTAATTGGTTTATATAAAGTGCCTTTCATTTTTATTAGTCCTTCAAAGTTTAAAAGTTGCTTTGATTTGCGTGTCAAACAAATGAAATGACGGCAAGGCCGTTCATAGAGTCCCTGCTAGCCGAGGGCAGGGACTAATAATATTATGTAATTAAAACTTAATTTAGACTTATTGCTAACAGCTTTCGATTTTATACAACGACATTATTTTGTTTGTTTCCATGATCGAGAAACCAAACGGGTAAAACAAAAAACAATAACTTCGGCACTTATTTTCCAAAAAGTATGAAGGAAAAAAATGTTTTACAGAAATCATGATACATTCCTCCATGAAGGAGGATAAAGAAAAATATGAACAATCCCTGCCACTTCCACCAAATTTTTTTGCAAATCACTCTTTAATATCTCCAAAAACTATCAATAATAAAATAAATCATCTTTCTACACATTCTACATTCTAGCTTTTCATGACAAAAACGAGCTTTTCATCATCCCCTTAGGCCTTCTCATTCAAACTAGCAACAAAAATCTTTATTACAAGGCTTCACAAAAGATAATGAGCTTTAAACATGTGGGAGCTTTAAACATGTTAAGAAGAGAATGTGAGAACCCTAATCTTCAATGACCTCAACTTCACTAGTTGGAGTATTGAATGTTAGAGCAAATCTAACATGTTGGACAATAACAATCATCATATGGCCAAGGTTTATCAGGGTGTTAGTGTTGTCGGTCACTTTGAGTTGGAGTTGGCCAATGGAGTGAGTCAAGATGGAAAACTTATGATTCATCGAATGTTGGAAGGACATCACTAATGAGGTTAGGGTTTAAAGGTCTTGGGTAGATTTGGTTGGGGTGGATTCTTGTTGGCAATCTCCATGCGAGTTTGGTTTCGGGTGTGTACAATGGAAGATAAGTATGAACACTAGAGAAATAATGGTCGGGTCCACCAAAAAAGGGTTGTGAGGGATTTATATTAAACTTATCAACATGATGCAAATAATCTTTTGACATGGGCAACAAATAAGGGTTTCCAAGACCACCCAAGAAAGGTTATTAGAGATACATATCAAAATGATCCCTACAATGCAAGGATTCTTTTGAGGTAGGTACAAATAAGGGCTTTTTGGACCCCCAAACCTTTTTTTTTAATTTTAAAGTTGGTACAGTTTTTTTATCTTTGTCGAGTATTATTGTGTTGACATCATTCCCAAAAGATGTAGCACCTTTATGTAGCCTCCCATAGAGAATCTAGTTGCTACATTGACTACTTTGATAGAGTGAAGATTTTCATTTGTGGGTTACAGAGAATAGTTTCCAAGGTCCTAAAGACAAGGGATTGTTAGGTGATATAGCTCTATGATATATGTGTAGGGTTCAATAGTAGTACTTGGGCCAATCTCTCACGATGTTAACTAAGGATTTTCAATTGTGCCCTTAGCCATACTACCCAACTACATAGGTTGCGAGAGTATATTCCCAAATGTTGTGCTTGGCTCTACTATAACAACAATATGGTTGATTGGATGATCTACAACTAGTTTGATGTAATCTAGCGGACTTCCAATATACCCAAGGGTAAGTGGAAGTAAGATACCATATGTAGGTCATGATGTCTAATGTGGTACTACTCAAAGGGGTACCAACAAGAGCTATAATAGTGTCTAATAATTGTACCAACCAAAAATGTGACTAAGTACGAACTATTTTCGATGCATGTATTGTTCTTCGGACACATTTTTACTCATTGAATGAAAGGTCTTTTAGGTTATTTAAAGATGCAAAACAGGTCTATCCTAAAATTAAATTCTATGAAATATTGGAGGCATATTGGATCATGAAAGTGGATATAATACCAATTGTGGTGTTATTTAACCCCGCAACTTAAAACAACATGGGATACCCAAATATTTAAGATGCAATAAATCATAAATTATAAAGTAGAATAAGAAACATCAGATAGTAGAAAGATAAATATGGTTGGAAATGAGTCTTTTGTTATGAGAATAGATTCTATCACAAAGTTGATAGTGTTATCAGAGAAAAAAACTCATTAAAACATTTTTCAAGTCCAAATGTTGACCAATTAGATATTCAAAACTATTACTTAAAACATTTTATCGTTATTTACTTTTTATATTTATCGAAGGATATTTGAAAAAAAAGAAATTGAACAAATATATAACTTCCAAACTGAAAGACCAAATTTGGTGTTTAATAAGGTACCAATCAGAACAACCTATGTGAGAATATGCCTTCACGTCTCCGTTAAGTACACATGATTTATGATGCGTTAAATAGCAAACCATAGTTTTAAGTACACATGATTTATGATTTTCAACGTAAATTGTTTTAATTATGGTTGACGAATCAATTTACTACGGTTATCCCGCCTCAATAAAATGAGTTCAAAATTTTGAAATTAATTGTTGACACTTATTTTGTGATATGGTTTTTTTTTTAACTTATCATTAGGAGTAGAGTTTTCATAAAATATGAATTGAATTTTATTTTTTCTTAAAATGGTAAATCTATAATTTAGTTATCAAGATTGAAGATGGTAAATTTATAATTTAGTTGTCAATTTGGATAGTAGGAGGGTTATTTTTTTTTTGCTATTATGCATAAATGTGAGTCAACTCACTATTGTTATTCAAGGTAAACCATGTCCTTGGTTTCTAGGAGGATAGAGTTTCACTAATGGCCTATGAAATACAATGACTATTTGACCATTCCTTATTACTAATGAAATTTATATGTTAAAATTGTTTAAAAGTCCAGTATTGTTTAAAGATGTGGAGGATTAACCAAAATGTCAAATTGAAAAATAAAGTGATATTAAAAATATTATTACTTCGAAGTTTAAAGAAAAGATGTGGTGTAATGAAAATTTAGATGATACAAGAAAATTAAGATATAAGAAGGATGTCATTAACACTAGTTAATGAAGATCTCAATATTAAATTAAATGGTTATTACAATAAGGATTAAGGATATCTTTTTAACTAAGAGTGGGAGGAGTTCTCATTATCCTTAAGGTAATATTGAAGTAAGTTTTTCTTGGGGGTTGGGAAACATCTCGAACAAAAGGAAAACTATATGCATTATATCTAAGGATTGAGTTCTTGAAGGCTCGCCAAGGTAAGGAAGCCAAAATTTTGGGGGATTCACTCTTTGATATTTAGAAAATGCATATAAGGAGGATGTATAAGGAGGAGACCCTTCTCCATCGAAATTTTCAAAGACTTCTTGCAAATATGGATGGGATATATGCACAATTATTTCATATTCTCCGAAGCTATAATGACATTGTTGATCAAAGAGTGAATGATGTGGGAACCCCCTATTAGGTTTTGTATTCCCTAATCATATTATGAAAGGAAACAATATGACAATATCCAACTCTCATATAGTATTAACTCAACATTAAAGTATGAAAATGACACTTGGAATCTGCATATTTTGTAGATACATGTGAGTCTCTCTTCAATAAAGGAATATGTAAGGGAGACTTCAATGCCCCTTGTGCCCTCAATCCTCATGTTCCTTTCTTAAATGCCAAAATTATTGGCACTTTAAACCTTCCTCTATGTCAGCTATGCGGTTAATGTGGGAACCTATGGTGGCAATTTATGTTGGCTATGATGGAGAAGGAATCTAGCTAGGCTTGGAAATTTAGTGGGACAATGAATACTACAACATAAGTAGACTTGGAAGAGGATATTAGCTCTCATTGTTCCTCCCATGGATGCATTGTTCAAGTTGCAATCTCTTTCGAGGAAATAAACACCCATAAGCTAATACAGAATTGAATCATGTAATTTGGATAAACTGGGGATCAAATAAATCCCAATAAGCCATAAACATTACACATGAAATACTAATTCCATCGATAGGCTACAAGCATTTACATGAATAAGACCTTTAAACAATAAATGAAATTATAGAATGAGCAATCAACCAGATCATAAATGAAATAGCATGACAGGTAAAAAGAGCTTATTAGTTTATATATAATCAATAATAGTCATCCAATTACATAAGAGTTATAAGTGCTAGCTTGAAAAATCAAAGCTCCAAAAGCCTCTCCTTCAGTGAAAAATCCAACCCCAAAACTATATGTTTGTCTTCATTTTATCATTACAAAGGTAAAGTAGTTCCATAACTAATTTCTAGGTCGAAATTTGAAACAATTACATCAATTAGTTACATGATAACTCAAAATCTTTAAAGACAATTAACCCAAAAATAGCAAATCAGATTTTGGAAAATTTGGTGAATTTGTGAAACTTTGGGTCTCAAATATGCCTTCATATCTCTCGATCCGGGACACCTGTGAAAACATTGAGAGAGGTGTTTTTAAATGAGTCTGTTATGAACAAAAACCTCTCTTAGTTTTTAAAAATTTCCCTTCAATTGATCGGAATACGTGCTGAAAATTTGTGACTAAAACAAGAAATTATTAAATAATTCAAACCCTGAAAATATGCCACGAAGATGAATTCGAATCTCTCAAATAATAACAGTTGTTACAAAACTGAGAGAGGTTTTTGTGAATGAGTCTGTTGTGGACAAAAATCTCATTTAGTTTTCCAGAATTTATTTCCATCACCACGTAATCTGCTCCCAATGATAATGACAAAAACAGGAAAAACTGAGTTGCTACAGGAATCTCCTCATGAAAATATTTGACAAAGGACTAAAAAATGAGGGTAAGATTATAAAGCAAACTTGGAATAAACTTTTATTATAATTTTTTGAAAGCTTAAAGATATACATATTAACTAATAAGCCCAAAAGACAAACCTTAAAACTAAATTAATGAAATAATTCAACCATTAAAAGCATTAAATCCAACAAAAATTACTGATTGTCAAAAGTTCTTAAAATCAACATAAAATGTAAAATCATTTTACACCAATGGTTGAAAATTAGGACAAAAAGAACAAATAAACTAAGAACAAGATCTAGTTATAACAAGGCCAATGGCCATACAAAACTGTTTCAGCAAAATAAGGACATATGTAATCAAATAATAGAGTTTGTAAATCAAATGATCAAACTATATATGTTCTTCATCATGTGGTATGTCGCTATATATGAGCTCATATCTCTCTATCATATAAAAAAGAGCATAACTAAATTCACATGATCATCTGAATATGTATGTGATCAGTCCAAATCCCATAATCATTATGGTAGAGGCCCCAAATCTGATTCATTGACCGAATCCTTAGTTCATGCCCATTGCTTCCTAAATCCTTCATTAATTTTATATCCAGTTTAGACACATAGTTAGCCACCACGTTCCTCTCCCTATATATGTGATGAAATGTAATGGTCTGATAAAACATTATCTATATGAGAATGTCTTTATATAGTGGTCTCGGGATGATGTTCTTTAGGGGTTTCCTCAATCTTAACCAATCAATCACTAGTAGAGAATCATCGAATACTTGTAGCTTGTCCACCCCTTTAGAATGTGCCAGAATGAGTGCCAATTTTAGTGCCCTCAGCTCAATAAGATTATTAGTATCCCTCCCAATCTCTACAACAAACTTGAACCAGTGATTGTCAAATATATAGATGATGCCACCTACACCTCCTATTCTTGATCTTCCTTGAGAATCAAAGAAGCACTGACTATCAAATTTGTCAATCACCTCCTCCTTGATGATTCTCTGCTTTGTGGAAGCTGGTGATTGTGGAAAAAGTTCCAATATGTCCACACTTTTTGAGGTATAGACCATGGAAGGGATTTTGATATCCTCAAATATAGTCTTGTTCCTGGATAACCAAACCCCCCCAATCATCAAACCAGTAAAGCTCAGAAATCTAAATAATTTTAATTATTTAACTTATCTTGTAAAACAACATCAAAACCACTACCCTACCATACTGATTGTTGATAAGAAAAATGATCAAAGTTAAGCTTATAACATACTTAATAAAGAAAAAAACATAGAAAACATCATTAAGACACCGTCTTAGTTAGATTAGTTTTAACATATATCAACGTATTTATCTACATTATTTCATGTTAAGGTGTCAACATCCCATCAAAGTCTTATCTAAGCATATTTATATACATCATTTCATGCTATTGTTAACATCCAAACTTTTAGACAATGAATAAAAAATCATCACTAATCGGTGAGTCTTAGTTTATATTATTTTTAACATATGTATGTTACGGTGTCAACATCCTCACTTTTAAATAATGAATAAAAAATCATCACTCATTGGTGAGCCTTAGTTTAGATTTTTTTTAACATATATAAATATATCTACATCATTTAAGGTGTCAACATCCATACTTGTAGACAATGAATAAAAAATCACCACTAATCGGTGAAATCCTTAATCTTATAAAGTTCAAATTTCTTTCTTGCTATGTTAAAGTTCAATTGTCTTTCAACCTATGTTAAAGTAGGTTTTATAAAATTAGGTTTGAAATATACTTATAGAAAACAAACATAAAGGACATCATTGAAATAAATTTAAACATCTTTATATATACCATTTTGAATATTCAAATTTATATCCAATGAATGAGTTGATAACTAGAAGAAAGCTTTTGGGTGCCACAACAACCCAAACCTACTTAAAAAGATTTTAAATAAATTTAAACATCTTTATATATATTATTTTGAATATTCAAATTCATATCCAATGAATGAGTTAATAACAAGAAGAAAGTTTTTGGGTGCCACAACAACCCAAACCTACTTTAAAAAAATAGAACATTGGATACATGCATACACAACTAATTGATTTAGACATCTGTAAACACAAAATTTATGTAAGGATTTTATGAATATAATAATATGGGAAATGGTATCGGTTATCACAAAATTTATGTGTAGGATTTTATAAATATAATGATGTAAGGATTATTTTTCAATCTTTGTAAAGTGGTAAGTTATGTTTTTTTGTTAATGTATTTATTGATAAAAATGTTTCCTGGATGCGAGTGTCACATGTTTTGATGTTGGTGATTATGGCCTTGGGTGGTGGGCTGACAGGGTGGTGAGGATGTCACCTTGCATTAAGGGCCTTTGTCATCACCTAGGTTGCAATTAAGGCTCACCGATGACGAGTTCGAGGGTATTTGCGCTGGCGAGGAAGGAAGTTTTGGGAATTTACCCTCAGCATCTAGAGATGGCCCTGCATTACTCATGTCAAGGGTTGGAAGTCCCATTTTTCCGACGCGTAGGGGGTTGGAAGGGGAATCATCACCTTAACTCTCCATTAATGGCTTCTCGGCTCAATCATGTTATTGACTAGTTTATGGTTCTTGCGAGGGAAGTCATAAGGCCTCACTTCCTGGTATCATGTTTGGATCTATCTCATATCCTCTCCTCCTGGTTCGGCACTGATATACCCTATTAGTCATTCCCACCGTATTGCTCCCATTGGAAGTACCATCCTCAGCTTGTTTCTCAAAACTATTACTGCGTCTCTGGTCAGTGCACGTGGGATGCTTTGCACACCAGTTTGTGTCTGGCCCTTCAGTTGATATAGACGCTGAGAGATAATATTGGCCCCGAAGTTAAGCTTCATCACTATACAACCATGTCCCGACAGCATGGCATGCCTCGTCGTGGTTGCAGTGGAAGAGGACACGTTCAACGTGGTTTGCATCTAATGCAAGAACATGGCTACAACATTGACGTTTCCATGCCAATGCAGACATTGATTGACAAGTGGGAAGCTAGGTTGATCAACGAACACTTTGCCAGAGGCATTGGAGGGGGATGTATCAATCATTAATGGATTGTTAAGAACATGATGGGCTCCCTCATGGAATATATGGTTGGCACTTGGAACTACACTCGAAGTTTAGTTCTCCAGAAAAAAAGCAGGTTGTTTGAACTCGACACTTAGCTAAACAAGCAGGATGCGACTACAATGTGGAAATGTCTGGCTCTGGGTCTTTGCACGCTATGAAATAATGAAAGGGTTAGTGGCAGCGTCACAGGGGCACCCATGACTTTCGTGGACATGATCTCTGTATCGGTTACGCCTCTCTCGTCGTATGTTCTGTTTCCAATACCTTCTAACATCACTCAGTAGAGAAACAAACGTGTCTGTGACATTAAGGTATCAGTTTGCAAATCCTCTCCTCTTCTTGTTAAGCAGCCTGAAATCACAACTGATGAGGATTTCCAAGGGGTTTTTCCTATCATTGAGGAGAACCCGGTCCCTTAATCTTGGAGTCGATGAAGAAATTGCAACCTGTTTGGATTACCTCTGTTTTACTTGTTTGTTCTCTTATTTTTCGTTTTCTTTCAGTATATATCCATATTTATGTTTATATGTTTATGAAACTCATGTATTTTGAAGTTTAGTATTCGACCCCCATCTTCTATATGGGTTATCGTGCCATATTTTGTAATGGAACTAATTTGCTTACTGTTTTGACGAGTTGGGGTGGAAGGTTTAAACCACCCCAACAATATGTTCAGGATTGTTTTTGTTAGCACTCACAATTGTACCCAAGGTTGCAGAAGGTAAATCCCAAGGTAACAATGGAACCACTTTAAGAAAGCCTAGTTGGATTCTTCCTTTCTAGAGAGGGATCTCTCATTATTTTTAATAGGGCCATATATAAAACTAAAATAAAATTTGGATTATGTTTGTGGTTGAAACGAGGCAAGCATACATTGGGCTATGGAGTCACAAGTATTCATGAATCACAGAAATAAACACTAAGAGAAATAACCCAATACAAACATTGAAATAAAATATTGGGCACCATGTATATGTTGGAACCATCCCACACGTATGTAAAGGGTCAATAGAGTTGCCTTTTAGATATTGATATGGAAAGAATTAGGAAGGAAATGGTAGATGTGAATAAAACGAACCTAGACAACTAATGGAAAAAGGAATCAGAAGTATGGAAAGGGTAAGTAGAGTTTTGAGTAAAACAAAATAGGAGAGGGTTCATTAGATAAGTAGATAAAGGAGAGATGTGAAATTTAATTTATATAAGTTTTGATTTAGGAGATAAAAGAAGTTCAAATTATTTTTATTATGTTAAGATGAATGTTGAAAAGAAAAAATTAAAATAAGTTTGGTAAAATAAAATACGAAAAGCTATTATTATAATATCTTTTTTAATATGATAAGGGTGGTAGTTGTAGGGGATTTTTATATGTTTTATATGAAATATAGAATATTTTTTTTAATATGATAAGGGTGGTAGTTGTAGGTGTTTTTTATATGTTTTTATGTGGTTTGGGAATTGTTTCGATTAACTAAGTATAAATATTAAAATATATGCCTTATATCTTTGAACAGTTTTATTGGAGGTAAACTATATGAAAAAGGTTATGTTTTTAGGTGATTTCTTTTTCATAATCAATCAAGTCACGGAGAGAAAGCTCAAAGATGGAGCATGGAGCATTTTTATAGAACTTTTCATAGAATATTAGGAAATTTGGAAGTAATGAAAAAGTTGTTTTTTATGTTCGAAGAAACAATAATGGTTTGGCATATTGAAAAGCTACTTAAGTCATCTATTTTGGATAATCAGTAAAAAATTGGGGTCTCCAATAAAAGGTTTTGGGCCTTCTAAATTGATTAAGATGACATAATAATAAATTTAAATTGATGAAGATGACATAATAAGAAATCAAACCACATTAGTAATATAAGCCATGATGTGTAATATAAGTCATGCTGTGGGAAATATATGCATCACATGGAAACAAAGTAGCCTTTGTTCTCATGAAAATTATATAGCTTTTAAATTTTTGTGCGAGGGTGAACTAGAGCTTTTTTTGTGCCTTATGACCCTTTCCTATTTACAATTCAATTCATAGCGTGGACTAAAATTTATGGTCTTTGTAGGTCGATCTTTTAGTATAGGTGGAATATCTAATGGCTTAGAGTCTTTAATTAAGGGAAGCAATTTTGGTGGAGGCTAAGTTCGAGAGGAACTGAACATTTTTTTCATGATAGAATGCCCTTGAGGAGACATCTTGAGAAGTGACATAAGTTGGCTTGGGTAATTGGAAAGCAACTTAGATGGTGGTTGCACTTGGACATTTGATTATGATTTGGAGGTGCACTCTCATGAAGACAATAAGCTTGCAAGATGTATGGCATATGCCCTTAAGGAAGTGCTTATGTTTTTGGTCTAATTTATAATTTACTAGTTGGATTAGAGTCAATGAGACCTTTTGGGAAATTACAGAGGACTGGGTATTACACCCTTGAGGTTGGACATGTCCTTCTTGTTGATGTATATGTAACTTCGGAATGTATTCTTCTATGTATTTTATATTATTGTAACCCGATGTTTATTCCGGGATGTTTCTATTATGTATTTGAG
>LPNX011166176.1:0-16667 GCA_001517045.1 Pseudotsuga menziesii
ACATCTAATTTTGTTTGGGCTGAAAGTTCCTAGGTCCATTATTCCTTTCCATTGTGATCAATCTATTCTGCATGTCATTCAATTGTGCAGTATGATTGGCCATCTATTGGTTTTGACTAGTAACCGAGTTTTTTATCATATCTGCCACCTTTTCCATGGGATCTTTAGAAGTTCCCTTTTCTTCCGATTCGACATATTTATCCTTGGTCTCTTTATTGTAGGAAGTGTTTCCCCTAGTGTAACCTGGAATGTCAGACTTTCCTAAAGATTGCATATTCTTTTTTATTTTCTCGGTCAATTCCTGGGCAGTTTTCAGATCGACCGGATCTTTATCTCTCAACTGGTACCTTGATTCACCGATGAAGGCTTCAATGTAGGATATGAGGATGGAGGCATTTTTTGGATTGATGTCTCTAGGAAGGTCCGCAACCACACGCCTGAATTTAGTGTTAAATTCATCCATGGTTTCATTCTCCATCATCTTTATGCTATAAAGGGAAGCAAGCAGATGTCTTGGTTCCTTTTTTTCTCCCCATTTCTTCCTAAAACCATCTTGGAATTCACTAAGAGTTTTATATCAATCATCATCTAGGTCAAGGTACCATTCTTCAGCTTCATCTTCTAAGGATAAAGCAAAGAGCTTCATTTTGACATCGTCATGGTCATGGGAAGCATCATTGCAATAACTGACTAGGTGTTTTTCAAACTTTCGAAGTTGAGACTTGGCAGTGATGGAATTATTGCCCTAAAATATGGGGAGCTTATTGATAGCATCTTTTGGAATGGCATGGGGAGCACCTTCTATCTGAGAAAAGTGAAGGGATTTGAAGAATTCTGTCATTTCTTGAGATTGGTGAACATGACTCTCTACAAATATGTGATGGATATCTGAGAGGGATTGGTCTCCTAAATCTTCAAGGTTTCTATGAGAAGTCTGCCTATTTGATATTTCCCTAATAAAACTTTCGGGATCAAGGAGAGGATTGGATAATTGTCGGTGGTTTCTTTGGGTAGAAATTCTTGGAGGGATGTTAGACACTGGAGTCGCCAGATGGATCGAGTTTTAATTTTTATGTTTTTTAAAGACAAGATCAATCAATTTTTTTTTTATATTTTTAGTTGTTTAGAAAAAATTTAAGCTAAGTTGTACTTAGGAATAAAAATATTTATCCCCGGCAATGGCGCCAAAAGGTGTTACCGCCTTTCACACACCTAGGGGGGAACGTGGCAGAAATCTTCAAGCCACTTGGTGTGTCCTTGGGGGCAAGTCTCGAGTCAATTAGGCTGTCACCTTGTTCTTGACTGCTCTGTTTAGGCTCAACTCCTAACGAAGCCAAGGGGGGTAGACCCTATTAAGTTAATAAGGCAAAGTTATTTAGTATGATGATGTTAAATTGAATGATTTACTTAGGAGTTTGAAATTTAACCATAAACAACCATAGATGACAAGATAAAAAATGAGCGCACAAAAACATAATGCTGAGACACAATATATATATATAGAAAAAAAATAGCCAGTGCCTTAAAATGGAGTCATAAAATAATCAATGTACTTACATGTGCTTGGAGTGAATGTTTTGCGATTGCCTCTTAGTATGTTTTAAGCTAAGAGTATGTCCAAAACTAAACCTTCATGGATACCCGCAAGGAATATGTGGGATGAATGGATTCTTTGAGACTGTTGTTCATAATGCACCCGAAGGTGTAGCATAGATTGATGCCTTGAGGTCACTTTTTAGGAGTTCCTGCTTCCTTTGGGTATTTTGCCACCACTTATGGTTTGATTGAGGGGTTGGATTTTCGCCTGACGGTGGTTGATTGGGGAAGGTGAAGACTAATTAAACTAATCACTCATGTTTCTTTTGATGCAGCTTGAATGATCGGATGAACTGCAGCCAAGTACAGAGCATACACATCGGAGAGTCTTGTCAATTTTAGCAAGTTTTAAAAGATGTGTTTTCTTAGAAAGAAAAACCCTCCAGGAACCTCTTTCGGTCCAAGTGGACCTCAATCAGGGAATCAAGGAGGGGGTTTATTTTAGAACAATTACTTAAATAAATTAATGATAAGCAGCAAGAAGAAACAAATCACAAGTTTTCTAATTATTCCTACCATGCATCTCTTTCCCCTTGCGGGTCAATCAGGAAGTCGTGGGGTAAGTATTCAAGTTACTTTGATACTGAAATGTGGAATATGTAATAAAGTAATCAAATCATGTTGTTCTACATGAATGAAACTAATCTAAAGTGAACAAAAATAAGACAATGCGAAAAATAACAAAAAAGGCGTGAATCCCCCCAAGGGGGATGGGGAATGGGCTCGAAAGAGCCTATTCAGAGAAATTTTTTATTATCTGCTGTTACAATATCAATAAAATGATCTGAATCCTCTTGGTTCTTATATATAATGAAACCAATATCTTACAACTTTCCCAAAATTTAAAATTTACAGTCAAAGGGGAGCCCTGGGGGATTTGAACGATCCCAAAGGCCACTTTCAAACTGCAGCTTCTCCTCTTTCTATTATTTATGCTAAAATAAATTGATATTATTATAATGAAATATGCCTAATATCACTTTGAAATTACCTTTGGGTCAGCCTACTTTAAACCAAACAAAACTAAGTTGAAACTAGCTAAAACGGTGAAAAAGGAACCAAGGAAAGCAAGCTTTCCTTGGGATCTTGGCTTGTTGTTTGGAAAGAAAATAAAATATGCACTGATTTCTGGATTTAATCTTTTTAAAATAGAAAAATAAATATAGAGCATGCAACCTACGGATTCTCTTTAAATTGCCATGCAAAACGGACGATTTCCCTAAACTAGATCTAGAATGCTTTATGAAACCGTTTAGGAATGAGATCTAGATTATGAGCCTTGAAATAAAATATCTATGTAAGTTTTAATTTGAAATTATAGATCTAAATAATGAAAAATCTTGAAAACAAAGTATCCAGGTAAAATTTGATTTTTTGGAAGAGGAAGAGAGAGAAAGAGTGCTGGAAGCCTTGAAGATCAACCGTGGAGCTTTCTGGTGGAATGTCGAGCGACTATGCCTTTGAGAAAGTTTTGGAGAAAGTGAGGAAGAAATCTAGATCAACACCCTCTCCAATCTAGGAACCTGCAACTGAATCCAAAGACTTCCCAAAATGTTTGTGAGATCTAGTTAATACATAAACAAATATTTCAGAATAGCATGCATCTAAACTTATAAAACATGTTGAATCTATATCTCTAAACATGCATCAAAAGGAAAGAGATGGCCGATAAACTTATTAACAAACTCCTTTTCTATCAAGATCATAATAAACTTATTATCAATCATTTGCAAGGAATCCACAAACAATCAGCAAATTATGAACATAGATACATGTTACCTTAGTAAAACATGGAAATGCTCATCCACACACACAATAACATGACATCGTCTTGCCTCCAAAGCTTCTCTTTATTTCAAATGAACAATAACAACAATACAATAGCAATAGCACCTCAATCCTAGTTCTAACTAGCTTGGAAGAGGTAATATGTGCTTTATTTATAACAATAACAAGAGATCTAGCCCAAGGGGGCGCAATTCCCAAGGAGAGAGAGACTGCAGCTGCATGTGGAGTGAATCTAGGCCTGATCTATGTCTAACTGAGCGTGATCTGAGTCTCGCTGAGTGCAACTATCAATCGGAGGGCTAATCTGTCTGACACCTCAACCTGCTGACTGAAGCATCCACCAAAACTCAACTAGAGAAGCCCACACATATGGAGGAGAGAGGGAGGGCACATTTTCCAAAATTGCATGCAATAATGCACTCCCAACTCAGCCCAGATCACCTCCTTCAGTCAAGGAATTGTTAGATCTAGTCAATCCCAAGCCGATGAGACTGATTTCAGTCAAATCGGAGCAAATCCCAATGATTTAGGATTTTAAATTTTCTCCATTATTTAATTAATTTATCAATTAAATAATCAATATTTGATTTTTAAGGTTTTTTGACCTAAGTGATGGACAAATCACTCAAAACTTAGGAAAAGTGGGTTTATGGGTTTACAAGGTGCTCTAAGGTTGAAAATGAGCACCCCCATGACTGAAACTTATTTCTGAGCCCACTTTTATTACAAAACCAATTTTTCCAATTAGACTATTAAAAAATAGCCTAAGTTTTGTGGAAAAATTAAAATTAAAAAAACTTAAAAAAAAAAAGCAAACCTAGGGGGACTTAGACATGTTCATATGACTTTGACCATGATGCCTAGCATGTTTATACATTGACACATAGACTCTAATAACCTCAATAGGCCTAAATGCCAAGCCGACCACCCCAACTTTGGAGGTATTGAGTGAAAAACTCAAAAATTATCAGTCGTTTATTCAACAACCAATAATAACCAAGGGAAAAAACACCCTGGGATGACCGGATTGACAAATAAAGTCTAAAAGACCGAGTCTTTTACAGACACTATCATGCTAGAAAATATTATTACAACTCCCATATGGGGTATGAACATGTGATATAGTACAACAAGCACTTCCGAAGGCGTTCTAAAGTCCGAACAAATCATCTTTGTCGGGTTCACCAGGCTCATTTGATAAAAAACCACTAAGTACAACTTAGGTGGTAACAAGTAGCAAGCTGGAAGAGGATGGCAAGGAGGTTTAGAGCTAGGAGTGAAGGTGCTAGGGCATCATACAAGGAGTAGATACGATGATCAGGTTGCGATGTGGGCGTGAAAGCATGGGGGAAATTCATGGACGAAGGTTGGAAAACGTAGCTGCCATGTAAGACTACGAGCCATGTGGATATGGTAACACTGGAAGGAAGGACAAAAACGAAGGTTGTTGTGGTTGAAGGTGTTGAGGAAACTTGTTAACATGAAGCAAGGCCCACGGGAAGAGGTCACAGTAGCAAAATTGCAGAGTATGGAGGAGATAAGAGCTATGCGCCGGTGGTATGTTTCCACCACGAAGGAGGGCCATGAGGTGTTTTAGCAGCTCATGGAGGAAGCGAGGATGTAAAGAGAGGCTCAAGGGTTAAGCCCAGGTATAAAAGAGAGATACTGAAGCTCAAGAATGGACTTAGTAAGGATATAGGTGAAATAATGCCCAACGAAGATGAGGGGCAAGCTGGGAACAACCAAGAAAGTGAGGTCGTTGATGGTTTTGGTGATTACGGAGTAGGTGAGTAGGAATAGGGAAAGCATCTATATTATTGGATGTGGCCAACGAGGTCAAGTGGAAACTAACCTAGTCTAAAAGCTAACCTAATAACTAGCCAACCCTAAAACTATGGTAACCATAAATTACCCTAACATCTAACTCTAAACTAAGTTTGCATGAGAAATTTGTGTGAGGACCTAGGGGAACCCTAGCACAAGCCCTACCCAACCTAGGGCTTCCCGGGAGGATGGCTAACCTAATGGAAAATATTCCTAGATTAAGGAACTAACCTAAGGAAAGCTAAGGAGAAACCCTAGGGAAATATCACAAGGAAGATGTACCACTAATTACTGAGGTGACAGAAAGTGAAGGTAAAGGCCTATCTTAGGGAAAACTACAGCTCTAAAACCACCACTAAGACTCAGATGTGCACATTCACCAACATCCAGCAAAAAGGTAAGAAGCCTGACCTCCTTGTGATTGTGGTCATCCAAGAAATCGAAGCATCACCAAAAGCAGAGATTCACCAAAGAATTACCAAAAAATATCTTGCATTAACCAAAAAACTTCATCACCAAGAGTGCACTCATCCAGAGAAACCCTAAAAAGGGTAAAATAAGTGCATAGTGATTTATCCCTTAATTTATGATTTAAAATGGAAGTGAGAAGATCCATTTATATGATATCACACTCACTTTTACAAATAAAATCCAAGTCGACGTGCCTTAAAACAAGTAATTTTGTAATTATTAAATGTCAACTTAAATTAAAAGAAAATAAAAATAACATGTAGACTAAGGTAGGGTACCTAGTGGTATTTGCATCCCTAGGTGCCAAAACATGCTCAAATAAGTGAATTGCTCTGAAAGAAATGCTAGAGTAGTCCAGAGGGAGGGATTTATGCCCCATATAACCCCTAGAATACAGTAAAATCCCTCAACACCCTCCTCAAAGCACATAAACAACATGGCATGGAGGATTCCTTGCTTTTAGGAAAAAAGGCCAGGGAGAGAAAGGACCCACTGACTGAAGGGCCAGGAGGGTGTATGAAGTGCCTGTGACTAAATACTAGTGTCTTGTGGCTAAGGAGGAATACACCAGATCCCGCAAGAAGAGAATGGAGCCATGAGACCCAATAGTCAACCTTTAAGGGCCCCAGACACTAGACCTGAGGTTAAAAACCTCTTTAAAAGGGCAGTCAACAATGCCATTAAGCCATAGTATCCTTAAAGGAGGATCAAAGGGTACAACCATGACCTCCATCACTCAATAACACCCCTCCTGGTAAAAACAATTGGCCCTTTGTCCCTGGGATACACATGAAGGTGCGTTGGGTACAAGTGCAACGTAACATTGGCTCCAATTGCGGGAAGAGTGCTCTTCCCTGGAGTGCTCGAGAACCTGTGTATATGTTGGTACCTATAGAACTACACACATATCAAATGCCCAAGATATTAAAAGCATCTAGAGGTAGACAATTCCATCTTTCCTTCTTCACTAAATGAGGGAAACAAACTAAGAACAATAAAAACTAACTAAAGGATGAAAGGACATCAAATGCAATGCACAGAAATATGCCTAATGCAACTAACACAACCAAAACCCGGTACCCAAAATAGGTTAAGTGAAATCATACCACCAATGTAACCATTTAAGTAAACAATTCATACATGCCATCTTACCTTTATCCTTTAGCGTAATCCAAGACAATACCTCATTGATGATAGGTTGAGTTTGTTCCAAGATCTTTGTCTTGATTAATGCAAGAAACCAGACCTTCTTAAGAACTTGTAAAACTTGAAACTGGTGCCATGGATAAGGACCACTTTGACAGGATTTGTTGATTTATTCTTCTAGTGGACTTATGTATGGGACACCTCCATCATACATATCTTCTAAGAAAACATTCTTCCTGAAACTCGACCATAAATCCGGAACTTGGGAGGCTATCCGTGGAGTTGGACTTCGCAAATATTCATATGTGAGCTACAACATGTCTGTGCATTTACTTAATCTTTTGTTTGTACATACAGGTATATCGTTTATATTTTCCACAATCATGTTAGTAACCCCAATAACCCTTGAACTCTTGAAATTGTCAACAATATAATCCATACCTTCATGCTTCAAATAAAAAGATAATCAATAAAGATTATGAAACTGAGGGATTAAAATCATACATGTCCACCTACCTTTGTCGTTCTTGTTGAGATGTATCAGTAAGGGCTTTCCGATGTAGGGTAGAGTTGGTTGAACAACTTCTTCTATGCTTCTTGAGGGGCACAATTGAAAGTGAGAACCTAATCTCATCATATGTTGAATATCTGAAAATGAATCCTCTATGCGACATGCTTTCGCGTTGCAAGTTGAGTATGATGGTGAATTCATGGAAGACTCACCAGAGATACGTGGTTCCAAATATTGAAACTTTTCATCGTAATGGGTCATCTGCATATAACAACTATCTACAAAGTTTGGTATTGTTCCTTATTTAGTATGTAGGTAAAGATGACAACCAAAAAAATCATTTTGAAACATAAGAAGAATACTTGCACTATGTTCCAAAAGCTGAAGAAGAACAACTAATTAGCATCAAGATCCAGAAGATAAAGAAGAAGAATTCGAAGTACACTTCAAGGAAAGAATTGAAGCTGAATTTTTTGAATAAAATGTAATCCTATCTGAGACATAGACCAACAAGAATCTTTTTGCATTGATAGTGTTGAAAGTAATTTCCTAGTTGAGATTAAGGGGGTGTGTTAAGAATTGCAATCTCAACGAACCAGTATCAATACTGTATTAATTAGTTAGTTAGTTGAGTTGTTGAGTTGGTCACATTAAGTAGAACTAGTGTCCCATAGTATTTGATGACCCATGGTATTTACCTATGGTTTTGCTGTTATGTAGTCTTATAAATACTTTTGCTTAATATTGAGAAGGAAATTCATTTTCCCATACAATCTTTATGCCCATTCTGTCTCTTTTAGTTTTTTCTAATCTTTAACAAATCCCCCACTATTGTTTTATTAAATGGATTTGAACTCTAATACTCTCTCATTAATCCTCTCAACAATTCCATGCTTGCATATTCATAGAATTCACAATGCACATAAACAACTCACTACACCTTAAACAAATGTTTCAACAATTTTGATGAGGTCTCTTAATTCATGGGAAATACAACTTGATAAATAAATTATCAATCAATATTTACCATTTCATATCATCATAAATAAATATTTTGAATATGATTAGTTCAATGAGCCAACTCCTACCGATTGCAGCGTAGCACCCAATCAAATGTAGGAGAGATAAATACATAGTGCAACAACCGAATGGAAAAAAGAGAACACAAGCCTTCAAGGTACAAGGTAGCTTACCTGATATGTAGCTCAGCAATACAATGGAAATGATTCACAATTAATATGCACACATGTAGTTGATACCATCTCCAATGCAATTCCAAGTAGTTCTCACTGCTCACACAGCTCCTGTAGCTTCATGTGCACGGTTTCTCATCAATTCTAGCCACAGGTTCAATACTTCATGCAACTTGCAGCTTTAAACATGTTTCTCATGCATTCTTCTCCACACACAACAATACTTCTTATGAAATCATAATTTGAGTTTTGACTAAAGTATGAGTATCGGTCATGGAATTGAAACTATCACCCACAATTCTTTTCAGTCGAAAAAAATCAGTTCCTTGGTATTCATTGAATCAAAAGAACCTTGTACATCAGTTCACAGTACAATGTTACAGTACCATCAATAAATAATGTGGTAACACTTCAATGCAGTTATGAATCCACGTGCTAGAGAAGTAGCGAGGGGGTATCATTCAAATAACTTTTCACAAGAAATCAATTTTGTTGTATCCTTTTCTGTGTAATAAATCTTTATCAAAAGCAAGAATATTGTCTTCACTATGCACTTAGAGAGGGGGAAACTTTGTTGTTGCATTAGCTACTCTTTGCGATGTATGATCTTTCTAGGGCATAAACTTTACGGAAATTACAACCTTCCTAAGTAATGTGACAACAATGAAGTTATCAAGATTCTCTGCACCTAGGCTAGTTGGATTGTAGAGCAAGATAGAAATACCTATCGAATATAGTCTAACATGTGAAAGAAAAACACACCAATGCATTCTTTCTCAACACAAATCCAAAACACAACAACATTCTTATTAGTGGGAGGAGAAACCCTAGAAAGTTGCGACACAATTCATGGAACAAGCTTGCATTTAATGGCCAACCATTTAAATGTGTTTTATTTTCACTTGGTTTCTTTAGATGAGAAAATATCCTACCTAATTCCAAAACAAAGTTTTGTCGTGTCTAAAGTCAAGGGTGGTATTCCATTTCTAGAGTTCAGAAAGGCAGATAGCTACAAGGGAGGATGCTTCATTTTTATGATCAATTTGGGAGAATAAATATAGGTATAACCTTGCTCTCCCTTCACTCAAGCTAGAAATACTTCATTTTGCTTACTGGGTGGGGGCGTTGCTAGAGAGATTCACACCGTCACATAGTTCTATCTTAGTTATACATCTGGTTATTGTTAACAACTCTAATACGACTACACTTGAGTTACCATTGAGACATAAAATTTCACGTTGGGACTTCGACAAGTCGAAATTTAACCAAAATATGTCGATAAGTTTTTTTTTTAACCAACTAAATTTGGTCGAACTTTTACACTCGACTCTTTTTACCTCGACAAGTTCTTACTTGTCTTTTTTGTCGACTTACTCGAATTCGACATCTTTTACTTTGACTGATTTACTCAACCATTTTACTTCGACTGACTTACTTTTGGTTCCAACCAACAGACTTCGATTGGTTTGCTTTTAGTCGAATTTTACAAAAGATATTTCTTAGCCTAAAGACTTAAGAAATTACAAATATCTTTCACCGATTGGTAACATGGAGTAAAAAACTCAACACGGCTACAGATCCACACAATTACAAAATCATATAACCAAACATTAATTAGACTTATGTCGAACACTTTGTCGTAAAACCTCTAACTTTTGCTGGTTGAAATGTTTATGGATTATTTGATCTTTCACTAGACTATAAATCTAAACAACATTTACTCAAGTGATTCTGAAGAGAATGTGCGGATAAATAAAATATTTATTTGACCATAAAAATGGATTTATAAAACTTGCTGGTACATAACAGATGACTAATGCCATAAATACAAACTTTGAAATTTATAAGGATTTTTCACCTTTTATAGAGCTTCAGCTCTCAACATTTTCAAACACACATAAGCTTGAGCTTCGACACTATTCTCTCAAAATTATCTGAGAATTATCTCTTCACTCTCTGTTACGAATTTATAATCCTTCTTCTTCTTTATATAAATAGATTAAATAGCTTCTATGTGAAGCTATCGACTTAAGCATTGAATTCTGCAATAACTATCCACCTAGAAACTTAAGTTCATAAATTTAATTTGACTGGTTTACATTACAGAGTCATGAACTCTTCAATCTTGTTAGACTGTCCGACATAAATTGAACTATTATGGACTCTCATAGAGTTAGCTGAGATATGATACAGATCTGCGATTAATTAATATGTGCACCACTCCCCCTTAATTATGAGCATATGAGGATCTCAAAAACAAAAGATTACAAAATGCTTCAGAGATTAAACTTTCTCTATATATGACAGAGTTCAATGTGTATAACTTTTCATTCCAAGATAACTTCATAAATACTGGAATGTGTCCCTTGCCAATGGTTTTGTAAAGATGTTTGCAAATTGATATTCAGACCTGCAAAATTCTAAACAAATTTCTTGGTTGTTCACTAAATCTCTTATGAAATGAAATCTTGTGTCAATGTGTTTGGTTCTCTTGTGGAACAAATGATTCTTTGATAATGCAATGGCTGAATTTTTATCACAGAAAATGGTTGTTTGTTCTTGTTGGTTCTGCGACAGATCTTTCAAAATTTTCCGCATATAAACGGCTTGACATGCAACACTTGTAGCTGCGACATATTTTGCTTCTACTGGAGACAAAGTTACTATGAGTTGTTTCTTTGAAGCCCATGACACAACACATGTACCAAAATGAAATGTGTATCCATGTGTGCTCTCCATATCATCTATGCTTCCTCCATTGTCACTGTTAGTGTATCCAATGAGTTTAAAATTTTTTGAGGTTGAATACATAATGCCAAGGTCTTTTGTGCCACTTACACAACTCATAATTATTTTACCTGCTTGCTAATGTGAGTCTTTTAGTGACTCCATGAATCTTTAGATCATAATTACTCCATACATGATGTCTGGTCTTGTCACTGTCAAATACATAAGGCTACCAACAATCCTTTTAAACATTGTAGGATCTAATGTCGATCCATCATCATCCTTGCTCAATTTTAAACCTGTTATTACTGGTGTTGGGATGTCTTGCAATTAGACATATTAAATATTTTTAAAAATGCACTTGCATATTTAGACTTTTATATAAATATACCACTTTCAGACTACTGGACTTCAATGCCAAGGAAAAATTTCATAAGCCCCAAATCAGTCATTTCAAATTCACTTTCCATGATTGTTTTAAAATATTTTATGCCAAAGTCACCAATAAATATTAAATCATCCACATACCGGCAGACAATTAACATCTTACCTTTCTCATTAACTTTGGTGTATAACATCTATTCACATTCACTTCTGTGAAATCCATTTCCTTTGAGATATGAATCAATCTAACTATACCAAGCTCTAGGAGCTTGCTTCAAACCATAGAGTGCATTTTTCAACACGTACACTTTATGTTCTTGAACTGGAACTTCATAGCCTTGTGGTTGTTCCACATATACTTCATTTTCTAGATAGTCATTCAAAAATGTCGACTTAACATCCATTTGATAAATAGGCCATTTGTTTTGTGCAACAACAACCAAGACTGTTATGACTATATCCATGCATACGACAGGTGCAGAAGTTTCATTGAAGTCTATGCCAGGATACTATGTGAACCCTATTGCAACCATTCTTGCTTGGTGCTTTTGCACATTCCCATCAACATATTGCTTGGTTTTGTAAATCCATTTGACATTGATTACATATTTATCTTTTGGTACATCTACCAGATCCCATGTTTGATTCTTCTCAATGCATTCTATTTCTTCATCCATGGCTTATGCCCATACTTGTTCTTTGGCAACTTCCTTAAATGTTAATGGATCATATATAGGAGAAAATAACGCAAAGAGAGAGAATGAATTTTGTGTACCATCTTCATATATTTCACATAGACTTGTCTTCATTGGTTCTGTCGATCTCGACCTCGACGAAATGCTTGATGGACTCTGTTGTCCGCTTGGTGTGCTTGTCAGCGTAGATTGAGCTATAACTTGTGTCGATGTTCCTTGTGCTAAACCATGTCGTGATGTCCTGGGATTCGATGGTGCTGCAACTGGTTGACTTACATGTGGCATTTGAACCAGGATTCCTCCACGATGTCATCATGGTCGACATTCGACACAATCTTGAAATTTATGTCGACAGTTCTATCCCATTATTCATTCTCAACAAATTCAACATCTTGACTGGTGATCTCTTTCCTTGCGACAGGATCATACAATTTGTATGCTTTTGCGTCTTCAAAGTCGCCAAAAAAAATACATTTATGTCCATTGTTGTCTAACTTCGTTCTTAGCTCATCTGGAACATGAGAATATGCAACACAAAAAAAAACTTTTAAATGAGCAACATTGTGATTTATACCTGTCCATGCTTCTTGAGGAATTTTTTTCTTCACACTCTTTGTCAGACATCGGTTCATGATATATACATCAGTTGTGACTAATTCATCCCAATATTCATTTGACAAATGCTTGGATGCCATCATGTTGTGCGCCATCTCCATAATGGTTCTATTCTTTCTTACAACAACACCGTTCTGCTGAGTTGTATTTCGTGTAGTGAATTCCTTTTGTATGCCATGGGTCTTGCAAAAATTTAGAAATTCATTTGAAACATATCCACTTCCTATGTTGGTCCTTAATATTTTGATGCGATGTCTACTCTGGTTCTCCACGAGTGCCTTGAACTGCCAAAAACAACTAAATGCATCAGATTTATGTTTCAGAAAATATACCCATTTTTTTCTTGAGAAGTCATCAATAACAGTAAGAAAATAATTGCATCCACCAATGGATGATGTCTACATTGGACCAAAAATATCATAGTGCACAATCTCAAGTGGTGTGCATGCTCTATATGACTTTTCGACTGGAAAAGTCTCTCTATGTTGCTTTCAAAAAATGCATCCTTCACAAACTCTTTCTGGTTTGTCGATCAATGGAAATCCTTTCACCATATTTTTTGTGTGTAGTAGCTTCAGCCCACCAAAGTTCATATTTCCAAATATAAAATGCGACATCCGAGACTCATATTGAACTTCTATTTAAAATGCATCTTGAAAATCAACGTTGTCATTTTCTTTCTTGTCAGAGTTCTTGTCTACCACCTTCCTTTCTACCTTGAATGCAGCTCATGTATTTGTCTTTCCTTTCATGTCTAGAATTATCCTCAAGGGAAACAAGTGATTGCTTTTCATTAACACTTTTTCTATCAGCTGGTTTCTTGGACGCTTGTCTTTAATTACACAGTCATTATCTTCTATATAGACTATGTAGCCTTTGTGTATTAGCTATCCAATGCTCAACAAATTATGTTTCAAACCTTCAACATGATAGACATTAGGAATAAACTTACTCTCCCCCTGTCTGGTTAAAATACCAACAATACCTTTTCCCAAAACAGTGACTTGGACATTATTTCCAATTTTAACATCTATTTGAAATGAATTATATAGACTGAAAGACAAATTTAAATTACCAGTCATATGATTGTTGCAGCCTTAATCTAAGTACCATATGTCATGTTTAATTTCTTGGACAATATTGCATTCAATTGGAGATGCATATGCTAAACTTGAGTTACTGAGTCGGCTAAACTTGAGTTACCGGTCAGTCATAAAATTTCACGTCAGGACTTCGACAAGTAGAAATTTAAACTTAACCAAAATATTTCGACAAGTTTTTTTTAACCAACTAAATTTGGTCGGACTTTTACACCTGACTCTTTTTACCTTGAAAATTTCTTACTTATCGGTTTAACGACTTGCTCTAATTCAATAGTTTTTACTTTGACCGATTTACTCGGACGTTTTATTTTGATTGGTTTACTTTTGGTTCTGACCAATTGACTTCGACTAGTTTTCTTTTAGTCGAATTTTACAAAGGATATTTCTTAGCCTAAAGACTTAATAAATTACAAATATTTTTCACTGACTGGTAATATGGAGTAAAAAACCCGACACAACAAAAATTCAACAAAATTACAAAATCAAATAACCAAACATTAAGTAGACTTGTATCAACCACTATGTCGTATACTACTCGAAATTTTACTGGGTGAAATGTTTATTATGGATTCTTTGATCTTTCGCTCAAACTATAAATGTAAACAACATTTAATCAAGTAATTATGGAGAGAATGTGCGGCTAAATAAAACATGCATTTAACCATAACAATGGATTTATAAAACTTGTCGAGACATAACAAAGGAATAATGCCGTAAATACAAACTTGGGAAATTTATAAGGATTTTTTACCTTTTACAGAGCTTCAGATCTTGACGTTTTCAAACACACATAAGCTTGAGCTTCGACATTGTTCTCTTAAAATTCTCTCGAAATTCTCTCTTCACTCTTTGCTACGAATTTATAATCCTTCTTCTTCTTTATATAGACAGACTAAATAGCTTCTCTATGAAGCTACCAACTTAAGCATTGAAGTCTACAATAACTATCCACCTAGAAACTTAAGTTCAGAAATTTAATTCAACTGGTTTACATTACAGAGTCGTGAACTCTTCAATATTTTCAGACTATCTAACAGAAAATGAACTGATACAGACTATGATAGAGTCGGTTGAGATATGATACGGATCGGCCATTAATTAATATATCCAACAGTTATGGCTATGGTTATGGATCTGTGACTGGATTTGATCTTGGTTCTATCTTAGTTGGATCAATGGTTGAATCTAAATATCAAGTAGCTCACCTGCGACATTTGAGGAGTTGAAAGTGCAGCATGGGAAGGAAATAAATCCTGGGAACTTGCCACATTTCTCCATTTATCATTGATATATCACCGATATTTGTAAAATATTGATTTATACCCTTTATCCCTAGATGGAAAGTGCATGTATGAAGTCAAGTTTCCCTCGGCATTATATAACACTCCATGAGACACGATCTTCTCCTTTTAGGTTAAGTCACCTACATGGGCGTAACCACCACATTATTGAAATATAAATGTTATATTATCATTTATACCCAACAATTTTCAATGCTTTTCAAATGAAAAACTAAGGTTCACAAGATAAATATGCTTGTAATGACCAAGAATCTCTTTAGTACTGAATTTTACATCAACAGTTTACCTCGCAGTCATTCATGATTTAACTACTTGCAACTATATATATTAAAACCCACAATGCTACTATTCAAAACACATGCATGCAATCTACATTAAGTCCTTGAGGGTGATCATTTTAAGAGTAAATTAAAAAGAAAATGTATTCATGTTGGAGACCTTGTAAGCTACCTATATACATATCGGTATCTAAGTTATACCTTTCAGATCTTTAAGGAATACCCATAACACAACTTACATTCAAGATCTACCATTCAGACCTTCAAGACTATTCATATATAAACCAAACGCATTGGATATGTAGCACAATAACTATTGAAACTAATATCAATTAGTATAGATCTACAACAATTTTAACTCAACAATGTATTTTGAATCCATGCAATTCTAGAGAAAACATGAGGAAAACATTGATGAGCCCTTGGCACGAGAATTCGAACCATGCTCTAATACCATGTGCAACAACCCTCCACGAGTTCTGACCAAATCAACTAACATACATGCATATAAATAAATATGAAAATGATAAAGAAGTTAAGAACATATATTTTTCGTACTTTTTAAAAACCATTTACAAGGTAGGTAAGGATATACAACATTACAAATTGTAAAGCAATCCACATACATCCATTGAATTATTTATTCCATTTTCATGTGTAAATTTTAACAAATTCAAATAACATACCTGTTGATATCGCTAGTCGTTGTAGTTTGAGGATGAGGATGAAGGCTATTTTTCCATCACTCTGCTACAGTTGTTGTCACTAGATTTCCAATCGTGTTGGGTCCACTCGTTTCCTCCCTACCATACCTTTACATGTATTATCCTTCCCTCGAGACCCTCAAGCTCGACGGGACTGACAATACCTTTTTAGAAATAGAAGTACAATGCCAGGATGTTGCTGGGAGACTCCCAACCTCACTCACATCCTAATGAACCACACTCTTCCACAATCGCCTCAGAGAAACCCAAAGGGTTCTGGCTCCCAACTATGGCAGGACTGAAGAAGAAGAAGATGAAGATCCCCCATCTT
>LPNX011166184.1:4259-59548 GCA_001517045.1 Pseudotsuga menziesii
GTAAACAGAATAGCGTCACAAATAATTATTAAATTGTAAAAATAATTCAATTTTTTTTCATTCAAATGAATGCTCAAGACTAATTTATAAGGTTTGAATCACTCCCACAACAAATTCAATTATTTATCTTATATTATTTAAACAAATAAATTTATATGTTTCATTTAATAGGTTTTGCACCACAAACACAAGAAATTCACAAATAATTATTTGAAAATAGCTAGATGAAATTATTCATTTTTAATATTATTTAACCAAATAAATACATAGGATTCTTAATATTGACTAATAATTAAAGAAAACCATTTTTATTTATTACTATTATAAAATAGTGATAGCGCTGATTTGAATTGATTATTCTATTAGGTATATTTTTATTCGTCTTATTGAATTTATTAGTATCATTATTAGGTTTTCAGCACAAGGCGTGGGTATACGATTTCATTGAGGGAGGAAACCTATACCTTGGTCCCTAAAAGAAGGTTTTAAGAATCTAGGACCAAGAAAGATGGTCACTCACATGTCTTCAGAAGTGTATTCTTGTGGTATTCTTAGCCTCTGAAGTGTATTCTTGTGGTATTCTTAGCCTCTATGTGTGGGAATTGATCCCATTATAAAGTTTTGATTAGTAGTGATAGGTCTATCGTCCCTTGATATAGTTAAGAGAAGAAACATAGGCCTTGGGATACATGAAGGTTATCAAAATAATAATGTTGTGTTCAGTAAATATACATGACTTTTTGAGATGACCCATGGACTTATAATAGGGATATAGGGGAGAATGTCATCAAATAAAACCAGGTACATGCCTTTGTTGCATAGACATGAACATGGGAGGAAACATATGCCTTGAACATTAGAGGAAACCTATAGGAATATTAGATTAACAAGTATACCTTGATAAACCACACAAGACCTATTAAGGGTATCCTTGGCCTAATATTGGGGATATCAATGTCACTAATAGGTTTTAATAATTATATTGGGTTTCTAGGCCCTTCACATGTTTGAGGTGGGAAAACCAAGCCTTAGCCCCTAGTAAAATATTTTGGACATCCCACACCAAAAGAAATGCCTTAAACCACTACACATGACCCACTGGGGGTATTATTCAGCCCTAATTAAGAACATCAATGCCATTATGAGTTTTTTTCCTAGTATATATGGGTCTCAAGGTTTTTTATAATGTCATGGGGTTAAACATAGGCCTTAGGCCTTAACGAAATATTTCAAACAAACCCCTGAACTGCAAGCATTACCCTTGCTATCTGAGTGTTGATATAATTGATGCTAGGCATGGGCCATAGAACCTTGGACATAGTCATGGGAGAAATCACAAGACTTAGGACCTAAATGAATATAATAAACATCTCAATATAAGATAAATGACTCAAATAGTCACATATGAGATCATGCACTATGTAGGATATTGTTATCGATGAAGTGCGATATTGGTGGCAATATGCAGTTTTGTGCATTAAGAATTTTTCTTGGACTATTGTTGGGGAATAAATCAAGGGAATTATATAAGCTAACATAAGATGATTTTAGGTAATGGCAATGATCAATCCCATGAACCATAAAACACACTATTTATAGTGGATTGTGATAAAATTTGGATAAAAACACAATCAAGGGATTTTGCATAGTGGGATGGATCTCAAGGCCTAAAGTTGCAGTCACAAGAAGAAATAAAGATCCTTATGTAGGTGTCATTTAGGGAATAATACTTTGTATTTGGCCCTAAAAATACATTTAAGCATACAAATCCATTAACAAAGCCTCAAAGCACCATGAGTGACTTCACATGGATATCCATGGTGTTATGTATCTAGGTCTTGTGGCTTTAGGACCTTAGACATGGTCAATACAGGACAAGTCAATCTTGGGACCTAAAGGAATATTATAGGAATCCAAAGCTAAGAAGTTTTCCTCCACCAAATACACATGGCCTCATGAGAGTATCATTATCCTATGATTGATGATGTTGGAGCCATTATATGGTTTTGAGCAGTGTGTGCATGTGTCAAGTCCTTGGGAATGATGTTTCAATAAATAATAGGTCATTTTCTTTAACCTAAGGAAAGCATTAAAACATTTAAATCCATAAACAATGCCTCAAAGAATGGCATGTGACTTCATACAGGTATATGTGATGCTATGCATCTAGGTCCTAAGGCCTCGAGGCCTTGAACATGGTTAGTGGATATGTGAATCTTGGTCCCTAAAGGAAGCTTCTAGCAATTAAGGGCTAAGAAGGTTTCCTTCACCAACCACATATGGCATCCTACGGGTACAATTGGCATATCATTGAATATGTCAGTACCATTAGGGTGGTTTTGAGTCGTATGTACATGTCTCAAGGTCTTGAGAATGATATTATATGGAAGAATATTGTCCCTTTAGACCTAAATAAATAATTGAAACATTAAAATCCCTGAAATATGTCGCCAAGCACCACCCATGAGTTCATAGTAGTGTCCATGTTGCTATGTATCCAAGTCTTGGGGACTTGGAGCCATGGATATGGTCGAGATAGGAGACCTAAACCTCAGGACCTAAAGGAATATTGTATCCATATAGGGATGACAAATTATCCTCAAAGAACCATACATGGCCTCTCGAGGATATCATTGTCCTATGATTGAGAATGTTGATGTTATTAGGTGGTTTATAGTAGGATCTACGTGTCTCAAGTACGTGAAAATGATGTTCTAGGGAAGAACATAATGCCTATGTATTTAAAGAAACCATTAACAAATCCAAAGTCATGAATAATGCCCATTTACACCATGACTGGACTTGTAGGGATACTATTGCCATTAGGTTGATTTGAGCAATATGTATGTGACTCAGTAGCTTGGAATGACACTCTAAGAAAGAAGACCATGACTGTATCCCTAAAGAAACCATCAAGGCATCTAAATCCATGAACGATGCCTCAAAGAACCACACATAACTTTGCAATGATATCCATGGTTCTTTATATCTAGGTCCTAGGGTCTTGGTGATTTCGACATTGTTAGTGGAAGATACCTAATCCTTGGGCCCTAAAATGTTTTCTAGCCATCCAAGCCTAAGAAGGTTTCCTACAGAAACTAAACATGGCCTTGTGAAAGTGTGGTTGGCATATGAATGAGTATGTTTGTGCCATTAGGTGCTTTTGAGAAATGTATATGTGTTTCCAAGCCTTGGGAATGGCATTCTAGGGAAAATACCCTGCCTTTGGCTCTAAAGAAACAATTGAGGAATCTAGATCCAAGAAAAATTCCTCTAAGTACAACGCATTGCTTTGTAGGGGTAACCATGGAACTATTTATCCAAGCGTTGGAGACATGGGATAATCGACATGGTCATGGGAGATGACCTAAAACTTAGGTCTTAAGTTACTATATTATCCATACATAGATAATTAAGGTTTCCTTTAATATCCACACATCTCCTTTTGAGAGCATCATTGACTTGTGATTGAGGATGTTGGTTCCATTAGGTTGTTTTAAGTTTTATGTGCCTATATTATGGCCTTTCGAATGGTTTTGTACTGAAGAATAGAATGGATTTAAACCTAAAGAAATAATTTAGGCATATAGAGCTAATGCTATGAAGTGCCACAAATGACTTCGCATGAATATCCAAGGAACTATGTATCTAGGTCTTGTCGAATTGGGCCATTTAACATGGTCAATGGAGGAGACATGAAACTAGGGACCTAAAGGTAGCTTCTATATACCCATGGATAATAAGGTTTCCTCCACCAACCATAGTTGGCCTCTAAGGGTACCATTGGACTATGATTGAAGTTGTTAGTGCCATTAGGTGATTTTTAGAAATATGTGCATGTCTTAATGCCTTGGGAATGATGTTTAGTCTAAGAAGACCACACCTTTGACCCTAAGGATTCCATTTGGGAATATAAAGCAATTAATAATGTCATAAAGATCCACACACGACTTCAAAGGGTATCCATGGAATTATGTATCCAAGCTTGCATACTTGAGGGTGTTGTGCATGGTCAAGTGATGAGACCTACACCTTAGGCTCTAAATGAATATTCTCTCAATCTATGGCTTAGAAGGCTGCCTCCACAAACCACACATGGCATCCTAAGAGTATGATTGGATTATGATTAAGGATGCCAGTTCCATTAGGTGCAGTTGAGTAGTACATATGTGTCTTAGGGCTCAAGGGAATGATATTCTAGGGAGGAATACCATGTGTGTTTCTCTAATTAAATTTTTGAGGAATTCATACCCATGAATAATGACTCAAGGACCCGTGCATGACTTTGTATGGGTATTCATGGAACTATGTATCTATGTTGATAACATTAGGGCCTTAGACATGCTAAGTGGAGGACACATGAACCTTAGGCCCTAAAGGAATCTTCTAGCCATCTAGGGCTAAGGAGATTTCCTTCACTAACCACACATGGTGTCCTAAGTGTATCACAAACCTAAGATTAAGGATTTTGATGACATTAGTTTCTTTTGAAAAGTATATAGGTATATAAGGGACTTGGAAATGGTGTTCCAAGAAAGAGATACACGCATTTGGATCTAATCAAATGATTAAGGCATGAATATCCATGAACACTGCCTTATGACACCATGGAAGACTTGGAATCGGTATCTATGGTGTTATGTATCGACGTCTTGTTTCCTTGGGACCTTAGACATGGTTATTGGAGGAGACTTGAACCTCAATGCTAAACGAATCTTCTCTCCATTTAGGGTTAAGTAGGTTTCCTCCACCAACCATACATGTCCTATTGATGGTATCGTTGACCTATGATAGAGAATATCGGTTCCACTAGGGGTTTTTTAGAATTATGTAGGTTTTATAGGGACTTAGGAATGGCACTTTAGGGAAGAAGACTATGATTTTGGTCCAAAAGAAACCAGTGAGGCATCTAGAGCCATGAACATTACTTCAAAGCACCACACACGACTTCACATTGGTAACCATGGTGATATATATCTAGTTCTTCTAGGATGGGGGTCTTTGACATGGTCAATGGAGGAGACCTAATCCTCAAGTCCTATAGGAATCTTCTAGCCATGTAAGGCTAAGAAATCCTCCACCAACAACACATGGGCTCTTGAGAGTATCATTGGCCTATGATTGATGATGTTTGTGCCATTAAGTGGTTTTGATCAATTTGTACATATCCTAGGGCCTTGGGAATAACTTTCAAGGGAGGAAGTCCATGCCTTTAGCCCTATCTTTGAGGCATGGGTATGTTAATATAGATTCATATCTTTGAGGCATGGATATGTTCAAATAGATTCAAAGTACTTGAGTACAAAAGGACTATTTTGTAACCAAATGTGGTAGTGTATATCACGATCAATAAAATGGTATCATATGTGTAACATATTTATTGTGTATGCATACATAGATTTTGTTTGAAGTTCCATTTCTTAGTAATAAAATAATACATTATGGTAATCTAATAAATTAGCATGTATCCCTTATAATCTTGATGTTCTAAGCATTGATCAATTGTACTTTAATTTCATTTTGATCCCTCTAGGTGCACAATAGATCTAGAATTTCAAAAAGATACATTAAATCAATCTTACTTCTAAATCTACCATGCTTAAGGGGGGTCAATTCACCTAAGGTGCAACCATTTTTTGTATTGCAAAAACTTCATGACAAGTTGCACCTTAAGATAATCCATTCCTTATTAAGTATTATGCATCCATAGCTAAGATGCTATATAATTAGAATAGCTTATTTAATTTTTAAAATAAAATAAAAATGTCCAATCAATAATTGAGATCCTATCTTACATTTCTTGGGAATTAAAAACTATCGCATCAATATATTTCAATTCTCTAAAATCTTTTTCTCATTGTATAATGTTTGGTTGTTTATATGTTTTTTAGTTGTCCTTAAAAAGTAAAAGATGTTTCAAATCAATTTAGTTGCTTATTTTTTTAATGATTATCTAAATTTTGATTTTCAATATATAATTTTGTATTAAATTAGTGTAGAAAATAAATACTTTCATTTTTTTTAATAAATCATACCATTCTTATATTGTCAAACATAGTTAAATTATAATCTTAATCTTTATTTTATTAGAAAACAATGATATTACTTTTATTTTACTTTAATTTACATATAAGCATTTTTATCCCTTTTTCTTCCACATAAGAGTATTAATGTTTTTACCATTAAATTATGCAATGAATTTTGCTTCTTAAATTGTAATAATAGCTTTTTGAGATATTTGTTTATCCTTCTAAAATGGTTAACGAATGTTATAGAAAATTCAATAAATCTTTTGAAAATATTACTCAAACAAAAATTTCATTTTCCCTCCACCTTCAAATAGAAAAATTACATTGACCACTAAAATTGTTGATATATGATTGGAAATTTTAAAAAAATTGCCAAAAAAACTAATTTTCACTTCACCTTAAAAAGGAAAAATTACAATCAATACAATTGTTGATATATGATTAGAAACTTAAAAAAAAAACAAAGAGCTCATTTTCCCTCCATGTAAAAAGCATATATGGGAAGAGAATGAAGATTTTCATTATGTTGAAGCTTTTCATCTCCATAACCAAAAGTGAATGATGAAAGAGAGAATTACTTTTTATTATTTTTTAATTAATATTGTCATGTATTATTCAATTTTCTTTTTAAGCCAGATCTTTGACGTTTCCGAGTTGCAGACTAATTCTCATATACCAAACCTATAGTAAAAGGGCAGCTGGCGCGGAATCTAAATATGGGACAAGAATGGATGCTGCTAGACGAGGTATTTTTTCTTGGGCACGTAGTCGTTTCAATGTTTGTTATTCAATTTTTTTTAATAGTTATAGCTGTTAATTATTTTTTTTCCAACTTTGTGCTTTCGTAAGTGCAGGTTGTTATGAAAACAAAAAGCGCCCCTCTTGAAGAAGCTTTCATAGGCTAAAAGTAAATGCAATAGCTTAAGCCGCCATTGTATTGAGATAAAATAAAATCGGCGGCTAAAAGTAAATGCAAGAGCTTAAGCGGCCATTGTATTGAGAATAAAATAAAATTCTATGGATGTCACATTTTTGAAAGGATTTTCAATTTTAATTAATGATAATTGGTATATTCTTTTGTTTACAGAATGTATTATTAGTTTATGATCAGGTTTAATGAATATATAAAGAGTTGTGTTTATATTATAATTTTTTAAATTAAGTATTTTTTTTACAATTTTAATATGTTGATGATTTATATGAAAACTAGTTTTTAAAGCATGGGATAATTATGAACATTGAGTAATAACACGTGTCTCTTATTATTAATAACACGTGTCTCTTAGTAGGCCTAATGATTAATAACACGTGTCTCTTATTATTATTTTGATAATTGTTTATTTCTGGTGATCAATTAAGATTGAAAAAAACATTATGATTTTCTACATTAGTAAATTTTGAATTTTGATTGTAGATTATTTAGTCAAATAGATTAAAATGATTCGCTTTATATACAGGGTTGCCATCTTAAATATTATTATCTATTAATAAGAAGATGAATACATTTATTTAAGAATTAATATAAATAAATGATTTAGTTAAAAGAATTAAGTTTTGTTATTAAGTAAGAAAAAATAAATGTAATTGTTCTTATTAATAGTGAAATTCTTTATCAAGAAATTCTATTCATATAATTCATTTATTTCTATATCTTTTTATGGATAACAAATTATGACATTTGGGATAATCCAACCTAAGAAGTGAAAGCAATATCCTCTTTCGAAGAGACTTTAATGCTAAAATAGAAAGTGATCAAGCTATTATCTTAAACAATGATTATGACCCCAATCTTTTATAGCTATATGAGGACCTTGTTTTCGCTATCTTTTACAAAAAAAACTCTAAAGACTTAGTTGCGAATTTCTTTTAGATTGAGCTAATCAAACTTAGTAGTTCTCGAGATTTGATAATTTGCAATGATCTTATGCATTGGTCAAAATCCAAATAGATGACTTCTGTCCACCATAAACAACAATCCTTTTATCGAGATGAATTGGTTGATAATTTTTGGAACTCTAAACAACAATTCCTCTACTCCCATTATCAATAATTTATTTTAAACTAAAATTTCGATTGGTTGTACAATAAAGAAAATCGAGTTGGCATATCTAGTTTGACATTTTTGTAGACAACTTAAAACTCCTAACAAACAAAATCCTCTACTATAAATACTAATAATTATTTTTAATCATTAAATTTAGGTTGTATCAAAACCATTTCTCTAAATCCAAACTTACAGCAAAGAGTGGTATTGGATATGATAAATACATATCAATAATAAAATGAAGCAACACCATAAATAAATCATTACTTAAATAGCATCGTAATAAATACACAATAAATATGTCAATTTTATGTAAATAATATTATATTAGTTAAATATAATAAGAAATTTCGTAATTTCAAAATTACATAAATTATGATATATTGATGTTTAAGATACATCTCGTAGAATTTAATTTAATTGCATTTATTAGTGTTCACAAGTGTGTTATTTTATATATATATATATATATATATATATATATATATATATATATATAGCCAAGATATTCTAGGTCTAGCTTTGATCTAGTTCATGGATTTTTTGACATACTAAGAAGTCTAGTTCAGCGTGGGAAAATTCACGATCAAATGTTTTTTTGTGATATAATTAGGGTTAAGCCCAAGTCTTTTTCAAAATAATATTTTCCTATTGGAATATATATATATATATATATAAGACCACCTTCATCATATAATTTCAAAAATTTTAATTACATAATTTAATGATGATAATTTGATTTTAATAATAATTTATAATATGTAAAGTCATATTCACATTTTGATATTAATAGTTTTATTGTTATCATTATATCAAATAAACTAAATCTAATTGTAAATTAAAAAAAAAAAACATAACTAATGAAAATAACTAATTGTACAATATTTTCATTAAAATAAACTAATTATAATGAATGTAAAACTAAATTTTCATTTAAATAAACTATTTCTAATCTATAAAAACAAATTTAAGAAAAAAAACTAAATCTAAATTACAAAAACATATATGGGATGATGCACAATCATGGACTCCTTTAAAGACACTTTAGATGCCACATAATACTGGAAAAAACCTGGAAACTCTGACTTTAGGTGACAATTAGCGGTACTTCCCTAACTTATTTGAAGATAAAGTAAAAAGACAAAATATAGGTAATTGAATCAGCTTTCATAATATATAGCATTTCTGCAGACAAAAATGTGTGTAAATGATAATAAAATTAGTTTCCGTGAAATTGAGTTTTCACATTTTCAGCACATCTTAACATATATGTTTGTGCGGGTGCAACAATATATGAGGTAAATGATGTCAATTTGGGATAAAATATTGCAGACATATAAAGGACATATGGGCCTAGTGCAACACTTTTTTTTCATAATTTTTCATGAATTATTTATTTATTTATTATTTATTGAAGTCACAAAAGCTTGAAATGAAAATGTTATGTGCTAGTGGACACACTTTAGGGGAAAAAATTAATGAAATCCTTGATTTCTATATATAAGATCGTAGAGATTGATCTCGTCTAGTCCACCATATAGTTTTCTATGGAAATGGTGATGGAAATCAAAAGTTATACAAAAACAATCGATGTATCTATTTTCAAAAACTGACGTGTGTCATTTAAAAAAATAATTATAAATAAATAAAACATAGTTTTGAAGGAAAAAATTACAAATTCAGAATCGTAATATCGTACTCTACAATATTCTAACTTATGATTAAAAAATATTGTTTCTTTCATAGAAAAACACACCATCCATACTTAGCATATTGATAGAGTTCTAAAACACAAGCAATAGCCCTGGTTTATTTGTCTTAGCCAATAGGTTCGGTAGTCTGAAGCTATTTCCAAACATAATGACAAACCTTATTCCCGTCAATTTTTTTAATTTATAAAAAATGCATATGCATTATAGCTTATGTATATCGCATATGTGATATATTGCATATGTGATATGAATAAGCTATAACTTATAGCTTATGTATATTGCATATGTGATATGTTATAGCTTATGTATAACACATATGCATTTTTTTCGTTCCCAAATTGTATATAAGGGATTTCCTCCTGAGAATACCCTCGTTATGTTGGAAATAGCCTTCCACTGTAACCTGTGTAGATTCCTAGAAGTAAATATCCTAAGGCTACAAAAATCACAACGAAAGTCTGGCGAAACAGTCATTAGTCTAGTCGATGCGCATGGGAAGGGTAACTAAGCCTGAAACTAAAATAGTACCGAGCACTACATGGGGATGGAATATGGTACTAAGTAAGTCCCCAAACGTGTAGCATCTTTGGTGTATGCTCAACCAAGTATAGGATGGGTATCTCCACAACTCAGTATTGCATGACCTCGTGATTGATTCCTATGTTAGAGGAGCTTTCTGGTGTCTTTCTTTATGAGATTGGATTTCCTAAAAGAAAGGAAACTATGCTTGATTTTAAACTTTTTGGTAGTTTAAGACAGCCCTAACCCAAAACACTTCCTAAACTAGTGTGTGTTGTCCTATTGTAATCGATTAGATTGCAAAGATATCAGTAATACACATAAAGAATCATATAATCATAACAAAATCAAGAGACAAGAATGCTAGAAATATTAATAGCTTATATTACTCAATAAACATATGGGTTCATACAATAAACCGAACCAAGTATCTATATGGCTCAACAACCTATATATACATTTACAAAACAGTTATAATAACTACATGTTGGTTCAACCAACCAACATGACCTGTTGAGGTGGACCTAATCTACAATTAGTCGACTAATGAGTCTAGTCAACTAAGCTTACTATCTTCTCCAACATCTCCCCAAGAAACAAAATCTTTCTTCATCCTGAAGAAACAAGGAGGTGGAAAAATTCCTATCTTCAGTAGTGTTTAGAATGTTTTGTCATGGGTTGTGTTTCCTAATCAATGGTTTCTTTTGTATGCAAAATTCCACGATTGCTTTTGCAGTAATTTCTACCTGGTGTTGGAACTCCTCCCAAGTGCTGAGTGGCTTCTGGATGTCGATTGTGAGAGTTGTGAGACTCGACAAGTTTTCCATCTTCTCTTGTATGTTTAAGTCAATAATGTTTCTCATGTCAAGCCATAGGAATTGTGATTTTTCCTCGGCAATGTCAAGTAGTCTTTTCATGTGTGGGTGAATCATGTAGAGGATTTCTAGGCTGGGGTTTGCTTGACTAATCCAATGGAATTCTTGTTTCTCTAGTTTGTCCAATTTTTCCATCTCTAATACGAGTTGGTCCTAAATTGTCTTCTCCATTGCTTCTATGTTCCCTCGCTGTTCATATAGTGATTTGATGAGCTCACGAGTATTCTTTACCTGTTGAAACACTTGGTCGTAATATGTGATCTGATTCCTCAGGACTTCCTCTATGACAATAGACTCTGTAGTGTGCTCCTTCAGTTCATTATGAGCTGTTGAGAATGTTGTATACTGATTTATCAGTAATACAAAGGTCTCTTATTCCTGTTTTTCCTTCTTTTCCTATAATTGTGCCTGAAAACTCGAAACGACACTTTCAAACAATTGGTATTCTTTTTCCAACGGTTTGTCGATCTCGACTCCTTCTGGTACTGGAATGACTTGTCCTTCCAAATCATGGAATATTTTTAGAAATTTAGTTTGTTTTGTCTTGAAATTTTTCAATTTGTTCCTTCTTTCTTTTCTTATTCTTTATTCTCTATTTATGGATTCCACTAGTCGGTCCATTTCTTCCTCTCTAATATTTTGTGTGTCTGTCGTTGTGGTCGATCCTAACTTAGCTAGGTGAATGATTGATGGGACCTGTTGTTGTTTCAAATGTATCTTCTTTGATTGTTTCTTTATCTCTTTTCATTCTTTTCTTCTTCACCACTCTTGTTCTCTATTATGTTCTTCAGTTGCTTCTGTCGGCAAAGGTATGGTCTGTGGTTTCTCTGTGGTATTGCTTGGTATGTTGGGGTTTATTAAATGAGTTTCAAGGAGGGGAACAGTATATGGTGGTGTAGGTGAAGGGAGGGGTTTATTTTGAGGTTGCTCTGAAGATGATGGTAGAAGTCTTGGGATGGAATCTATTGGTACAAGGTTGTCGACCAATTTTGGTGAATCAACAGGTTCGTTGGCCATGACAGATTCTATATGTTCGACCATTTATTGATTTAGTGCTAATGATTTGACTTGTTCATTTTTGACAAGTTCATTTGAGATGGATCCTTCATCTTCTTCATTAATAAGAATTAAAGGGTTTTCGAGGGATTATGGGATGAATGATGAAATTTTTGTTGCCACAACTTCAGAGGTTTTGTCAAGGTTCCTTTGAAATGCGGATTTGATGACTCCCACAATCTGTGGTCTTGTTACAGAACTATGTGGCTGGTCAGGAAATTGGGGGATGGAAAGAATTCATTGTGGGGTTCCTGAATCGACGACTCATTTTGTTATATTCATTTGTTGAATAGTGGAAAAATGGTTGGGGATTCGATCGATAAACTCTTATAGGTCAACATCTTTATCAACTTTTGTCTTGAGTCTTTCTAGTAGTGCTTGCAAGTACATATTTTTTAGTGTAACAGAGGTCAAAGTTGGTAATCCTTCTTCAACTATCTCTAATGGTGATAGGTGTGGTGGAGTGGTAGTTAGGTCGATATAATCACCCTAAAGAGGAGTAACAACTTTTAGCTACTTTGCTCGGGGATGCTTTCCTTCTTTCACGGTGAATTTTTTTAATTGTTCTTCGATTGATACCTTATTTTTAGCAGTGTCCTTCAATATTTCTGCAACCCTGGTATGTAGCTCATCTTCATCATCAGAATCTTCTTGAAGTAGAATTCTACACTTCCACTTTCCTTTAAGATGAGTCCTTTTCTTTTTTCGAACTTAAGATATTTCGACAGCTAATTGATGAATATTTTCTTTTTTCATAGCATACTCTGGAGGTAAGTTGTCGGACTGAGTTTCCTCATTTGTTTGTTATGCTTCCTCCTCCTTTTTTAATGTCAGTTAAATTAGTTGTTACGTCAACTATACTATAGAGACTTGAAGAGGTTTTTCCTCCTTTGTCGAAGTGTCCACCAGGGTAAAAGTGCTGATATGAAGATGTACTTCATAATCCTCCTCTCTTTCCTTGTAAGTCAAAGGCTCGTAATTGGTTGATCAATATTCTTTGTATTTGTCATTATGGCTATCTTGGTGTTAGATTGTTGGGCTATTTATGCAAAGATATCCTTGACCAATGGATAAAAATCAAGAGATTCAACCTTTCCTACGGCCCCTTACATGAACCAGATTGCAGTATGGTCCAACTCTAATTAAATATATGTTGACGTCAGCAGACATCTTCAGACCTTTTGTGGTACTCTCCATGTGGTCGTTTTTATTTTTATGTTTTGGAACCAAGTGTCTAACAAGACATTGGCCCCTTCTAGTTCTTGAGATTTTCTATCCATTGAAAATGGTTTGAAATTCCACATACCAAATCTTGTCGGCTCATCAAATTATGGATCTCTGATAGGTGGGATGTAGTACATTGCGATCCATATAATTAAAGATGGAAACCTGATTGGTGAGATTTCCTCTTGAAATTTTACACAGATGTTCTTAATAAGATCTACTAGGTACTCTGCTCATCGGCAACTTTTTCCTGTTTCCGCTACATTCACGACAACTTCCAACATGTTGAGTTTTAAGTCGCAGTCGTGCCCCATAGTGGTTAGGCCTATAGAGATAGTTTTTTCTGCTATCTTGGGTGTAGGCCTGCAGAGATAGTTTTTGCTTCTATCTTGGGTGTAGTGTACTGAACGTAGTTGATTGCCATTCCTCTATATTTCTTCCCCATTGGAGTTTCTTTTAGGTTTTCGACTAGTCCTGGATTTTATTTTATAGGAACTGGTTCACCTTTGTTTGATAGCCCTGTAAGTCTTTAGATGATGTCATCGGACAACTCGATAGGTCTGTTGAAATAGAATTTTCATTTGTGGTATCGGCTAACAATGAACTTCGTTATAATTTCCTTTGTTCCCCCAAAGTATGCCATGAGAGGTGCATTCAAGTAGCTTAGAATGGCGTTGGCACTCACTTTTTGAGCTTTTGATGTCATTTTCTTGTCTTTGTATGACCATTGTTTAATTTACTTCCATAATCTTGACCATGCTGATTCTAGGACTTTAGCTTTGCAAATTTTCTCCAGCCTTTGTAGCAAAGGGATTGTGGCAGGTTCTACCTCGTCTTTTTTGTTTGTTGCAGATATTATCTTTTTCGATGCCATTTTGTTGGTAAAATGCTTTGGTTATCGCATAGGTATCTTGGTTTCAATATTTTGATAGTTTTGGCTTTCTATCTCTTCATGGAGTCATGTGTGGTCTTCATCTAGTGTGGTATCTATAGGTGGAGCGGTTGGAGATCTGGTTGAAGAAGATATTAATGGTGGATTTAAATGTGAAGGATGCTCTTGCGAGTGTTATTTTAATGTGCGTTGGTTTTGGCACTCCTTCCATCAATGATCATGATGACTTGATTGGACCATTGGGCCTTCTTTTTGTCGATATGCATCATGGTTGTGAAAATTTTAGTGGAATGGGCAGTATTCGTCATTTCGATAGTTATGTTATCGGTGGCTATTTCTTCTAAATGGTATTCTGCTACTTCCTTCTTGAGAGTTTATCCAAGTCCCTTTCATTTTATTTTGCTGTATTGTTTTATTTTCTGTGTTTAGTTTTAAGGTTTTTAAAGTTTTTTTTCAATTTTTATAATTAGTTATGTAACTGTTTATTTTTTTCTTTTTTTTAGATTTTTTAGTTTTCGTACCACTTTAGCTGGGCACCATTACAAAGTTTTTGAAATACTCTTCCTTTTAACATTTGAAATCTACACAAGTTCTCAATCTTCTTAGGTCATGCTTTCTTGGTTGTACAACCATTGGGCTTTCCCATTTTGAGTTGTCGATGGGGTAGATAATTTAAATCGCTAACATATTGTCAATTTATTTCTTTACTATATCTTTATATTTATGAGCAAGTTTGTATGGTTGTTTCTTTATTGGTATTGCATCTGGTTTTATTTTGATCTTAATTTCACACATTTCTTGAACTAAGCCTTTAAGATCCTTGTAATCCTAAGCGAAGACATCCTGAAATTATTTTAGTAGGTTAACTATTTATGTTGTCTTCTCCTCATTCCAGTAATCTCTGATTCTTTCCAGTTTTTATCTGTCATTGTTAGAGATGGCGAATTATTTTTTTTAACCTTTGAGTCCATCCATTCTGGCTCCTTTCTTTCATTAATTTGTCAACTTCCTTCCTTGAATTGTGAAAATGATGTTGGGAAGTCTTCTATTATCGACCGTTCAAGCTCTTCCTTTTCTTTTGATTCGAATTTTAATATTGTTTTGATCAGTTTCGTTGTTTCCATATGGTCAGACTTCCATTAGAAACTTTTTCCATTTGTATGCTCAGTTTCTAGTCAAAGTCTTATCGACTTTGGTACTTTTTTGGACCAAATATTATTACATGAATCTTTTGGGCAACTGTGCATTTTTGTCGAAATATTACTAACAGTCAGTTTTAGGAATTTTTTTATTTGTTTTGCAGCTTCGGCTAGTTGGTCATATTCAAGTATAAACTTGAAGTCTTTGATGAAATTTTCTTTAAGTTCGTTCCATAAAAACATTTCACCTCAAGCTTCCTCCATTTTGTAGCACTTGTTTGGTAGGTCGTCTAATGTTGATGGAAATAGGTGAGGCCATAGTCATTCATCTTTATAACCAATTATTCTTTGCTCTTTTTCACATATAATTATGTTTTTTTCAGGATCCTGATCTTGTGTAAAGACTGGTATTTGTGCTTCATCTGTTAGCTTCTTTCCTCCAAAGCATTCGACAAAATATGTTGAATTTGTCGACAATGTTTGTAGTCTCGACTGGTGGGTATCCCACGACTGAGTAGTTTGACTCATAAATGTTTCAACTAGACTTTGAAGTTGGTCGTGCTCACCTATGTTTTTAGAGACTTGTTCAACATGGAGGACTGGTGATTCATGATATTTATATCTAAGTGAAGGTCTGTTTTCTATTTTTATTGGTGCCAGTGATGGATGTTCCCTAATTTTTCTTTCAAATATTTTTAGTATTATAGATACAGAGAAACGTTAATGTGTTTTTTTTTTTCCGAATGTCTTGGATAGTCCAACATTCCCTTGCTTGTAATTTGTAATTTTCCATTGCCTAATCGTATAGTTCCGCACCTGAGTTATATCCTACCAAATTTGGGTTTCCTAAATGAAGTTATCCGTATATATTTGGTTCAATATAATCTTCGTTGTTTTGTATCTAATAGAGCTATCGAGCATCAACTTCATCATCTATCAGTTTTGTCCATGGTTCACCTTGTGACGGATGAATAGGGACAATTACTTTCTGCCCATTTCCTTTAAGTTTTATATTTACTTTGTCGAGTGAAATCAATGCCTTCATCTTTCAATCCCATGGCCGACCCACTGATGCTGAAAAGGAACTGGATCCTTCCTTACGGTTAATAATTTCAAAGTCAACTTTTGTAGTAATGCCTTTTATAGTTGTTTCAACATTCTGCTAAACACTAATGGGTTCAATTATACCTTGATCTTCTAATTTGAAATATATACAAGATTCACTTAGTCGAGGTTTTCCCAATTGTTCCCATGTGTCCCTAGTCATTATAATTTACCTATGATTCAAATTTGAGAATGAATTTTTGGACATGATAAACTTCAATTTCTAGGTCGACTAGAGGGTTAGAATCACTTTTTTCTTTCTGATTTAAACTACATATGCTTTTGTCTTGTTTATCGATACCAATTTTACTCTTAAGATTGTACAATAAATCGATTAATTTTGCAACAGAATTATCATTATGTATTAAATTAATTAATTCTTGATCCATCTTCTGTTGTTCACTATAATTTATTTCTTGTGCAGCTAACTCTTGAAAAATAGTCGACGCATAATTATATAGTTTCTTTTGTATAAATAGGTTAGGATAGGCATCGTTGTTCTTTATCTAGTTAGTTTTAGGATTATCATTGTCGATTTTATCACCTTGTCTAGTAACAATTTGCAAATTCTTGGTGCGAATAACATCACATTTTTGGACACTCGACAAGACATTAACATTTTTATTTTTATTGATTTTTTCTAGCATGGTGGGACAATCCTCTAAAGAGTGATCCCCCACACCACAACTAATACAAAATGTGAGGTTATTTCGATCCTTGTATGGATAATCAGCATGATGATGTCCTTCCTTTAAGCATGTATAACACTGGATTGGTCATCGTGGCCTATTCTCCCAATTCCCAAAGAATCAACCTCGTCCTGAATATCCTCTATGACGGTTGTTATCATACCGATGCTCGTACCTACAGTCATCATATCTTTGATTGTTCTGGTCATTCTGGTCATTGTTGTTTCTTGGGATGTTGTCGTTATTATTTTGTGCAAAAACAGTTGTCTAAAAAACTGCATGATAATTCTCTCGGTTTTTCAAATTCAGGTGGAAACCAGCTGTTGCACGACTTTTGAATTCGCATATTGCACACCAACAAGATTTTTCATTATTCATATTATATAGAAAATATTTTGTCATGTGTAAACCATGCTCCTAGAAGATGTCGCAAAAGCATTTCAACTAAATAAATCGCACATCTTGTCGACGATCTTCTTATTGGAAATTATCTTTTGTATGCCTGGTCATTGATAATTTTGTGCACCAAAATTCGTGGCCCTTGAGGTTTAGATCTCGTATTTCATTTTGCATTATCTCCAATTGTTCCTCGATATGGATTTCAATACGGTTCACCGGGTAGTCCTTGTCCATTTCTACTTGCAACACCTTTGTCAATGCATCTTCATAGGTATTAAAGTTGTCTATTCTAAAATGCATTCAGATATTTTGTAGAAGTCCTGCAAAAAACCATTGGATTAAAAATTGCTCATATGTATTATAGTCCAATTAACTGAGTAGGTCTTTAAATATTTTGTCATACTCCCGCATTGTTTCTGTCGGTTTCTGTACTGTAGTATTTAATTTCGTGGTTGCCAGATGTTTTGCATCTGGAGTCTTGAAGAATGACATGAATTGTTACTTAATTTGTGCTTTATTAGCATTTGGTGTTTTCTTTATGTATGTCATATACCATGTGAGTGCTCTCTTCCATAGAGAACCAACAAACTGGGCCATCTGTCGATCTTCATTGGTGATAATGTTGGCTTCCAAGGACAACTTATAGAGGAACCAATGTCATCTGAGATATTCATCGACCTCATAGAGGGGTATGTGGGAAAACACATGTGCCATATCTCTGGCGTCAATGTCTATTCTTGGAAGTGGAGGAGGTGGTGGTGGTGGTGGTGGGTTACTTCTTGTAACTATGTTTTTTTCACAGCTATTTTTCGATGGAACTTTCATTTCCATCGGAGATTTTGTCTATATTTTTTGGTTTGTTTCTGACAAGTAGATGATTTATATCGACTCTTTCAGTCGATACCCAAGTAAACTGCTGTGACTGGGGTATCCTTTCTTGCAGAACTAACTAATTTGTTTTTTTATCTAAAGTTGTGATTGGATGGGGGGTTGCTTTTTCATTTTCCAAATAGAGTAGATGAATATTCCGGTTGGATGAAATGGGTTGAAAGGTGACCCAATTTCCTTCCTGTGGTACAAGGATAATTTTAAGAACACCCCCAAAATTGATATGTATAATAAATGGGTGAATCTCCCTAATATATAGGAAAAAGTGAATGCTATTTTATAAATAATATAATATGTATATATAAATTTTTTAATAATATTTCATTCTATTATAGGATCTTGTAAAATATTAGAGAATCTTTCACTAAATTATAAGATACTGTAAAATCTTGGCGAATATTTCCCTGATATAAAATATTGTAAAAACTTGGAAAATATTTCATCAAATTATAAAATATTGTAATGTCTTGGTGAATCTTTTGCTAGGAAGACTCATCTTTTGATTATGCAGATTACTAAGGTATTGCAATAGAAAAGCATATACCCGAGCTCGAATCTCTCAACTTCTAGACCCTCAAATGAACAAATACGTGAAGGAGGAGAGAAGGGATTTATTTATACATTTCACAAGAAGTATGGGGTCACTCACAATTCAAGGTGTTGGTAAAACACAACTACACTAACTAGATCGAGGTAAATTGGGGACTCCACTTTTCATCTCTTCCCTTAATGGTCCAACAAACATGTGGGATCCAAATCTTGACATACTGACAAACTGATAGAATTGAACACTTTACACTATGGAGTGATTATGGCACACATGAACCATTATTACAACATGGAGTATTATTGAGACCCACAACCTTAATATAGTGTATGAATTCCCAATTAGCTTATTTTCCAAATCTCACATTTTAAGATACCCTTTAAGGAAAAAAATAACTTGCTTATTTGTTTATAGATACAAATGCCCCTTTTTCCTTTCTTATGTTGACATCAAAATATGAATTATGTCATTTGATTTAGAATTTTTTGAGTTAGTTAGAGTTTCAATCGTTATTAGAAATAATAACATAAACTAACAAGAATAGAAATCACATTAATGCATCATCATACATATCATTAGAACTACTTTGTTAAAGACTACTTTCTCTCAGATAAACTGAGTTGTTTGTATCGATGTCCTTGAAATTTTTAAAAGCATGCAAAATGTGGTAAACTTGTTTTATCACCCTCATTCAATGCACAAAGCTAGATATCAAATAGCATAATGTCTACATCTCAGGTCAAATGTGCCCTGTGCATATTATATACAATCATGATGGAAATGAAGTATCATGTTCTAGCTAAATCATATATTTATCATACATAACAAGATCCATTTCCAGATGATGATAGAAATTACGTATCAAAACAAATCACCAATTTTTTTTTAAAATTTTGAATGACCCTTACAAAAACCAAAATATTGTATAAAAAGTAATGAACACAACAAATTTAGTTCACAAATAAAATTGACAAACTTTACAATACGAATACAAAAATATTCCAATCATGAACTTCTCAATACAAATAAAATAATTTAAAAGTATGCTATGGACAACTCTACAAAAAGACAACTAAAATAATGACCATTCCATTGTTGCCTCACCATTATAATCAGTGTAAATTCATTTATATTACAAGCATCCCAAACATCAATAATAACATACATAAAATATGAACATATACACTCTCATTAATGCCTTAGTTCCAATAATAATTGCAGAGAAAGATCCTAATAAAAGCTCGTTTTAAACAACTGGGTTAAATTCAGTTTGAAAATATTAAAACATTTTGTGTCTCTTCATCAAGAGTAGAATCCACTAACAACATATAAATGTTAGTGGATAGTTTAAATATGAAAAGGCATAAAATAAATCATATCATTTTATATCTATAATACTTTCACAAAACCAATACTCCTAGGATAGAATAAAACCCTCATAACATCAAATGAGCCTTAAGAATCAAGAGTGAGGCTAGAATTCAAAAAGCCTAAAAAATCATCCATGATAAAAAGCATAATAAAAGATAATTTTACAAAACATTTTTCTTTTTATAAAAACCATACCATGTTAATTATTGGATGAAAAACGTGATGTGAGTTTGTATTCTATGATAAATTGCATCTGCGGCATGACCCTTCAATACTTGAGCTTTTAGCAATGGAGATGTTATGTGAAGATTAAAATACTGAGAAAACTAAGAATGAAAAGTGGAATCACATAAACAAGAACCTTCACCCTGTAAGTGCAATCCAATGTGGGTGAATCATGAATCATTGTATCCTTTGAGTGAATTCAAAGGCTCAAGAAGAACTGAAAACTATCTTGTTAGCAAGAAATCAGGTTGTCAGGCCTTGATCTTCCCAAGGAATCAAATGCCACAACCAATTTCCAGAAAGAAAATTGAATGATTGAGCATAGGGACGAACTAGAGTGGACAGTTTAACGAACGAGTAACTTTTGAACAGATCTACGGTTGGGATTGACCATCAAACAGATTTATGGTGCACACCGATTTTGGTAAATCAACTAGAGTGACATAGAAAAAATTTCATGTGCACAAAATTCCTATGAAATTTGCTTCATCAAGTTTGGATTCCACCATTGATCTAGTGGGGACATAGATCCAATGGCCCACAAGGATTTCGCAGCGTCAACTAGCACATCAGTCAACCCATCTAGCATGCACAGAATTTCTATCGAAAAGGATTTAATTATGAGCTCACGTCATCCTGGGTTACTTGAATGACAAATCAGTGAATAATTCTCCGTTGATTAGACAAGGTCTTGTCAAGATTGATCCCATAATCACTCATCTGGCATCTGTTGTCTTAATCTCTCTCTATTCCTCTATGAAATCATGCCCCCATCTCTTTCACGTTGCAGTCCCATAGCTAGTTTTGGTATTTTATTTATTGTATAATTACATGATATATCAAAATGAACTGTGCATGTCTTAGCACCATAACCATAGGTATCAACCTTGATCACCTATACACAAAAGATCAGTTAATAACAAGGACTTGGCCTTGAGCTCCTTGATATGATTCATCACAATATATACATCATGTACAATTTCAATACCATGGGATCAAAACTAGGGTATTACAATCCCCTCGGCCTTACAATAGCATTGTCCTCTGTGCTCTTTGAACAAAAATGCTACACTGGCACTACCTCAGTACTCTGCAAAATTGAACAAAAATGGATGTGCCAATTGCATGGAACCCTACAACTCCCATGTAGCCTCATTAGTATAGTGGTGATACCACTGCACCTTCACCTATCCAATGGAAAGATCTAGAACTCTTCCTCGGGTTCCACTATGTGGTTGTCTTGCGTTAGAACTCCTCCAAGTCCTCGATTTCATGGATCGGTACACACCACAAATTATTTTCCTGGATCTTGGATAATCCTTATCCTCGTCTTGCAACATTTCCAATGTCTTTTGCAACCAACAATAGTACCTATGCTCAAGCCCCAAGCAATGAGTCAGATTCCATGTCAGATTCAGTCTTATAGGATTCATTCCTTGACAATATTTTAAAAATCATAGTTGGATCACATGCACATGTATATTTACATAAAATCAACAAGAATTTTCCAAGTAAACCAAATACTTATATGCATAAGTATCTTATTTTGGCTCCACAGGTATCCGACTTTGTCTTTATAAAACCATGGCACCCACAAGAGCTTCCCCACCCCACACAAGGATGGTAGCTCTTCTCTGCTATGCAGTCCTTCGAGTGTACCCATCGCTTCTTGTGCTCTCTAATGTGTGCATTGAAAGGTAACCAATTTTTTGCAAGCCTCAGATCACCCGTCAAAATACTTCTCAATCGATATCCGGTATCCTTGATCCAGATCCTAACACCTATATGGGTTCTCAACAACAGCTATGGCTTAGGAGCCTAACACCTCCTCTAGGTTGTCACCAAGCTCATGTGCTTCCTTTCTGGACACCATAATGAATTAATTCACATGTCAAATTCATTCCTATGGGATTCATTCTTTAACAATATTTCCAAATCACAGTTGAATCATATGCACATGTGTATTTACAGAAAATCAACAACACACACAAAAGAAAATTGCTAAGTAATCCAAATACTTATCTGCATAAGAATCTCTCAATCGAGATCTGGCATCCTTGCTTCGAATCCTAACACCTCTTTGGGTGCTCAATGGAAACTCTGCTAAGGGCCTAGCACCTCCTCCAAGTGGTCACCAAGCTCAAGTGCTTCCTTTCCGGAGACCATCATACCTAGGGGTTATTCTCTTCACAGAGCCCCCACTCTCGTGATAGTCCCCTTACGCAACGTGAATGGGTGTGGAAAGAAGTCTAACCAGATGTCTTACACCTGGGTATCCCCAGTGATGCATACTGGTGCCTAGATGATCGGGGCAGAGAAGCTATGTACCCAAGTACATCCTTCCTACGAGCCATGTATCCCAAACACATCCTCCCAAGAAGCTATGTGCCCCAAGTACGTACTTCCAAGAACTATGTACCCCAAGTACATCCTTTCTTGGATCCATGTATACCAAACAAGTCCTTACGAGAAGCTATGTACTCCAAGGGATTATTTTCATCATCTCACCTGCGTTACATACAAGCATGTAGTTCACATAAGATGTCCTCATAAAAATTTTAATCATAGATTTTTAAACCTATTTCATGCATACATGATTTTCCAAAAATCAAACGATCAATAACATTGATATTCGAATGAAAATATGAATTTAGAATTATATTTCCTACAGAAAATGAAATTTTTGCAACTATGATGCCATCCTCATATTTTTTTGCTTTTGCAAGTGGGAGCATTTATCCCCTACTCACACACGCTTCCCAGAACATACAACATGTCCTCTTGACACCTTTTTAGATCATCCAAACATACAATAGAATTCAATAGGAAAATTTGAAATCTAAAATTTAAAATTTTGTTCTATTCAGAGGTTAGATTTCAATCATGAGATCCTTCTCATAGTGTTTGGCCTTTGCACATGGTAGATTCCTGCCTTGGTTTCATTCGGTACAACCATACTTCCCTATTCAAGTCATTCTACTTGCAGTCTTCAGGAAGTTCTAATATGATTGTATATACACACGAGGGTCATCTCCTAATGGAAATACAAGTTTGCATGCAGGCCTCCTCAACCTATACATATACTCAACTTTACCTACAAAATATTCTTCAACATACCTCTTGTAATATCCTACAAGACCCAAAAAAGATCTTACATATGTCACATTTCTCAACTTTGAATACAGTTTATGCTCCCTTAACAATTTCAAGGTCAATCTTCGATGTTCTTCATGTTCTTCCTCATTATTAGAATAAATAAGAATGTCATCCAGGAGAACAAGAACAAATTTTTCAAGATACCTATTGAAAACACCATTCATGAGGCACATCAATGCAGCTGGTACATTTGTGAGACCAAATGGTACCACTACAAACTCATAATGTCCATGCCTTGTTCTAAAGGTTGTCTTATAAATATCTTCATCCTTGATTCTTACTTGATGGTAACCAGACCTTAAATCAACCTTGGAAAATACCTTTGCTCCTCTCATTTGATCAAATAGGTCATCAATTCGAGGTAAAGGATATTTATTATTCACAGTGACTTTGTTCAGTTGTCTGTAATCAATACACAACATGAGTGTACCATCTTTATTTTTCACAAACAGAACTGGTGCTCCCCTAGAAAACACGCTAGGCCTGATATACTCCTTTTCCAACAACTCTTGTAATTGCTTCATCGGTTCTAGCAATTATGGTGAGCACATCCTGTAGGATTTCTTGGTAACTAGCGTTTCTCTTGGCACAAGTTCAGAAATAAAATCAATATCCCTCATTGGAGGAAGTCCTGGAATTTCGTCACGAAACATATCCCTAAATTCATGCAATACATGAAAGTCCTCCATCCTAGTATTTTCATTCTCTACTGCCTCCCAAACATGGGTTGCATACAATCTACCACCTTTCCCATAGAACTTCTTCAGTTGCATAGCTGAAGCCTGCCTAATAGAAATCACTTACGGAATTCTTCTTACCACCTTTAGTTTTCCTTCTTCATTAGGGAATTCAAATTTCTTGTTGTAGCAATCAAGTTTAACCCTATACATTTCTAACCAATCCATTCCAAGGAGTATATCATGGAACCAAGTGGTAGAACATTCAGATCTGCATGAGTGAATAGACCATCCATATCCAATGGACATCTCTTTACCACCTCACTGACTTTCCTCTTGGTTCTAGTTGCTAGTTGCACTAACCAAGATTTTCTATGCTTTGATTTCTTCGAAGTGCACATTTCCGCAAGTCTAGGGGCGATATAGTTGTGAGTGGATCTAGGGTCAATCAAAACAAAAACAGAAAAAAAAATTGCTTAGCAATCTTACCCTCAACTTCAGCCATAGTTGATTGATGATCTTCCTGATGGTCCTGTATCACTGCATAAATCCTAGGAATTGTCCTTGTTTCATGACCCATAGTTTCATCTCTTTGGGTGATGTGTACATGACCTTAATTCCCACTCTTATGTGGAAAGTACCTAATCATATGGTCTCCTCCACATCCCCAACATCGGAGTGCTTTCCTTGGCTTGTATCTCATCATTCTTGATGGCTTAATCACATCTTGTGATGGTTTCCCTTGATGATTTCGGAAATGAGAAGGTTTGAAACCCTTCCTCCTTTCTTCAAGCTTCACATTTTTCTTGTGGGAATTTCTCCTACTCCCTTATGCAGTTTTTGTCTGATGCCTAGAGTTTATCTTCCTTTGGAGGTCTTTCAAACTTTGTAGCATGGCTGTAGTCACTTGATTTTTCTCTTCCAGATCCTTGATCATCTTTTCATTTTCCTCTCTACAACTTTGCAACTCCACCCTCAGAATCCTTAGGGTAGCTGCAATATCTGGGGAAGTCTCTTGATTTTCCTTCCCATCAAATTATGTTTCATAATTCTCAACCTGAATATTTTCCCCCATAGCATCTTCCTCAAGTTCATAGGGATCCTGTGCATCACTTATGATGTTAATCTTCTGGGCACTGATCTTCTTGGTCGAACCAATAACAAATTTTCAATCTGCACTATGACCCTACAAAATGTGTTGATAAACATCATTTGTTTGCTGCATAAAAATTTCAGAAGTAAAAACATTTACTTATTGTCACCTAGCCCATCTAGGCCCAATGTTGCAACCATTAGCTCTGATACCAATCTGTAATGTCCTCATACCCCATAATGTAGATAAATTACAAATTTTGCTTCAAGAAACCTTTTTCTCCTTTCAAAACATAGGGTATGGGTAGTAACACCCTCTTCAACATTCAATCTGGGGCTTAGGAATCACTGTAACAATCATTCCTCCCTTGACAGATCCCTTCTACGACCAAAAACACCTTTTTCACATTGAACCTCTCCTTTTCGCACTCTGTGTTCTGCACTTTCGCTTTCCACCCTTCCAACCTCAGAAATCGTAAATTAGAAACATAATGTGCGAGGGAAACATTTAACCACTCTTTCTCCTTCCGCCTTTCACACTTCTGCTTTCCGCCCTTCTGACCTTGAAAATTTGGAATCGAAAACCTTATGTGCAACAGAAACATTTAACCACTCTTCTACCTTCCGCACTTCCTCTTTTCTCCCTTCCGACCTAGGAAATTAGGAAAGGGAAACATATTGTGTGATGGAAACATTTAAACACTCTTATGTATTTCGCTTTCCACAATTCCGCTTTTTTCCCTTCCAACCTCAGAAATAAGGAATCAGAAACTTAACGTGTGACAACAACATTTAACCACTCTTGCGCCTTCTGCACTTTCGCTTTCCACCCTTCTTACCTCGAAAATCTGGAATCGGAAACTTGATGTGCGACAGAAACACTTCACTACTTTTCCGCCTTTCACCTTCCGCACTTTCGCTTTCCTCTTTTTCGATCTTGGAAATCAGAAGTTAGAAACATAGTGTTTGAAGGATTCCTTTAACCACGGTTCCACCTTCCGCACTTCCGCTTTCCACCTTTTCGACCTCAAAACTCGAAAGTCGGAAACAAAAAGTTCGACGAAAATAATTAATGCCTCTTCCTCCTTCCATACTTCTGCTTTCCTCCTTTCTGACCTTGAATTCGGAAACATAAAGTTTGACAAAAATACTTAACGGCTCTTTTTCCTTCCGCCTTCCTCCTTCCACAATTTCACTTCTACCATTCCTCCCTCGAAACTCGGGAATTGGGAAACTTAACTTTCAATCTTAGCCTTTTCTTGCACTTCCAAATTTCATTTTCCAACCTCGGACTTCAAAAATTAAAAATTTAACTTTTTCCTTAGAACTTTTCTGCACTTTTCTGATTCTACCCTCTTCGTCCCACAGGCGCATCCCAGGGTTTTGAAACACAACATTTCTTACCTTAGCTACGTTTCTAGCTCTGTAACCATGCTTCTAGCCTCAATGAGCAAAAGTAGAAATGCATTGAAACATACAAGGAAAATATAGATACAAATGCAAGAACATTCATCAACAGTAAATTCTACTGAAACATTGCCAGCATTCATCATATTCATTCATTCAGTCATTCATTCATAAGAAACTACATTGCATAAACATAATAACATGGAATACTTATTTTGGAGATGAAGTTGTCCCTCAACTAGCTATGTCACTGCAATGTTCCACCCAACCATAGGCCAATATGTTCATTAATCTCTCAATACACTTCCACCCCCGAGATAGGCATGATTTCCACAAGGAACTAGGGAACAACAGGCTCACACATAGCCAACAAACATCAGAACACAGTCAAACCAACCTACAATTAGGTTTCTCAAACTATCTACCCAAGGATTACACACATGGCCAACATGCACAACAAGACACAGCCAAGCCAATCTCCAAATGGGTTTCACAGGTTTTTAAGCAAATGACTCACACCTGGTCAAATTCTCACCACAACTCATCCAAACCAACCAATAGTTGAGTTTCTTGGGATGCTAAGGCAATGCAAAGGTAGAATTGTTGAGCTAGTGAGCTCAACCACTGAGCTATGGACACCTACACTAGATCTATCCAGCTTGGAATCCCACAATACCTACACACCCAACACAAGGAAGTATTCCCTTCACTGCTACACAGTTCCCTCAAGCCATACCTTCCCTTCTAGTGCTCTTTCAGTTGTGCATAAAGGATCTTCCAGTCCCTCTTGATCTGTCTATGAGGTTCCTCTCTTCACTAGGTTTATCATCCAATTCTGGGCCTCTTCCACTTCTAATTCTTTCATACCAAAATAGGGATGCACATCATAGTAGTCCACAATGTAAACACAACAAAAACAGGCTCCACTCACTCTGTAAAAGAGGAGACCACCATGGAGACACCTTATGCCACTCAGGAGAGTAAGACGACCATTCTAAACAATCAATCACTGAACAACAACACTAGGGAAACTACAGAGGACGACACTCTCATAAAATTGAGGGTATTGTTTCATATTCCATGAACAAATGTGTTATGCTAGAGATTCATTGAGTGAAGCCCCCGTGACCATGCAGATTCCTGAAGAATATTTCAGATAATGCATATATACTAGACATACCGAAATATGTGGGTATGTCGCCAATGTTTAATGTTTTTGACCTATGCAAGTTTGAAGAAGGGTTGATGAGCAACAATGAGACAACTGTGTATTGGTAAGGCCCTATACTAACTCAAAAAATGGAAGAGGTCATGTAGATACTCAATGAAATAGAAGTTAGGAATACCAGAAGTCTGAGGAAGAAGGAATATTTGGGTTGATGGAAGAACGCGGGCATGGAAGAGGTGAAATGGATTATCAAGGATAAGCTTGAGGATTTGAAAAACCATTAGAAAGGTTGTTTTCAAACCTAATAGGTTGATGAAGGGGTATCGGGGCCAAAAACAAACAACGGCAAATAGAGGACAGGGGATCCAAAAGGATCCTCATCAATAAAAAATAATTATTGAAAAGTGGTCAAAATTTTGCAATCTCTAATGATGAACAGAAGCATACCATTGCATAGGGATCATAAAAAAATTTCTATTAGCATATGTTTCACCTCAATCGGAGCTCATATGGCCAAGATATCACATTATGAAGTTTTTAACAAATAGTGGGAAAATGCAAAAGAGGTGCCATGAGGCGCCATTAGAAGGGTGACATGTGGCCTACATAGTGATAACATTGAAAATGATATGTCTTTCGAATAGGTGACATGGACTAGTAATATAATGACACAACAACTAACCAATGCCAATAACCTACATAAGGTGTGTTCTCTAAGGCAAGGCATCCAGGTTTGTATCTGATGTTTTTCTGCTAACATTGAAAATGATATGTCTTTTGAACAGGTGACATGGACTAGTAATATGATGACACAGGGCATCAAGAAAAAGACACAACACTTGGTTTGCAATGACATGGGACTACTTGCATGTGGCACATGGAAACCCATCATTGGCGTAATGGTTTCAACATATGCCAAAATTTATGGTGGAGTCGATGGGGTTTTAATCGATGAACTCCTATAAAATAGTCCGACACTCTACCACTCTGGCACCATATATTGCTTGTTAATCAAGTGAAAGGACTTGTATTTAAGGTTGCAAATGTGTTATGATGGAAAAAGGAGGCCCAAGAGCATAGCCATTGGGCCCATGGTTTATTAGTGATTCACGTGGTGGTCAACTCCATAAATGGAAGAGGCTTAAACATTGAACACGACCCCTTTTGGTTTGTAGTTATGGCACCACTCGAGCCCCCACTTTCAAGGTATATTCATGGATATTGCGGAGTTACAATAACCAATGTGCCAACACATTATATCACATGGTTAAAACAACGGACATATATATAAAAGTTTGACTTTAGATTTATGTCCAAAAAGGTATGTGTGCCACCATGGATTCCATTCAACGAAACACCATATAGTTTTGTATATGACCATTATTATGTATATATGGTTGGTTTGACCATATTATGGTTATGTTAACATTTGGTTTATCGGTGATAAGTTAAACTTATTCCACCATTGGAGTGTGGTTTCCATGAAAAGTGGGGGGCACTATTTTGAATTTACAAAGTTAAAGAGTGGTTGGTTACCACCCAAGGCACCATTTCAGTACTTCTCCATCAAGCCGGAAGGGAGAGACTCTAAATGCTGTGAGAGGAGACAAGTTTTAGGGAACATCATTTATCGGGTCTTTTTGGAGGAGAACTCTTGGTAGTTGTGTGAATCTTATTTTATGCTTTTTAGAGTGGGAGAGATTTTCAAGATTGGTGAAGTTTGTTTGGAAATATTTCCAAAGGAAAATTATACTTTTCGAATTATGTATTTTGGTGTATCTATTATTTTTAGCACATTAATAAGATTGGTCCTTATTGGATAAGCATACTTGGATATGTAGTCTCTTTGTGGCTGAACTTCTATCAAGTTTGGTTTATCATCTTTTTCATGATTTGATTTTAATATTGTCATAATTGTTGCATTAAAACTTGTGTATTCTTTTAAATCATGAATTAAACATTAAGTTATGATTTTGAAACATTATTATGTAGTAATCATAAGCATGATGACATTGTCACACTCACATTCAAATTCATTTTAGTCACTAGATCCTTGGGTTGTTTGCCATATCAAGATGGTATCAGAGCATGTTTGACTGCATTGTGAGTGTGGATGCTTACTAGGTTCAAGCTTAAAGCAGGTGAAGGAAAATTCGATCCTTTCGACCTAGAGATCAGACATGCACATCAAAGAAATAAAATGGAATATGAAGGCCTTAATGTAGAGAATTAGAAGGATTTCCACAAGGATTTCTACTAGATGGAAGATATGGTAGAAACAATGTTTGTAGATTATCAAGAGCAACTGGAAAAGAAAGAAAAGAAGAAGGAAGTGAAAATAGAGAATGATGCTTATGTGAACCATGGGAATGGAGGAGACCCTCCAAAACCTTCATCTCAATCTTGGAGATCAAGCTCTTTTTCTTCCTCGTCTTCTCATCATTCTAGTTTTCATCATAAATATTTTTTTAAGAAGCAATTATTGAAGTTGTATGTCAAATTTTATATTCCTATCTATAATGGAAAGTTGGATGCAGACATTATGGATTGGCATAAACTAAGTCAAAACAAACGACATGGGGTGCAATATTATACTTGTGAATTTAGGAAGAAAGCATTAATGTTAGGTATTCCTTTGTACACACAATAAACGTTGTGGAAGTATGTAGGTGCATCACAGGATTATTTAAGGCATCATATACTTAATTTTAATCCAACTAACATTGATGAAGTTAGTGTGAAAGGTATTCATTTTGAGGTATTTATAAGCAATGACCATGGAAATTCTTTGAAGGAATATTTGTATCTAAAATAAGGTAAGCTCAAAAGGACATCTACAATGAAGGAGGATGATGAGAAACCTACTTTTTCTCATTGTACAAAAAAGGGACATAATGAGGATCAATGTTGGAAGTTGCACCCAGAATTAAAATCAGAATGGGATAACTATAAGAAAGGTAAAAGAAGATTGTTGCTATAATATAATATCTTGGATCTAATTCAAGAGATGAGTCCAAGATAATGGCCATGAGTCTTCAAGGTAACAATTATATTCCTAGTTGTTCATATACTTCTACTTATGTTGATTTGAGCCAAGATGAAAGCAAAAAGATGGAATTGTTCCATATTTGAGTGGTTTCCCATCATACTAAGATTGATACACTTGTATATAGTGGATCTGGTTAAACTATTGTAACTTTGGAATATATAATAGATGTATTGTTTGTATTCCTCCATTAGGAGATGAGTTTGGTCATGTAAGAGTCATTGAGAGAATCACTGTAAACTTCTATATGTAAGTCGGGTCAATAGTACCCAAGTGTCATTATAATAAATGTTTTTTTTAGTTCTTGTTAGACAAGTTGTCCTAGTCAGTTAGACAAGTCGGCGATGGTAGGTCCTAAGTCAAGGGAAGTGAAAAATATAAATATGGAGGTGCTCCCTTTCATTTGTAAATAGCCACTCAAGAAAGTTTGCAATAGACAGAAGAACTAGGGCACCAAGAAGAAGAGAGAAGTAGTTCTCTAGGTTTTATAGTGCTCTAGTTGAGTTTTATATTGAGGAAGTTTTACGTGGTTTTCTCCATTGTGGTTTCCCTGGGGAAAATATTTATGTTCTTTGTGCTTGTTATTTTAGTGATCCTACTAGTGAAAATTGTTTTAAAATATCATCTAAGCAATTAAGAAAAATTAGCATGGTATCAAAGCCACCCTGAAAGGAGACACTACACATGTAGGGATTGTTTCTCCAAACAAATCCCTCAATAGATCAACCATAAAATACGGCTCACTGAACTCTCCCTAGAAGGGTACATATTTCTGTGGAAACATAACTAAATTCCAAGAATTTTTAGTTTTGGACTAAACACTACTATTGGGAAGAACTAGGGCTTCATTTTTCCCGAGACTCCATCATAAATGTAAGAAAAAGAAATATATAGTCTATCTCACCATGGGAAGGTGCATATTTTCCATCACTCAACCCTACTAGTGATCCCAACTGAAAATTAGGGTTTTTGCATCAAACCCTAGGTCACCCAAAAGAAGGTCAACCATAAGATGTATTCATCAAGTCTGAGTACTACTCCTAATTCCATTTGATGTGCTCATTCTGTTAATATGACAAAGAATACCAAGCTATATGAGAATATCGAAGGTGATGAAAAATTCAGAGCATGGAAGTATAATGTCATGCTCATCCTAGAAGAAAATGATCTAGAAGGATTTATAAAGGAGGAAGTTGCATAATGAGAAGAAGTTGAAGCTAAGTCCAAATATAAGAAGGATATGATCAAGGCTAAAAGGATCATAGTTGAATCCATTAAAGATTATTTGATCCCTCAAGTATCGTCAAGGGAGACACCAAAATAAATGTTTGATGCTCTATCCAGCCTATTTGAAGGAAGAAACATCAATAGAAATATGACCTTGATGAATCACCTCAAAAGTGTAAGGGCTCATAACTAAACCATGCAATCTTATTTTACAAGAGTAGCTCAAATCAAGGAGCAATTAGAAGCTATTGCTGACATGGTTGAAGAAGAAGAAGTTGTAATAACCACATTGAATGGTCTTCCAAGAGATTGGGAATCATGTATCCAAGGAATTTGTTCAAGAAGAAGACTAACCAAGTTTCGACAATTATGGGAAGAATGTTTTCAAGAAGAAAAAAGAATAGCAGCTAGAGAAGGAAAGATAAATGGAAATGAGGATCAATCCTTGACATTCCATACCAAAGGCAAGAACAAGAGAAAGAGTTATGACCATCCTCCTAGAAAGACTTGAGGGTTTAATATGTCCAAGAAATACTTCTCAAATTATGAATGATTCACTTGTCATAAGAAGGGACACGTTGCTATGAACCGTCCCATGAAAGAAAAATGAGTCAAAAACAAGAAAATATTTCATGCCCATGCTGCTAAATACAATGATCAAGAAGATGAAGAGAGAGCTCATGAAGATGAAGACTCATGTGAAGAATATGTCTTGATCTATGCACTCACAGGTTCAGTCTCACCAAGGAATGACAATTGACTAGTAGATAGTGGTGCCTCCAAGCACATGACAAGTTACAAGGACTCACTCTCATGTCTTGTACAAAAGGATTCCCCACACAAAGTAATGTTTGGAGATGATTACCAATATCCCATCAAAGGAATGGGAGAATCCTCCTATAAGTTGGACTATAGAAATTCCATGAAGATGAAGGATATCTTGTGTATCCTAGGACTAAAGAAGAACCTTCTTTCTATCTCATCCTTAGATAAGAAAGGTTTTAGAGTTTCTTTTGTGGATGGAGAAGTTCTCATGTGGAAAAAATAAAAAACCATAAATGATAAAGTAGTAATTGGAGTTGAAGAAGGAGGACTTTACAGATTAAAGGGACGTGTATATTCAACATTAATGACTAGTACCATAATCCTATTTGAGCTACGGAAAATAAGGCTTGCTCATATACACTACAAATCATTGCCAATTGTGAGCAAGGTTGTGATTGGTTTACCATAGATTCATATAGATAATTAAGGAGAGTGAAAAGGATGTGCACAAGGAAAGAATACTAAGTACCCTTATCCAAACACTGACAACATAGGAAACGTGATCTTAGATATTATCCATTCAGGAATATATGTGAGCCAATGCAAACTACTTCATTAAGAGGGTATGTTTACTATGCTTCCTTTATTGATGATTACTCCCACAAGAATTGGATATATTTCTTGAAAAAAAGGATTAATTATTTAAAAGGTTAAAAGAATTTAAGGCCCTGGTAGCAAACCTCTCTGAAAGAGGATCAATATATTGAGGTCAGATAATGGAGGAGGGTTCACCTCAAGTGAATTCAATGAGTACTGCAAAGAAGGTGGGATTAAGAGGGAGCTCACCATTCCCTATAATCCACAACAAAATGGTGTGGAAAAAACAAAGAACAGATCTAGCATGGAAGTTGTGAAATCTATGATATGTGATCAAGATATACCTTTGTGCCTATGGGAATAAGTATCCATAAACACAATATATGTACATAATATAATCTCCCACACTACCATTGGGAATAAGACTCCAAAAGAGATGTTTACTAGAGAAAATCCTCAAGTAAGACACCTAAAGATATTTAGTTGTTCGGTATACATACACATTCCCAAGGAGAAAAGGTCAAAGTTATATCCTTCGAGAAAGAAGGGATTATTTGTAGGATATAGTGAGAAATTAGAAGCTTATAGAATATATATCTCAGGATATCATCAAATTGAATCAAGAAGATATGTTACCTTTGATGAAAACACAACCTTCAGAAAATGAAATAAAGACAAGGAAGATGAAGAGGAGCATGAAACTCCCAGAGTTGCAGAAGATCCTAAACCAGTTAGGAATGAAGAAGAATATCATATGCCTTAGGATCATGATATGATAGAACCTCAGAGACCTAAAAAATTTCTCCTTGAAATGATCTCATGAAATAGAAGACCTTCCTAGGCTCGTGAAGTAATTGAAGAAGAAAAAACACATGGTGTCCCAGAAGGAACCGTCAGAGAAAGAAAGAATCCAAAGTCATACCCTAGTTATGTAGCTTTGATGTGTGATCTCGTTGATAAAGAACCAACTTGTTTTGAAGAAGCAACAAAGTAGAAGGATTAGGTTGACGCAATGGTTGAGGAATACCAATTCATTATAAAGAACGATGTATGGGAAATAGTACCAAGACCAAAAGACAATTCAATGGTATCCTCAAAATGGATATTCAAAACTAAGCGCTCAAAAGATGGTAGTATTGAGAAGTACAAGGAAATATTCGTAGCTTGTAAACTCTCCCAGAAGGAAGGAATTGACAATGAGGAGACCTTTGCACCATTATCCAAGTACAACTCAATCAAAACCATCCTTTCCTTGGCAGCCAATATGACGTGGAAGTTACATCAGATGGATGTTACATATATCCTTTGTGATAGTTAGAGTTGTATTAATATGACGGAAAATCCTGTGTTTCATGATAAGACAAAGCACATTGAAGTAAGATATCATTTCATTTAGGATATGGTTCAGAAAGGAGATGTAAAACTCAAGTATGTTCCTACAGAGGAACAAGTGGCATATGTTTTAATTAAGCCTCTCGCCTGTGTAAAGTTTGAATACTTTTGAGACAAGCTTGGTGTAGTTTGAAAGGACTTCTCTCAAAAGAGGGAGTGACAGCAGATGATGGCTGCAGTGGTGAGTGTCTAATTCTAGAGGAGGGTAAGTTTGGCTAGGCTTGATTGGCCCTAAAGGGTTAGTAAGTCAGAAAAGGCCTGTTGATCGTAGGGGGATTAGTATGTCTCACTAGGCTTGGTTGGCCCAAAAGGGTTAGTAATCCAGACAAGGCTTGATTGGTCCCAAGGGAGATCCATCTATATAACTAGGCTTGTTTAGATCGAAAGAGTTAGCAAGTTAGACAAAATTCCCTGATGGATCTACCAGAGAACTCACCGTGATGTTGCTCCGACACGTTGAATGAAAAGATGTATCTTCCGTATTCTTATACTATTGATAGTTATTGATGATTGTTGAGATGATGATTGTTATATTGATGATTGTTGAGATGATTTCTTTAGTATTATCATACTAATGATTGTTAAGATTGTTTCTTCAACGGTGTTATATTGATGACTAATGAGATGATAGTTTTGGTATTGCAATACTGATGATTATTGAGATGATAGTTTTAGTATTTTTATATGGGTGGTTGTTGAGTTGATTGTTGAAATAGTTCAGTGTTGCTACACTGATAATTATTGATTAGTCTTCTTCATTATTTCTACATTGATGTTGATGTTAATGTTATATAATCTCTATGTTGGTAATGCAGATGATGATCTAGCATTCTAGATGTTTATTTATTTATTTTAACACTAACATGCTAATGAGGTTGTTGTTTATATATAATGATGATGTGGATGTTGGTGTTTTAGTATGTTGATGTTACAGATGATGTTTCAAATGTCATAGAAGATTCAGTATTGACATATTGATATAGCATAATATGAGTCAGTATTCACCTACTAATGTTACAGAAGAAGGTTCAACATTTAGAAGATGATTCAGTATTCACATACTTATGTGGAAGAAGATGATTCAGTATTCACATACCGATGCTGCAAAGGATGATCTAAAAGATGATTCAAATTACTCAATATTCACATATTGATACCATGGAATATAATTAAAAAGATGATAGAAGATGCTCGAGGATGTATAGTAGATGATTCAATATCCACATATTGATATTGCAGAAAATGATTCAATTGGGATCGATGATGAATATGAATGTTGATGTTCTAAAACTTCCTATGACATATAGAGACTCAGCATTCATATGTACAGATGTAGTAGCAGTTGCTACAGTGATTGAATACCTTTCTTGTTAAGAAGGAGTGTTAAAGTATTATAACTTCAGAAGATATTCCAGATGTATTGTTTGGGTTCCTCCTTCAAGATATGAGTTTGTTCTTGCTAGATTCATTGAAAGAATCCATGTAAACCCCTGAATGTAAGTTGGGTCAATAGTACCCAAGTGTCAATATAATAAATGTTATTTTTGGTGTCATACTAGACAAGTCAACCTAGACAGTTAGAAAACTCGACCCTGTTAGGTTAGAGGTCAATTCAATTGAAGAATATAATGAGGGAGGTGCTCCCCTTCATTTGTAATCACTCACTCAAGTTGTTTTGGAAGAGAGAGAAATATTATTGCACCAGAAATAAAACATAAGTAGTTGTATGGGTTTTACACTGCTCTGGTTGAGTTCTATATTGCGCAAGTTTTACAGGTTTTCTCCCTTGTGGGTTCCTTGAGGAAAATATTTGTGTTCTTCTGCTTGTTGTTCTTTCAATGATCTACCAATAAAAAAAATTCTTTAATATATCATTTAAGAAGATTAAGAAAATTTAACAATTTTTTTAGATTTTCAAAATGTTCATGCCACTTTAGGGACCATATGAACTTTGCTCCTTTATTTTGTAAAGAAATAATGTGATAGGAAATCCTTGAGAATTATTCAATAAAACTCCGGTAATAATCAGTGAGTCCCATAAAATATCGAATATCAACTACATATCTTGGCACTGGCCAATATGAGATAGCTTTTATTTTATGTGTATCTATCGTGATTCCTCTTTCGGAGAAAATATGACCCAAATATTGAATTCCTTTTTTAAAGAAATCACATTTTCAAATTTAGCGTAAAGTTGATGATCTCTTAAGGTTTGTAGAACAATTCTTAATTGTTTTTCATGTTCATACTCCGACTTGGATTAAATTAAGATATCATCGATAAAAATTAACAAAAACTTATCCAAATACTTGTTAAAGATACTATTCATTAGACACATGAATGTAGCGGGGACATTAGTTAAATCGAAAGGAATTACTATGAATTCGTAGTGCCTGTAACGATTCGTGAAAGCTGTTTTATTAGAATATTTTTCCTTAATCCTGATATGGTGATAACCAGACCATAAATATAACTTGGAGAAGATTTTTTCTACTTCTACCTGAGCGAACAAGTCGTTAATCTGATGCATTGGGTATTTATTTTTAATGGTTACTTTTTTTAGTTGCCAATAGTCTATGCAAAGTTGTAAAGTTCCATCATTTTTCCTAACAAATAAAATTGGTGCTCCTTAAGGTGACACACTGGGTCTGATATAACTATTATATAGTAGTTCTTGTAAGTAGATTTTGAATTCAGCTAGTTCAAGAATGCTCATTCGATACGATATTTTGGATATCGATGTAGATCCAGGTATAAGATCAATGGAAAAATCTATTTTTCATTGAGGGGGTAGTCTTGGCATCTCTTTTGGAAACACATCTATAAATTCACTTAGAGTTATGTGATCACTTATATGTGTTCGATTTTTATTAAGGAGTAGGCCAATGACTCACATAAATCATCCAATCCTTTCCTCAAACATTTATTTAATTGTGCGGTAGAAATATGCCTTAAAGAGACAAGTTTATAAATACCCTTTACGGTCCTAACAATTTGATCCTCAGCAAAATATGTAAAGATATTATCGAAACAATTTAACCCTACCTTATACTTTTCTAAACAATCGAGGCCAATTATCATATCATACGATCCTCGAGGTAAAACATTCAAATTGATTTTAGTCTCATGATCTTATATTTTAATTTCACAATCAACAATAAAATCTGTTACCTCTATTTTTTCTCTAGTGGCTAGCTGGACTAACCATGGTTTTGAATTCCTTACCTTGGCAAGTTGGAAGTTCTCCATCATATTGGGAGTGATGTAATTTAAGGTATCCTCATGGATCAATTAATATAGAGAGATTTTGGTTATAAATTGTACCTTCAATTTATGCAATTGTAGATTAATGATCTACTTGATGGTCTTCAAGGGCTACATTAATCCCATGGAAACTTTCCAATTTCTCCAACAATGGAAGATTCTTGTAGGTTATGAATATCCCTATTTGCTTTGTTGAAGAGTGGGAATTTTTTTCGTAAATGTGGTTCTCCAGACTCCCAAAACTTAAGTAGTTATTTAGCGATTCCAACAGTCCATTTTGTTCCAAAGTTAACAAGTTTATTACTTTTATGTTGCAACTATTCATTTATGTTATAAGGATTCCCCTTCCAAATGGTCGATTTTCTTTTTCCGACGGTTTTTATCTGATTTTCAGACTTTTGTGTATCATTCAAGGAGTTATATTTGCTTTTAGCATTTTTACTAACCTCCTGATCCTTCTCTGTATATGTTCGTTGATCATTTCCATTGTTCCTTTCATGTAGACTGTGTAGTAACATTTCATTCATTTCCTGCTGCTTCTCTTGAGATTTATTTAGTTGTTAACTATCTACCTTATAACTCTGTATTTCCATAATCAAATGTCTCATTGTGTCTAACACTTGAATAGCTTCAGAATTTTCTTCTTCTGGTTTAATTGTATGTTATGCATGATCATCTTCTTCAGTTTTTCCATCATTTTCATTATCTAAAGCAATTATTTGGACCTAAAATGTTTTCATGCATACATACGAAAAATAAAGCAATTTTTTATTTTTATTAGAATAACATTTTAGTGTGTTCAACAAGAACTCGATGTTTCCATAATAAATAGGGTTGAACCCGTGGCTATGATACCAAATGTAAAATCCCCATAATTTACACGCCTCAAATATCCAATATATATATATAAGACACATGACACATCTATTAAGGACATCTATCATAGTTTTTCATTATGTTATTGAAAACATACTTCATTTCTACCTGACAAGTTGTGCAATGCAAATGTTTACTCAGGAAACAATAACTTCAAGTGTTATTCAACCTGTAGGTGATGTTTTGCAATAATTATCTTGTTCTTTAAAGTTTGGACTTGGCTCTGAAAAGTAGGCTCCAAAACATCCATTTGCTCAGTCCAAAACTTCTAGATTTATTAGTCTTTCTGCATTTTATCTTTCTTGAGTGACCATTCCGCAAATTGATTTATGCAAACAGGATTCCACAATGATCCTTCCGCCATGATATTTATGAAATGTATCTTTCCGCAATGATCATTCCATAATTTAGTCTTCCGCAATGCTCTTTCTAGAAATGCAGATTGTAGATTGTGGGTTTCCTTTTTTTTAATAATCTTCCACAATTACGGATTACAGATTGTGGGTTTCTTTTAATCTTTCTTTCAAATGAATCTTCTGCAATTATCATTCCACATTTATCCTTCCATAATTTGTAGATTTCATATTGTGGGTTTCCTTTAAACTTTTCCCAAATTAACCTTCCGCAATTGTCCTTCCGTAATTTGCGATTGCGGATTGTGGGTTTCCTATAAACCTTTCCCAAATTAACCTTCTGCAATCATCCTTCCACAATTTGTGAATTGAGGGTTTCCACTAAACTTTTCCCAAATGAAGCTTCTGCAATTTGCTGATTGCGGATTGTCGGTTTGCTCTAAACTTTTAAGAAATGAACCATCTGCAGTTATCCTTCTGCAATTTGTGGTTTTCGTATTGCAGGCTTCCTTTAAACTTTTCCAAAATGAACCTCCCACAATTTTTCTTCTATAACTATCCTTTCACAATTTATGGATTTTGTATTGTCGGTTTCTTTTAAACTTTTACAAATGAGCCTTCCACAATTTTTCTTCCGCAACTATTGTTCCGCAATTTGCGGATTGCAGATTACATATTTCTTTTAAACTCTTCCAAATGAAACGTCCACAATTTTCCTTTTGTTACTATCCTTCCACAATTTGAGGATTACGGATTGTAGGTTTCTTGTAAACTTTTCCCAAATGAACCCTCCACAATTTTCCTTTCGCAACTAACCTTCCGCAATTTGTGGATTGTGGATTACGGGTGCACCTTTAAATTTTTATGACTTAGGCTTTTGCAACCTTCTTTCGCACTTAGAATTTTTGCTAGTAATATTCTAAGGTTTGGTTTTAAGTGATCGTGGATGCCATTGAAGGTTCTTACCACCACACTGTTATTGAATCTTATTTTTTTTATTTGAAAAGGTTTTCTAGTTGTGATTCTTGCTATGACCCGATGGGTCTCCTAATATATATGAGAAATAATCCTTATTCCTCTACTTAATTAATCATGGTTACAAGATTTAGTATAGAAATTCCATTTTATAAATACACTTTAATAACTCCTACGAATTTTTCTTATGTTTAATTAGCTTAAAACTTGTTGGTCCATAAATCCATTTTACTATTAATAGTGGATGATTCCTTCATGTCCATGTTAAAAACGAGATTTAGATCATATTTTATTTTCATCTGTATTTTCTTTAGTGAGGGTTAAACCCAAAATCCTCTTATAATTAATTTATGGAACCTTTATTGATATGTTAATACCCTCGACTTGTTGATATGTTCGATCTATTAATATGCATAAGAATATTTTACAAAGGTTCATCCTAACACTAAAACAACCCTAACAATTAATAAAGAAAATCTATCATCAGATATGTATAAACCCAATTATCAGTTATGAAAGAATTTCATGTAATCTATGCTAGGATTAAACCTGCTACTTATAAGTATATATAACGATAATCTTAGTTTTCCTTAACATAGTATAGTTAATCATTTCCAACATAGTTGCGATAGAGAAATAAATTATTGTAAATCCGTTAAATCTATTGTATATGCTTCGAGATCTAGGTAAACCAATTGTCAAATTCAAATATAATGTATAGAAAGAGAAGTTCCTTTTGAGAAATAATGCAGAGAGGATATGAGAACCATATTATCAAATTATTTGGTAAACCCAAAGTGTAATGATAAATCAAAACAATGCTTGGAATAAAATAGAACATGATCTATTATTCATACAAATATTTATAGTTTTCATCCAGAGAAACCTAAGATCCTACATAGATAAAATCATGTCAATGGCATGCATGTATATATGAAGAAATAAACAGTCTGCATAATATAATAGTTTAATGGAAGATGGAATTACACCGATCCTGAATGTGGTAGGAACAACCATGTTCCACCCAACTGTAGATTAGGAACATCTTCCTCTCCTCCCTTAATCACCCTCAAGATAATTTATGCATGCCAAGAGTGGTGACAGTCAACCTCAAACTGGAATCGCCATCAATCAGTGAGAAATAACTTGCCTAACACCAGAGTGTTTACACAGCAAGGATTCAATAACTTTCCTAACATAGATTGTTGACACAGTAAGGATTCCTTTCCAGCATACTAAGCATCGTCCTTCCTCCCTCATATGCTTCGTTTTTATAGTTTATTTTGCCTAGGTCTTTTCTTCAAACAGCTGATTCCTCATGGAATTTCCACAGCTAACAAAAACCCTAATTTCCAAGGCTGTCTAATGCCATAATTGCACTTTTGACACTTGTTTCAACATCCCCAAGGTTAACTCTTCCTCTTCCCCCACTATTGTATGCATAACTTCCTCATTCAACGTGGATATCCTCCTTCATTCTTAATTTTATTTAATTATATTGTTTTATTACATCTGTCATCTGAGGACCTATTGGCAAATTTCAAATCCAACCAACTTTATTTAATTAAAACAATAACTCAAAATAAAATCATAATTACTAAATCATGTTTATTTCTTGGGGGATGTTACATGCAAGATCACAAACACTTATGGATCTAGAAAGACATGAGACGAAACAATTGAAAGTTTAAACATATCCATGCATTCTCTTATACAACAATTTGGATCCACTAACAACTAATCCTAGCATTCACATCATAGTTGTATATCTAATATAGAGATGGTTGTACATTTCTTAGCTAATGCAAATCCGGTAATTTTTTGGAAGATATATCTAAAACATATTGGATTAAGATATTTTTGGACTTAGACACTGTTACTTTCTGATAATTTGTGGAACTTTAAACAACAATCCCTCTACTCCCAATATCGAAAATTTACATTAAACTAAAGTTTTGATTGATTGCACAATAAACAAAATCAAGTTGGCATATCTAGTTTGGTTTTTTCTAGTAAAGCTTGGAAGTGCTAACAAAAAAACCTTTACTAGCAATACTAATAATTATTTTTAATCATTAAATTTCAGGTTGTATCAAAACAATTTCTATAAATCCAAACTTACACCAAAATATATAAATAGTTAAGTAAAAAAAGTTAATAATAATTAATAGGTAATTAAAGTAGAGTGGTATTGGACATGATAAATACATATCAACAATAAAATGAAGCAACACCGTAAATAAATCACTACTTAAAAAAATCATAATAAATACACAATAAATGTATAAATTTTATGTAAATATCATTATATTAATGAAATATAGTAATGAAATTGATAATTTCAAAATTAAATAAATTATGATATATTCATGTTGAAATATAGTAATAAAAATGATAATTTCAAAATTACATAAATTATGATATATTAATGTTTGAAATACATCTCATTTAATTTTATATTTTTTTATTACATAATTTAATTTAATTTTAATAATAATTTATAATATATAAAGTCATATTCACATTTTGATATTAATAATTTTATTGTTATCATTATAAAAAATAACTAAATCTAAATCTAATTTAAAAAAACATAACTAAGAAAAATAACTAATTTTACAAAATTTTCATTAAAATAAATTAATTCTAATAAATATAAAACTAAATTTTCATTTAAATAAACTAATTCTAATTTATAAAAAAAATCTAAATTATGAAAACATATATAAAAAAACGAGTTTTACAAAATTTTCATTAAAATTATTAAATTAAAAAAAGTCAATGGCTCCTTAGAATTTTAGGGGTTTTCAATTAATTATACCCTTTACTTGCCAAAAGTGTCATTCATCTTCAAGGGAGTCGATTAACCCTCCATCAAGCTATGAAGCTTGATCAAAGGTTAATCAAACTCTCCATAGAATGTTTCAAAATAATTCTCTTGAGTTTTTTGTTAAGCCGTCAATCTAGTTTTCTAGAGCTAGATTGAGGACTTACCAAGAGTTGGATTAACCTCTTTTTTTACCATATTCACTTCCTCTCCTTGCCAAAAAGCTTTACACATCATAACACCCATTTATAATTAGCAACTACATTTTTTTTAAAACCATCATTTTTAATATAAAAATTATGGATATCTTTTCAATTTTATTTGGAAGAAAAATTGACCATTATAATTAATCATAAGTATTATTTATCACGTTGTTATAGTATCACTTTTGAATGGTTTGCAAGTTGTTTACTTTTGTTTTTCATCTTATAGGTAACTCGTTGATCTCTTTTTTCAAATTATAAGATGAAAAAAAACATGTATATACTTTTTCATGACTAGAGATTAAATTTTTTAATAAAAAACTTTATTTTTCAAAAATTAAAAAATAAATAAAATAATTTAAAGATTAAAAAGTGAAATAAAACTCCTCCCCTGTAAGCCTCTTTTCCTTCTCCATTACATTTTTTTGTTCATACATGTGCTTTTAGTTAAATCATATCATACTTGAAAAATATGGAAAATAGCTTCAAGCACCTTCCTATTGTTTCCTCGTAAAGTCAAAAGTTTATATAGCTGCTGCATAACGGTTACATATCAGTGTAGTGTTGTCTTTGGAGGCCACTTAGCAGTACTACTTATTCCAACTGCTTCCTTTGTGTTGTTCACATTTCACTTTGTTCAACATTGTTCACACAGAATTTGGTAATGTACACCAAGTACTTTTCAAGTACATAGTGCAAATAAAGGCTTATATTCTTCTTACGGCATTTTGTTTTTTAATAAAGAAAAGGGTTATGTCTTTTTTATGACTCTTTGTTTCTTACCTTTTTCTGATTCTGTGTATATGATAGGAGAGTTTCTCATAAATCTCGGTAATATCTAGATATGATACACTTATCCTAAAGCATTTTGTTTTTAAAGAAAGAAAAGATGGTTTGCTTATATTTTATGTATCTTATGTTTGTCTTTTTTTTAATGATGCTTTGTTTTTTCCCGTTTTCTAATTCTGTGTATATGAGAGGAGAGTTTCTCATAAATCTGGGTAATATCTTATTTTATAAGTTGTAAAGGTATGATATAAAAGATATGATAGACTTATATGATAGTTTATGATTGGAGGGTGTATAAGTATGATTAAACTATGATATTTGTATAAAACTTATATCTAGTTTTATTTTATTTATAGTTTATGATCGAAGGGTTTATAAGTATGATTAAACCATGTTTTTTTTTTATAAAATTCATATATAGTTTTATTTTACTTATAAATATCAATTATATAACTTTTTTCTTACTAAAAAAACTTTTCACATTACTTTAGAGCACTCACTAACACCCCCTTTGACATTTCAAATTTTCAGTTTGTCCATAAATCATGAAATTTCATAATATACACTTACACAAAGTCAAAATTTAAAATAGTATTTCTTAATATATCTAATTCAATGTTTTAAATACTATTTTTTTAGATGGAGAAAACAATGAATATATCAATTGTTTTTTCTTCATCCATATACCATTTAAGAATGAAAAATTAAAATGTATCTTAAAAAATTTCCTAAATGGAGAATGCTTAAACTATTTCTTGACAATGGGATTCTTCATTATCAATCTTTAAAGAATTTGAGAAATATTTATTAATATGGTTATAGTTATTAATTGTTATTAAAACCATATTTATATAGCATTCAATAATATCAATTTTCAATTCAATTTATTTATAAAATGTTATAGATTTATCTTAAATTTGGATCTACCAAGCATTGAAAATGATTCAATTTATTTAGGTGTAAATTATTGTTAGCTAACTTTTACATATTCATATAAATTTACAAGTAATACGGATTTAAAAGTATCTATCTTGATTTTAATTTTTTTTATTTTATAAATAAAAATAAATTCTTAATTACTTTTCATTTGGTTTTATTTTTTGTTTTAAAATATTATATTTAATTTTTTATAAATAACTTTTTTTTTTGTAACATAACATATTTAGTTGGACAACATCTACCGAATATTTTGGCACATAAACATTTAACTCCTCTAAATACAATCATAAAATTTTATAACATATCACCTTATATTTTTTAAATTTTAAATAACATTTTTTAATACATATATTTGTTTCATTAAATTAAAATATTATTTACATTACAAAACAACTCATTTATCATCCATATATGATATACCATTTAACAATGTAAATGTATAAGTTAAGAATACGATACATTTAATAATGCATTACACAATATGTCTAATAACGCATTGTTTTGTACATATTAAAAACCTTGCATCAGAGCTTCAGAAAATAATTAATTTTTCAAAGTTTCATTTCAGTTCAACATAGTTTATAAATGTAAAGATAGTATATGTCAAGTATAGTGTACTTATTAGCTATGCACATAAGTAATATGCATCGAACATCGAACAGCACTTTATTTAATGTTGTTGAAATATAAATAGTTAAATCATTGTTCTGTTTTTATATAAGATTGAAAAAGAAAAAAAAACCATCAAATACACTCCTACTACTTATTGTTTATGGTTCTGCTTATTGTTTATTGTTTATCATAATATAATCATTTTACGGATTCATGGTATATATCATTCTGACGGATTCATATTTACCATTTTCCTTTGAGATTATTATTATAAACAGTTGTAAATGATAATCATAACTTTTATATTGAGAAATTTGTTCTTCTCTTTATTGTGTTAATTTTTCTAATTAAAATTTTGGGATCTTATTCACTAAACTAAAAATCTCTTACATTATTGAGAGTTGTAATTTTGTCATGGTATATACCGTTTTCTTACGGGATTATTATTATGAATAGTTGTAAATGATAATCACGACCTTTATATTCAAGCAATTTGTTCACTCTTCTCTTTATTGTGTTAATTTTTCTCTACAAAATTCTTGAATGGATCTTCACAATTGCAACCACAAATTTTTGTGATATGCAACTCTATAACAAATCAAATAAAATTTACATCAACATTAGCAATCAACATGTCATTTCAATCCAATTATGGCAAGGATCTATTTTGGAAGGCCATGTACCTTGTCACCTTCAAAGTGGGCATGTAATAGAAGGATAGCATTGGATCGATGTAAAATGTGTATGTGAAGGTTGTGGAAAGGTATGTGCTTCATATATCGTAGCCAACGATGGACCCATCCAAATCTAGTATATCTTGGTAATTGATGACGCAGATGCGGGATGGAGCAAGGGTCTCATGTTAGGTTGGATGCGTGTAATAGATTTTATATTGCTGGAAACTTGGAAGCATGAAGAATCGAAGATCCATAACATAGAAGGATTTGTCTTTGTGGATGGCATGGAATAAGAGATCCTATCATAGAGGGATCATAGTTATAGTTTATAACATCAAGAAGAACAATTTTCCTCATATAAGGCTTCTGAAGAAATATCTTTTGACTCAATACATGTGGGTGGAGATTTCAAGTATCAATGCTAAGAATATTTATATAGGAATATGATATTTTGTGCTTATTAATTCTAGCTTTTATAAGAAGCACAATCTACATAAAAAATTTCCTTACATTGGCTTGGAATGGGATAATCCAACCTAAGAAATGAAAGCAATATCCTCTTTCTAGGAGACATTAATGCTAAAATAGAAACCGATCAAGCTATTATCTTAAACAAGGATTATGACCCCAATCTTTTATAGCTATATGAGGACCTTGTTTTAGCTAGCTTATACAAAAGAAACTCTAAAGACGTGGTTGCAAATTTGTTTTGGATCGAGCTAATCAAACTTAGTAGTTCTCAAGATTTGATAATTTGCAATGATCTTATGAATTGGTCAAAATCCCACTAGATGACTTCTATCCACTATAAACAACAATCCTTTTATCGAGATGAATTGGTTGATAATTTGTGGAACTCTAAACAACAATCCCTCTACTCCCATTATAAATAATTTATTTTGAACTAAAATTTCAACCATTTGTACAATAAAGAAAATCAACTTCGCATATCTAGTTTGATATTTTTCTAGTACAACTTCGAACTCCTAACAAAAAACCCTCTACTAGCAATACTAATCATTATTTTTAATCATTAAAATTTGGGTTTTATCAAAACCATTTCTCTAAATCCAAACTTACAACAAAGAGTGGTATTGGACATGATAAATACATATCAATAATAAAATGAATCAAGACCATAAATAAATCATAACTTAAACAAAATCATAATAAATACACAATAAATATGTAAATTTTATGTAAATAATATAATATTAGTGAAATATAGTAATAAATTTGGTTATTTCAAATTTACATAAATTATGATATATTGATGTTTGAAATACATCTCGTATAATTTTATTTAATTGCATTTGTTAGTGTTGACAAGTGTTTATATATATATATATATATATATATATACATATACATATATATATACATATACATATACATATACATATACATATACATATACATATACATATACATATACATATACATATACATATACATATTGCCAAGATATATGGGGCTTCATAGAGCACTGCAGAGAGGAGTGAAGGGAGCATAAGGGAAACACAAGGAGCAAGAGCGAGACAGTAGAAGAGGGTTTTTCCTCATTTTTGAAGTTTTTTTCGGGTGATGGAGGAACAAAGGACGAAAGGGAAGCAACAAAGGGGTAGAAGGGAAGCCAAGAAAGCTCCAAGATGCAGCATGAAGAGGTCAACTACACCCCAAATGAATGGGAGACCCCTGCATTATGTCTAGAAGATGAATTTCAGAATGGGAAAAAAAAGGGAGGTCATTTCGCACACTCGAAGGCGCAAAGTTTCATAATGGAGGAAGAAACACGTAGTACATCGGAGTAATCTAAGCCGTAAAATTTAATGATCGTCTCAAGTGATACCAGTCCAGGCAATCATTGCTCCAGCAAAAGACTACCATGCAAAACAAAGGGGGTAAGTTCGAGAAAAGACAACACGGAATTAACAGCCGGCAGAGAAATTAACCTTGGTGAAATCCCAAACTACTTGAAGCACACTCTTGTGGGGCATTTCTGCAGAAAATTATCGGGACATGAGGCAATGAGGAACTGGGTACAGTCTTGAATCCCATATCCTTCCAAGAGGATGGTTCTTAATGAAATTGTGTCATGAAGAGGACACGAAAAAACTGTTAGACAAAAGCTGGAGATGGGGGCCATCAGGATTAATCCTTCATAAGTCGAGAATTAGCTTCGAAATGACAAAAGAACCCTTCAATATACAGCAAGTGTGGGTGATAATGTAGGGATTACCTATGATGTTTTTGGAGGAGGAATGTTTCAAAGCAATTGGAAATAACATAGGCAAGTTTGTGGCCTTAGAACTAGACTAGGAAACTAAAGTGGATCGACAGTGCGTGAGAATTCTAGTGGAGCTAGATCTCAAGGACGAGATTTATGAGGAAGTCCTGATAAATATGCATGGAAGCCAATGGAAACACCGCTTAGATTGTTGGAAAATCCCATTCGGTTGTTATGGATGCTGAGAGGTTCACCATCTACTAAGGAATTGTCTGAACAAGACAAATAGAAGCCAATTCCGTAAGGTATGGATCAACAAGAAAGGGTACAAGGAAGAAGCAATAATAGAGTCTTCAAAAGATGTGGAAGAAAAAGTAGAACCAAACAAGGATGAGGCAGCTTAGGAGAATCGTTCAAGCAAAAATTTGTCCCGAAATAAACAAAGCACAAATCCAGCAATGGAAGAAGCTCGAAAAGGTGGCGAAGAAAGTAGTCAGCGTCATGAAGTTGAAGGGCCGATAGAAGGTGGTGAGAGTGAAATGGGGTCTATAAAATAACCTTCGGCACCGTTGATAGTGACTGGAATGAGAATGAAGGACACATCAGTGAAGGTGCCGTAATCATGAAAGACGGTCAAAACAACCTAGGCATCAATGAGCCACGACCATATTCAATGGAATTCAAAGGTAAAAACTATTATCCAGTGGTTGATTTTAATCTTGATTCTGTTAATAATGATTATCCTGCTAAAGATAAACACAAGAATGCTCATTGTAAGGAAATGATAAGAGAGAGGAGAAAGGAATACAACTTGAGACCAATGGATTCAAAAGGAAAGGAGGATGGTTGTATTTCAACAGGAGGATCAGCCCTAAATATGGAACCAAAGCTTCAGATGGGAAGAAAATCCCTCCTCTCAAAAGTTCAAAAACAAGCGATTCTAGAGATCAAACAAGGTAAACAGGGTACAATTTCAAGGGTTCTTAGGGATTTAGGCCTAGGAGGCACTATTAAATGAAAATTCTATCCATAAATATCAAAGGGTTAGGGGTGGTACCCAAGAAAGTCGCCCTGAAACGGCTCATAACCACTATGAGTCCTTCAGTACTATTAATACAAGAAACTACGACAGAAGGGAATAAGTTAGAAGAATTGTTCAAAGAGTGCATAAAGGATTGGGGAATGATGAGTAGTGATGCAGATGGTCGCTCAGGAGGAACCCTAACAACCTGGAGCCTAGTCCTAAAAATGATTTCTATCCAAAAATTTGAAACAACTGTGGGAATAGAACTGGAAGATAGTGAAACAGGGAAGAAGTACATGATATTGAATGTTTATGGCCCTTTCTATGACAGAAAAACATTTTGGGAGAAGCTAAAAGATTCTGGAGCTCTAGAATTCCAAAACTTGATACTTGGAGGAGACCTAAATCTAGCCCTGTCTAGCAACGAAGTCTAGGGGAAGAACACAAAAGCAGACTCTTTGGGACCTTTTTTCAGTCAAATCTTTGAACAAAAGGGATTGGTGGATTTAGCCCCATTAACAATCATGCCCACATGGAGAAACAAAAGGAGTGGGGAACAGGTAGTCTCAAAGAGATTGGACAGGTTCTTGGTCTCAGAAAACTTAATAAGTAGTAATCTCATTCTAAAGGCTTCAATAGAAAGAGGAGGCAACTCATATCACTGCCCTATAGTCCTCTCAATCAAAACCCTGAAGTAAAACTTATTGCTCCATTCAAGTTCAGACCCCTGTGGTTAGAAGAGGAGGAGTACTATAATCTCATCACAAAAGCTTGGGTGCCTCTAGTAACCGTATCAAACCACTCTCAGATACAACAATTTATGGAAAATTTTGAAAGAGTAAAGAAGATTTCCAAGGACTGGGATGAAAAGTACAAGAGGAGGAATCAAGAAGATCTAAAGAAGATAGAAGAGCAAATAAAGGAGTTATATGAAAAAAACAAAGGAGTATTTAGCAGGAAAGAACAAGAATAGCTTAAATACTTAGAAGCGAGGAAATATGGCCTCCTCTTACAGGAAGAAAAAAATGGAGGTTAAAGAGCATAGCTCCGTGGCTGGTTGAAGGGGATCAAAATATGAAGTTTTTCCATAGATATGCCTCTCATATGAAAAGTGTCAACACTATCCATGAGGTTAGGGCTTCACAAGGCACTTGGGCCAAAACCTTCGAAGAAAAAACAAAGGTTGTTGTAGAACATTTTCAAGAGTTGTTCAAATAACTTGTAGGGTGCCAAATAGGCGAGATGTTAGAAGTTCTTGATTTATTCCCAAGAGCTATAACAAAGGAGATGAATGATGAGCTAACTTAAGAAATCCTAGAGGAAGAGATCAAGCAGGTGTTACACTCTTTCCATTAAGGGAAGAGTCTTGGCCCAGATGGTTTCACCCTAGATTTTTTTCTAGGGTTCTATGATTTGATCAAGAAGGACATACTACCAGTGGTACAGGAATATAGAAATTCAAGAAAAGTGTTAGGAAGCATGAACGGTACTTTCATTCCTCTAATACCCAAGAAACAGAAGTGTGAAGCCTTTGAAGACTACAGACCAATCTCATGTTGTAATATGATTTACAAAATGATAACAAAAATTATAGCGCAAAGAATCAAACCAATCTCAAGCAAGGTCATTACAGAGGAGTAATTTGGCTTCTTATAGAACAGGCAAACACTGGATGCAGTATCTATAGCTCAAGAAGTGATACATGCTGTAAAAAAGGAGAAACATTCGGGCTTTGCTTTAAAATTAGACCTCTCCAAAGCTTATGACAGGGTAAGCTGGACCTTTATTAGACTAGTATTCATAAAAATAGGGTTGAATATGGAGATGGAAGATTGGATATTGGGGAGCATCCAATCCACATCCTTTGCAGCATTGATCAATGGTTCTCCCTCGGATTTATTTAGGCCCTCAAGAGGAATCAGACAAGGATGCCCCCTATCCCCATTCATTTTTCTTCTGGTGGTTGATGCATTAAGCAGACTAATCCTGAAAGGCAGGGTAGAAGGAAGGATCATAGGAGTTAAAGTATCAAGGTCTGAGGAGGTCACACACACCTTATTTGTAGATGATGTTTTGCTCTTTACTATAGGGGAAGAAGAGAACCTGAAAGAATGTGCTACATTGACAAAAAATACAGGAAGTCCACAAGAATGGTAATCAAGATAGAAAAATCAATGTTATCTCACAATGAACTCTCAGACGAGCTAGATCAAAAATCAAAGAAAATACTGGATTTTCCTACAAAACCATTAGCCGAAGGTTGTAAGTATCTAGGGTTTTATCTCAAACCAAATTTCTATGCCTTCAAAAACTCGATGTGGCTATTCCAAAAGGTAGAGGCTCGTGTTTCTTCTTGGGAAAATCGATTTCTGTCTAGGGGAGGAAGATTGGTACTGATCAAAGTGGTGCTTCAGAGCATCCCTGTCTACTGGGCTTCAATAGCCTACATCCCTAAAGGAATTCTCACAAATATTTGGAAGAAGTGTTTCACATTCCTATGGACAACAAATAAACAAAACAATGGCATCCCCTTGGTCAAATGGATCAATATAGCTCAGCCTAAGGAGATAGGAGGATGGGGAATAAAGAATCTCCCCCTTTTTACTAAAGCTTTGGCAGCCAAATCTCTTTGGATACTCATACAAAACAAATACCCCTTGTGGGGTAGGGTTGTATGCTCTAAATATTGCTCAACATGGAAATAACAAACTAAATCAGAAGCCCTAAAACAAATCCTTTAAAAATGGCTTTGTCGGTTGGAAATCCATGGTCTTAGCATTTCCTCTTATTGGCACATGGATAGACTGGAAATTGGGAATGGAAGAAGCATAAGGCTAGGTTTGGATCCTTGGGCTGGTGCAAGAGAGGATCATAGGCTTCCACAATTGGTATTGAACAAGCTTGGTGAACAGAGATGCTATAAACATGTTGATGCTCAAGTTTAGATTCTAGACCAAATAGGAAGAATGAGATGGAAGGGGGCCGTTGAGTTTCAACTAGAAGGAGAAGAAGCTTAGTGTTGGAAAGAATACATCAAACTACTAGAATCAAATTGTGTATGTCTGGGGAAAGACACTCAGGATAAACTAATATGGACAAGAAATGCAGAAGATGGAGATTTCACAGCAAGAAAAGGGTATGAAGTTGCTATAATGGAACAATTTAATGGAGAGAAAGCTTGGTGGTGGAAGGGCCTATGGGAGTGCAATAGTCCATTAAAGACCATTCTCACATTCTGGTTGACAATTAATAACAAACTTTTAACATGGGAAAATCTAAGAAAAAAGGGCTTTTAAGGCCTAGGGATCTGCATTTTATGCAAAAAAGATGATTAACTCACTTCCCATTTATTTCGTACTTGTACTTATGTAGGGAAGTATGGATGGATGCTGCTAGAACCCTCAATCAGAGTGATCAAGAGGGAAAGATTCTTGGGAGGAGAATACCAAGTAGTGGTGGGACAAAAAAGCAGTATGTGAATTCAGTGCTTTCCCTGTGCTTTATGTTTTTACAATTTGGGAAACCCGTAACATAGCAATATTCAAGAATACTTGGACTCCCATTAACATCACTTCATCCCTACTATTGCAAAAAGTTCAAGAACATAGAACAGTTCCCAAAATTTGAAAACGTAGAGTAGTAATAACCTCGATTATTGACAGAGGTACTCCCTGGGATTTCTTTGATGGTGCCAGCCAAGGAGAACTTTCCATTGGTGGGGCAAGTGGGTCATATACATATTTGAATAAAAAATATCATTCAAACTGGGCACGGGTCGAGCCACCAATAGAAAAGAAAAGCTCATGGCTCTTTGGGACACCCTAAAGATAGCTAAAGACAAACAAATTGCCCAGCTGAATATACATGGGGATTTTAAAATAGTGATAGATTGGGCACAAGAAAGAAACAACATTTAAGCCCCTCATTTGCAAACTATTTTGAGAGCGATTAGGTCGATGCAACCCTTCTTTGCATCTCTTAAGTTCAACCATGTCTACAAGGAATACAACACAGAAGTAGATACACTTTCAAAGCAAGCTTTAGCCATTCAAACAGGCATAATCGAGGGTGAGATCCTTGAAGAAGGTGACTCCATCCTATTCCACATTCCGCTATGAAGAAACAGAATATCATTTTTTGATATCAGACATATAATGATGAAGTGCAAGCTCTTTTGGTGCATCATTGTTCTTTTTCTAACACAGTGTTGAAAAATGCTAGCTCTTTTTCTAACATAGTGTTGATCCATAAGGCATAATTGTATACTCCTGAGGAGGCATAATTGTATACTCCTGAGGAGATGTCCATGATTATTCGAAAGAATAAAGGTTTTTTTTCTCCGAATCATATAATTTCAATTTTTTTTCTTACATAATTTAATGATGATAATTTGATATTAATAATAATTTATAATATGTAAAGTCATATTCACATTTTGATATTAATAATTTTATTGTTATCATTATATCAAATAAACTAAATCTAAAAGTAAATTAAAAAAAAAAACATAAATAATAAAATTAACTAATTTTACAAAATTTTCATTAAAATAAACTAATTATAATGAATATAAAACTAAATTTTCATTTAAATAAACTATTTATAATCTATAAAAAAAAATTTAAGAAAAAAACTAAACCTAAATTACAAAATCATATATATATAAAACAAATTTTACAAAAAATTCATTAATATTACCAAAAAAAATTCATTAATATTACCAAAAAAATTCATTAATATTAAGATATGATAGAGTGAGACGATAGTCCACGATCGAAGGGCTTATAAATATGACTAAACCATGATCTTTGTATTTCGCCCATATGCCGTTCACTTTACTTTTGCAAGTCTCAGTCTCAAGAACGTATTTCAGAAAGAAAGAATTCACCTAATACAATTTTCAATTTATTTTGTTTTCTAAAGATTATTCTCATTCCCAGGTTTTCGATTTTCTCTGAAAATATATATGGTGCATCTTTTCACTTTATTTTGCTAGACGGTTTTACCAACATGTATTTCACTTCATATTTGGTCTTTAGTAAGAAAAAAAACTATGGTTAAACGACGTTTCGCTTTGTTAAGAGGGTTTACGAACATGCCTTTTACTTTATATTTGGTCTTTACTTTTTTACAGCCTTGTATGTAATAATTGTGATTCTCTGTCATTCATAGCTCAAGTTCAAATGGCAATGAAAAACAAAAGTCAAAGAATGACATGTCAAAAAATAAAAAATAAAACTCACATACAGACAGATTGTCGGCAGGCGAAATGGAAGCAGGGTG
>LPNX011166190.1:0-31224 GCA_001517045.1 Pseudotsuga menziesii
CTCAAGGCATATGGAAGGCCAGGAGTCATATGAGTCGGATCCAAGTCAAGGAAAACTCCAAAAGGATTTGGATTATGCACACATCCCGATGTACGCGACTACAGGGGTCATATCTGCATATGTACGCAGTTATCGGGGAAAAAATTGCATATATCATCTTTCATATAGTTTTTAGGGATGATCAAGGTAACATCAAAGGATAAAATATGGTCCATGGGGTCTAAAGAGTCTGCAGTGGGACAGAGGAAGGCCATACAATGTGTGATTCACCTAGTGTGGTGAAATCTGCTATAACAAATGCCCCCTAATGTATGAGATCAGAGGGGTTATACGATGGATGAAATACATTATAAGTCCATCCCAGAAGTGGAGTGATGAAGGTACCCAAATGGAAGACCAGCCACTCAATCAGCATAGTACAATAATACAACTCTGCATATAACAATAAATACATATAGCAGTCCTAGATACATAAGAGTACAATGGCCATGAATAGGCATGAAACATGATAACACATATGTGTTCATCGCCACGTACAATAAACACACATCAGAATCTCCATGATCTCCACAAAGGCTGAAGATATACAATAGATCAAGATCTCCATAGTGGTTGGAAATGTCTGACATATACTGGAACAAGTCACGAGAGCTGAAATCTCATGAACACTGGCACGATCAAGGAGGTAGCATATAATAGATGCCACCAATCTGGAAGGTCTTCTACACACACCGCTACGAGTACATGTCCTACTATGCGAATAGAGGTGTCGACGTCGAACATAGTAGTCCATCGTCTGATTACCGGTCATTGATGTATACCGTTAACAGACGTGAGATCACCCACCGATAATGAAAATGGGAATCAAGGTACTAGAGTGCAAACTAACAAGTGTGAATGAATGTCTTGAGGTCGAACACTTGAGAGAATCCATCGATCAGGGGACATTGATGTATTCCCAAAACTGTCGATGGTGAGAGAACCTGCCACTGATGACTGCAAGTCTCAAGGCACTCAAAATGACTCTAGACTCCAATCCCAGAATAAATGATCTGAAGTCGATGGGATGAAATCCACTGGAAGGAGGGCATTAGGGCATCCCCCATCATCCAACATGAGGTATTCAGCAAGGCTGTATAATGTGGAAGGACTCGATCATAAGGTGCACGAACCAGTAACTGCATCAAGAATGGCCGACATGCAAAGTCAAGATAACTAAGGAATGGATGAATCAGGTTTCAACTTCCTTCGAACAAGAGCATAACGACGTATGGTGAATGAATGAAGGCAGCATAGAATCGATATACAAACTGGGACATCTCTATGATGCAGGAGGCATCAACGGAGGCTCCATAGGGACTGGAAGCATAACCAGTCAGTGGAGATAAACTTAGATAAATGAGTACAGCCCCTAAATTCAAACTATAACCCAACCAATGGATGTGATATACAGTGCTCTATTCGAAGGCGACACGACTTGACAGCTGCCAAAGATAATATCTTTTCTTGTCTGGCTTTTTGGTTTTTTGATTTTTTTGGGCTTTTTCAGTTATTTGAAAAGATTGAAAAAATAATAAACTAGCTTTATATTTACAAACTAGGAGGATATGAGTGTCATTAGGGAAAACAAACTAGTTCCAAGCAGTGGAACATACCTATGCTCAATGCAAGGATACATGTGTAGGATATCGACACTCGGGGGAAAATCCCCTCCCGGTAAAAAGGGAATCAAGCTGCGAAGGATATAAAGAAAGGCTCTGCATGGCTAGACATGAGACAAGCTCGGGCTATATGGTTGAAATGCAATGTCAAGGGAGCCCACATAAAGCTCAATAAGACAGGAAAATCTCATGATAATGCAACCACAACTTGATACACGGGAGTCCGGGGGATCATGGCCAGCATAAGATCAAGAGGAGTATGAGGCTCTTGCTAAATGTCATGGAAATACTATACAACGAACTCCCACACCCTAAAGGGAGAAACATCGGCATGGGCACCAAATGAAAATAAGGCGCTAACTAGGGTACCCATGTAAGGTGAGGCTCTACCACTCATATCATGCCACTTCTAGAGCAACAAGAAGGTTCCGTGACATAATAGAGTGGGTTCGTACCTAAGGATATAGTGACATGGTCATAAGGTCATGCAAAATGCAAACGGCGGTGAAACTAACCTATATGCCAATGTAGACGTTATACCTAAGATAGGCACGAACGGTCTCTGGTCACAAAAGAAGCATCCAACATACAACTTCAGACCCAAGGAAGACCCAACCACACTCACAACCCACCCAGCAACTTCCCCCAACATCAGACTCACCAAAAGGGAGGATGTACACGACTGTATAAAGAACAGCTGCGTATGTACGCGACTTTTGGCCAAAAATCTGCGTATGTACACGACTTTTGTCCAAAAACCCACGTATACAGAGAAGGTAGCGGTAAAAAGCAGGTCAAGGCCAAAACAATAAAGGGGAGTGTCAATGGACACACATACTATAACATGTGACACAGAAACAGAGAGAAACCAATAGCAATTCAATAATATCAAGTCCATTGTGCCCCCAACCCCAAATAAAAACAAGGAACATCCCCAGCAGAGTCGCCAATTCTGTTATGGAGAGAAATTCCTATGGCTTGGGGTACCACAACAGACAGCTATACTCCAGAAATCAATCTTTCCCAATATGCAATAGAAATAAAATGTCTAACACTAAAGGATCGAACCTCGTACCTTATTCTGGACGGTTGAAGTAGATCCCCGTTGAGCTTTCCAATCTTTAGCTTTAATTGATATAATACTTCCTCAACAACAAGTAAACAATATAAGCATACTATATATCATGGTGTTAGATCTATTCTAGCATATATAATCAATAATGTAAAAGCATTTGACATATTCCAATGGATACAATATTCATTCAAATACACATTACTGGACAGAAAAAGATATTTCTAGTAATACAAATCAGAGATTACAAGTGACAACCTCTGACGGCACGTATGTGAATCGAAGAAAATGAATCCCCCACTTGGTCCTCCACCACCTCAATCCTCCATCACTCAGATAGCAAGCTCACTAGCAAAAGGAAAGCTTAGGAAAAACACAACAGTGCTCCAAGGGACAAAGGGATGTAGACTCAAGCATAAGTTCTGGCAACAATGGACTATAGTTTCGTTACTCTCAATTCTCTCTTCTTATGCTTTCAATGTACCAAGGGGTTCCTTATATAGCTTCACAAGGGATAATGAAGGGTCGAATCCGAGCGATCTCAAGGCATATGGAAGGACAGGAGTCATATGAGTCGGATCCAAGTCAAGGAAAACTCCAAAAGGATTTGGATTATGCACACATCCCGATGTACGTGACTATAGGGGTCATATCTGCGTATGTACGTAGTTATCGGGGAAAAAACCGCGTATATCATCTTTTATATAGTTTTTAGGGATGATTAAGGTAACATCAAAGGATAAAATATGGTCCATGGGGTCTAAAGAGTCTGCAGCGGGATAGGGGAAGGCCATACAATGTGTGATCCACCTAGTGTGGTGAAATATGCTATAACACTCTTTCAGTTTTCCCATCCATTTGCGGATGAAATGCAGTGCTGAAATTTAATTATGTGCCTAGTTCTCTAAACAAGGCCTTCAAAAAATTCCCTGTAAACTTTACATCTCTATATGAGATTATTGCCTTAGGTACATCGTGTAACCTAAAAATTTCTTTCATAAATATATCAGCAATGTTAACAGCCTTATAAGTAGATTTTACTGGAATAAAATGATCCGCTTTACTTAATTTTTCTACTATGACCATGATTGAATTGCGTTGTTTAAATTTTTAGGTAAACTTGTTATGAAATCCATGCTGATTACTTCCAATTTCCATTCTGAAATGGGTTGTGGTTGTAGTAACCCTATTGGATGTTGGTATTTTGATTTTACCTATTGGAATTCGATGCAATGTGCCAAATATTTTGCTCCCTATTTTTTCATGTTAGGACAAAATAAGTTCTTTCTTATGATAGTGATTATTTTCTGGTATCCAGAGTGTCCTTAATATGGTCATTTATGTAAATCATACATAAGAGTTAATTTAATTTATGCTGCATTTGGTACGTATAATCTATTTTTATGTGGCAGTAACCCTCTTCCATTCAGACTAAAATCTGTTTTTATTTGGTTTCTTTCATTTTGATAATTATTTTCTTTTAGGTTTTGATATTCTTTATAAAAAAATTATGCATTTAAAATTTTATTTTTTAAATCTGATTCATAGTTACTACTTGCGAAAAGTAAGTTTGTGTGATGACTTAAAGCATTTGCAATATTATTCTCTTTCCCTCTTATATGTTTTATTTCGAAGTCATATTCACTTAAAAAGGACAACCACCTTGCTTGTCTAGAATTAAGGTTTTGTTGATCAAACAAGTAGTTTAAGCTTATGCTATTTGACATCAGCAAACATTTTCTTTTGATGAGGTAGTGTCGCCACATATTTAGTGCATGTATAATTGCAACAATCTCTAAGAGGTGTGTAGCATAGTTATTCTCATGTTCTTTTAACTCCCTAGACTCATAGGCTACGATGTAGTTTTCTTGAATTAGCACCCCACCTAATCCTTCCTTACATGCGTCTGTGCATACAACGAAATCCTTAAAAGGATCAACAATTTTTAAGATAGGGGTGGTGGTTGACATGTGCTTTAGTTTAATAAAACTTTCAGTACACTTTTCACTCCAATCAAAATTATTACATTTCTTATGTAGTGAAGTTATAGGGTAGGCTATCTTAGAAAATCCTTCAACAAACTTTCAATAACAACCCATAATCCCCAAGAATGATCTTATGTCCATTATGTTCTTAGGAACCGACCATTCAATGATAGCCTTAATATATTTGGGGTCTACAGCTATTCCATCTTTAGACGCTACATGTCCTAGGCATTGAATTTTGTCTTTAAAGAAGTCACATTTTCTAAACTTATCAAATCGTTGTTGTTCTCTTAACACTTGTAAAATTATCCTTAGGTGTTCTTCGTTTTCCTGTTTTTTTTGGAGTAAATCAATATGGCTTTGATGAAGACGACTATGAATTAATCTAAGTGGTTACTCATAATACTATTTATTAAGCACATAAACGTTGAAGGTGCATTTGTTAAACCAAAGGGTATTGCAACGAACTCGTAATGACCATATCGGGTCAAAAAAGCAGTTTTAAAGATGTCTTCATCCTTGATCCGTACCTAATGGTATCCAAACCTTAAATCTATTTTGGAGAAGATTGTTGCCCCTCATAACTGATCGAATAGATTATCTATCTGAGGTAAAGGTGATGCAGGAGCATCATGGCATGCTAGCAATGTGATGAGTTGGTCACATGCTGTGGCATATTTTTTTTTTTTATGAGTCATAGTTTGTTAGTACCGGTAGGATTGATTGAGTATCTTGACTCCCTATGTGGAGATAAAGCCATAGTTTGTTTGGTTGATATAGGGACGTTTTTTATCATGCTTTGTAGTTGCTTGTTTTCAATTATAGGACCAATCATTGTAGGAGGTAACATTTTAGCTTAAATAGGCAGATTAGAGAAATAAATGGGGTTCTTCTCTTCAGCATTACAATTCCAAATTTCCAGAGAGACGAAAAGACTTGCGTCTGGTTCCACTTGTAAATATTTTAATAGATTGAAGAAGAGAGACGAGATGTGTGTTTGTGTGGTTTCTTAATAGGAAGAGTAGCTGCGTGTTTATAGTATTATTAGCCTCTATGCATTTACTTTTTTGGATTGTGAATTCATGAAGAGTCGACTTGGGCAGTTTCCTGAACATCTATGTATTTTTGTGAAATGATTGTTTCAAGTGTTAAATTGTTTCTTGAGTAGTTGGAATAGTTCATAAATGCATGTTTAGAATATTTAGGCTAATCAATCTTATATATTGCATTCTAGATTGATTGATTCTCTTATCAATTAGCGCAACCCACATATTTTCTACCTTAACCAGTTTATTGTAGAGAATGAACATTGGAAATTGAGTCTACAGACAAAGATCTGACGGACCAGGAGAGATCCGCAATGGAAGTTGTGAGGGAAATAACCGATCCACAAAGATCTGTGAGATCCACATCAAAGAGTATATTGACGATCATGGAGAAGGCCGAAAATATATGATGACTGAAAATAATTGTGAAGAAAAATTTATGGGGGAGCAACTTTGGAAAGTTGGCATCCCGCAACCCGCTTGCAGGAAGGCTTGTTGCGAAAAATATGCTGTGGGAATAGATTTGCAGGAAGTCCTATTGCAGTGAATCTCTCATGGAAACAGAGTTGTGGAAAGGAGATTGCAGAAGAAGAGCTGTGGGGAGGCAATTTTAGATCAGAATTTGGCCGAGGGATAAATTTGGCAATCTTGCTAAGTGTAGGAGCCACTGGATCCTGGAGGTGCTGGTTGGGTTGATTGTGGTTGACCCCGGACCTGCACCAATTTTGGTATCAGAGAAAGAAGAAGCTCATGGGAGAGATAAGGATAGCAGTAGAATCCCGAAAGAGAAAAGAAGAGTGCTCAAGAGTTTCTAGATAGAGAACGAGCGTTAGAAAAAGACCAAGTACAGAGAATGGGCTTGGTGAGGTAAGTTGTAGTAGTGTGAAAGAGAACTATTATTGTATAGGTTTAGTGCAAGAGGATGGATGCATGCATAGGCAGAGCAAGAGGTAGTGATAGAGATCGACTAGTGGTGAACACCGAAATTATGGAAGAAATGAGGGAGCTACGAGCACGTCTAGAAGCCATGGAGACAAACAGATGAAGAGACCTAGAATCAGAGGATGTAAGTGAACCTGAGGATGAAGAAAAAATATAAGAGGTCACACCTATGCAAGAAACACCCGAGTTAATATATTTTAGATCGATTCTAGGAGGAACGTCAAGGTCAAAACCTGAATTTCCTACCTATGATGGAAGTCTAGTTGACTGGATCAGTGAGCTGGATAAGTACTTTGAGTACGATGAGATTGAAGAAGACAAGAGATCCAGATTGGTTGTGACAAGGTTGAAAGGGAATGCATCCTTGTGGCGGGATAGTCTGCAAGAAGAAATAAGGAGGAAGAATAAGTCATTGATAAAGAGCTGGGATAGGATGGTAGAAAATATGAGGGCTAAGTTATTTCCAAAATATTACTAGTTAATTCTATATAGACAGGTACAGAACCTTAGGAAAATATTGTTGACAGTGAGAGAGTACACTAAAGAGTTCTACAAAGTAAACCTGAGGGCAGGATATGTGGAAGAGTCAGTAGAAAAGGATGCTAGATATGCCAATGGTCTAAGGATGGATATCAAAGAAGAGATCAGTCGCCTAAAACAATGGAGGAGGCGTATCAATGTGCCTTGAGGGAATTAAAAAAGATAGCGAGGAAACAGAGATACAACAGAGGTCAAGGTTCGACCAGAGGAAGAGGACAAGCAACTAGAAGAGGATTTTTTTGAGCATAGAGAGGAGAGTCCAGTAACACTAACTAGTAAGAGCAACACGGTAGAGGAGGTGACTCCAGCAGAAGAGGAAATTACCAAGGAGGTAGAGGTAGAGGAAGAGGCAGAGAAACTGCCATTAGGTGCTACAAATGCAACTAGTTGGGGCATAAATCATTTTAATGTCTAGGGAAGGAAGACGTAGGACAGAGAGGAGCCTATGTAGCTCAGAATGAGTAGTAGCAAGAAGAGTCGAGAGTGGCGAAAGTTTTTCCAGAAATAAGAGAGGCTTTGATGATGAATAAATTCTTGTTGAAACCCGAGAAGGAGAAAGTATAGCCTGCTCAAAGAAAATATTTATTTAGGACCATGTGTAAAGTCCAAGGGAAGTGTTGTAAGATGGTGATTGACAGTGGGAGTACTGACAATCTGGTTTCCACAGAGATGGTAGAGAAGCTGAGTTTAAAAAAGGACCAACCATCCTGTTTCATATAAAGTATCTTGGTTACATAAAGGACATCAAATCCTGGTAAGTGAGTAGTGTGAAGTTGATTTCCAAATAGTTCCATATAAGTACAATATTCCATGTGATGTTATGCGCATGGATGTTTATCATATATTGTTAGGAAGAGCGTGGAAATTTTATAAGAAAGTGATTCATGATGGTAGGAGTAACTGGAGTAGTTTTGAGAAGAATGGGATAAGACATGTACTTCACCCTTTACAAGAAGGTAGTACAGCAGGACAGTCAACACCCAAAGTCTTGATGTTGTCAGGAAACGAATATTTACAACAGATTGAGAAGGAAGATTTGAACTACGTTGTGGTATGCAAACCGAGAGTGGTGACAATGAAGACTAACATGACAGATCTACCTGAGGAGATTCAGGAGCTGATGAGTGATTTTAGTGACATCTTGGTGGATGATTTACCAAATGAGTTACCACCAAGGAGGGATATAAGTCATCAAAATTATTTTATTCCAAGATCCTTACCAAACAAGGAAGCATATAGGTTGACACCTCAAGAGAATGAAGAAGTGAGAAAACAGGTCCAAGGATTATTGGACAAAGGATTGGTCCAGAAGAGTCTGATTCCATGTGCAGTACTAGCAGTACTGACACCAAAGAATCATGTTGAGTGGAGGATGTATATTGACTCTAGAGCAATTAACAAGATTAGTATCAGATGTAGGTTTCCATTACCAAGGATGGATGACATGATGGATTTCCTAAGTGGGGTGGCATGATTTTCAAAACTGGATTTGAAGAGTGGATATCATCAGATTAGAATCAGAGAAGGACATGAGTGGAAGACAACCTTTAAGACAAATGATGGGTTGTATGAGTGGTTGGTCATGCCATTTGGATTGTCCAATGCACCAAGCACTTTTATGAGATTGATGAATGAAGTCTTGAGGAATTTCAGTGGTATTTGTGCATCTATTGTTGAGACAATTAAGAAGGATAGATAGCCATTTCGATGGATGATAGAGGCTGAAAGGAGTTTTTAGTTCTTGAAGAAGAAGATCACTGAGAAACCAATATTGAAGTTACCAGAATTCAAACACCCTTTCCATGTAAAGTGTGATGCAAGTGGAGTAGCAATCAGATTTTTACTCAGTTAGGAGGACATACCTATAGCGTATTTCAGTGAGAAGCTCAGTGACGCAAAGCAGAAGTATTCATCTTATGACAAGAATTTTTATGTTATTGTTCAAGCAATGAAGCATTGGAGACATTATTTGATGCCTAGAGAATTTGTGTTATATTCTGATAACCATGCATTATAGTACATTATGCAACAACCTAAGTTGAACCTAAAACATGTCAAGTGGGTTGAGTTCTTACAGATATTTAACTTTGTATTGAAACACATAAGTGGAAAATCAAACAAAGTAGTTGATGCCTTAAGTAGGAGATTGTTGATTGTGCAAGAGAATCAGATCCAAGTTTGGGGATTTGAGCATTTAGCGGATTTATATGAGTTTGACAATGATTTCCAGGAGGATTATGGAGCTTGTAAGAATCCAATGGAGGTGGACAAAGATCCATAGATAGAGTATATGCTACAAGATGGTTTACTCTTTAGAAACAATAGACTGTGTATACCAAAATGTTCCATGAGAGAGAACTCGATATAGGAAAAACACAATGGAGGTATGACAAGTCACTTTGGAAGTGATAAAACCTTTGGATAGTTAGGTAATTTCTATTTTTGGCCAAGGATGAGGTTTGAAGTTGAAAATTTTGTAAGAAGATGCAGAGCATGCCAACATGCTAAAGGAAGAAGCCAGAACATAGGGTTATTTGCACGATTTCCTGTTCCAACTAGGCCTTGGGATTATGTGAGTATGGATTTCATTACGGGTTTACCAAGAACTCAGAATGGAGATGATTCTATCTTCGTAGTTGTTGATAGATTCACTAATATGGAACATTTCATTCCATGCTACACACATTGCTAACTTGTTTTTTAATGAAGTTGTGAAACTACATGGTTTACCTAGAAGCATTGTATCAGACAAAGATGTGAAGTTCATAGGTCATTTCTAGAGGACCTTGTTGAAGAAGTTGGGTACCATACTAAAATTTAGTTCAGCATATCACCCATAGTATGATGGACAGACATAGGTAGTTAATAGGAGTCTAGAGAACATGTTGAGAAGCTTGATTGGAGAGAGTCCTAAGCAATGGGACAGAGTGTTAGATCAAACTAAGTTAGGATTATAATGATTCACCAAACATAAGTACAAGGATGAGTCCATTTCAAATTCTGTATGGAATGCATCCGACATGAGTGTGTGAACTACGTGACTTAGATCAATTGGAGAAAATGAATGTTGATGGAGAAGAGTTTGCAATGAGGATCAAGTGAAAGAAATGTTACAGTAGAGCAACACCAGTTGCAAGGGCCAGAGCAGATTCCAAAAGGAGAGAGAAGAACTATGAAGTAGGAGATTTGGTCTTAGCATATCTAAAGAGAGACAGATTTCTGAAGGGAGAATATAAGAAGCTAACGATGAAGATTATTGGACCCTACAGGATACTCAAAAAATTCTCAAAAAATTCTTATGAGTTAGAGATTCCTATTGGAGTGGGTATTTTACCAATATTTAATGTTGCATATCTATATCCTTATGTAGCAAGTGACACTGGAACCTTTGTAGAAGGTGAAGATCCTACTGAAGACTTACAATGGGAAAGGAAGATTCCTATGGCACAACCATTGGAAGTTGAGGGCATTCTAGACACTAAAGTGGGAAAGAGGACAAGGAAGAACAACTATCTAGAGTATTTGGTCAAATGGAAGAAGTGAACAATAGAGGATTCTACTTGGATGAGCATTGATCATTGCAGAGTTGGAAGCCAAGGGTTTCACTGTAGTTAATCTAATAAATAGGCATTCATAATTTTTCACCCTTGGAATTTTGATGTAGGAGCATCATGGAATTCCAACAATGAGATGAGTTGGTCACATGCTATGGCATATTTTTTCTTTTGATGAGCCATAGTTTGTTAGTACCAGTAGGAGTGATTGTGTATCATGACTCCCTGCATGGAGATCACGCCACAGTTTGTTGTTTGAGATAGGGATGTTTTTCATCATGCTTTGTAGTTGTTGTTTTCAGTTGTAGGACCACTCAGTGTAGGAGGTAACAGTTTAGCTTAAATAGGTGGATTATAGAAATCGAGGGCATTCTTCTCTTCAACATTAGAATTCTGAATTTGTAGAGAGACAGACAGACCTGCGTCTGGTTCTGCTTGTAAATATTTTAATAGATTGAAGAAGAGAGTGGAGATGTGTGTTTGTGTGGTTGCTTAATAGGAAGAGTATTTATGTGTTTACAGTATTATTAGCCTCTATGCATTTACTGGTTTGTATTGTGAATTCGTAAAGAGCCAGCTTCGGTGGTTTCTTGAACATCTATGTATTTCTGTGAAATTGTTGTTTCAAGTGTTAAATTCTTGCTTGAGTAGTTGGAATCATTTGTAAATGCATGTTTAGAAGAATCATGCTAATGAATATTAGAGATTGTAGGATGGATTGATCAATTCTCTGAAAAATCGGTGTAACCCGCAAATTCTCTCCCTTAACCAGTTTATTGTAGAGAATGAACATCAGAGATTCAGTCCACAGACAATGATCTGACGGTCCAGAAGAGATTTGCAATGGAATTTGTGAGGGCGACAACAGATCCACAAAGATCCATGAGATTCGCATCAAAGAGTAGATCCGCGGTCATGGAGAAGGCAGCAAAGATCTGACGACTAAAAATAATTGCGAAGAAAAAGTTGTGGGAGGAAAGTTGTGGGGGAGTAACTTTGGAAAGTTGACATCCTACATCCCGCATCCCGCATCCCGCAACCCACTTGAGGGAAGGCCTATTGCAAAAAATCTGTTGGGGGAACATAGTTGCGGGAAGATCTGTTGTGAAGACTCTGTCGCAAAAACAGATTTGTGGAAAGGCGGTTGCGGAAGAAGAGTTGTGAGGAGGCAATTTTAGAGAAGAATTTGGCTAAGGGCTAAATTTGGATGAGGGCTAAGTGTAGGAGCCACCAGATCTTGGAGGTGCTGTCTGGGTTGGTTGTGGTTGACCCTGGACCTGCTCCAAAAGGATATCAATTTTTAATAGTCATCTTGTTTAATTTTTGATAATCTATGCATAATATGAAAGTGTTATCTTTCTTCCTTACGAATAAGATGCGTTCTCCCCAAAGGGAAACACTAGGTTGGATGTACTTTTTATCAATTAGTTCTTACCATTGTGATTTAAGTTCCGTAAGTTCTATTATATTCATCCGATAAGGATATTTCCATGATGATACTGCTCTTGGTATAATATTGATTGTAAATTCTATGTCCCTTTTCAAAGGTAGTCCGAGGACTTATTCCGGAAAGATGTCTTTAAAATATTTTAAGATTGATATATCCTCTATTTTAAGTTTGTTATCATTATCCATGTCATCCATTATGTAGACTGTAAAAGCTTTACATCTTTTACGCACAAATCTTTTCATTTGCAAGGAAAATATTTCTCTGATGGTAACCTTTTTGGGAATTCCTTTTACTTTAATTGTATTTTCATTATCATCCATGTATGTAAACGTTTTATCATAAGAGTTTAACATAACCCTATTTTTTCTAACCAACCCATTCCTATAAACAAATCATAAGAACCTATTGGTAATATATTTAGATCAGCATGTGTATTCAATTCATTCATCATAATTTCATAGTTTTTCACATAACTAGTGAGCTTCTATTTGGTACATGTCGCTAGTTGTACCAACCAAGATTTTTCAAATTTTTGTTGTAATAATTTACACAATTCAACAATCCTAGGTGATACATAACTTAAATTTGCACCTAGATCAATTACTATAGAAATGGGTTGATTTTTATCATACCTTTGATTTCGACCATTGAAGTTTGATGATTTGATTTTTGATCCTCCAATGAAACACTGATAATGGGCATGCTTCTTTCCATATCCCCAACTGTAGAAGCTTCCTAAATTGAGTGAACATTATTAAAAAAACTATTTCTTATGTGATAGTCCTTAAAATAATGTGGCTCACCACATTCCTAGCATTTTAATGGTTCCCTCTGGTTCCCTCTATGCAGTTTTTTTATTAAAGGTATTGGGAAGTTCTTTTTCTTTTGTTGTAAGGTTTTGTGGTTTAAAACATTTATAATTATTTCCTTGATACCCCTTGTAGTTATTCCTAGTATTTTTGTAAAACTTAGTATTCTTATTTCTTTGATCAAAGTTGTCACGTATTTTTGTTTTCAAGTTAGGTATATTTTCTCATTTATTCTTATTGTGATCATAACAGAAGTTCGATTTTCTCATTGCCTCTTCCAACATTTTTGGATTTTCATACTCAATCCTCTCTTTAAACATAAGAGGCAAGCAACTGAGAAAGTGATGTATTTTTGTTTATTCATCTAATATATAAGGCACATAACTAATTAAGCTCAGGAATTTACTACAAAATTCTTTCATAGTCATAACACCTAACCTTAATTGGTAAAATTCCTTAGCTTTTTCTTCATAGTACTGTTATGAAAGATGCTTTCATTTAAAGTTCTTCGTGAAGGTTTTCCATGTTATGTAACATTCTTTTATACCTTATAATTTTTTTATATCTTGCCACCAAATATCTTCTTTTTGGGTTAAGTAATACATGGCCATTTTTTCATTTAATTCATTGGAATAGTTAATGATATGGAAATATTTCATCATTCCAGATAACCAAGCTTCCTCTTGTTATCCTTTCTCGATCTCTCCATTAAATATAGGAGGTTTTTTTTTTTTGAATTCTCCATAAATTCCTTCATAAGGTTTGTATTTATTTTTATTTTGATTACTATCAATACTTTCACTAGAATCTTGATGTTTTTTCTATATTGTGCTTGGTTGATTCCTCACTAGAAGATTTAGCCTCATGTTTGGAAAATTTAAGCTTCCTTCACTTACATTTGTAAGGTGTAGTTTTTTCTATGCTAAGTTAAAGTTATTTATTATTATCTCTTTCATGACTGCGAAGTTTAGATAGCATAATGTTATTTAATTCCTCTTGTGCTTTCAGAATATGCTCATTATCTTCTTTAATTATTTTTAATTATGCCCTTAATTCTTTAATTTTTTTTGTAATTCGGTTGGATTTTCGTTTCTACTTTCATTTAGATTAACCCATAATTCACCATCCCTTAGGTTTCCCTTTTCATTATTCCCTATATTTCTAGGATGGCATTCTTATTCCACAGACATTCCTACATCTTTCATAACTTCCCGCAAAAACAAATTGATTCTTCTCTTCATGTTCGTAAGAGAATCAAACCATAATAAGATAGGTTAGTTTTTCTAGTTTTATTAGTTTAAGTATTTGGGCTTGTTCAGGCCAAGTGTTGTAGCCATCCACTGATACCATTCTGTCACACACCTATAATTTCCAATATAAAAAATTTCAATATAAAATATCTATATACTCTTTTACCAAGTGAATAATGTAGCATGTACTAATGATCGCAACCTGAATACATTATTGTTTATTTGTGTAATATTTTATAAAATCGTACATATTTGGATAGGTTGTAATCTATGTGGTGTTTACATTTGGTTAATGATGACCTTAGTGCCACACCTGCAGGTGATGTTCTTAATTCCTTTTATATTTATCTTATTATATGGTTGGATAAGGGTTGCTTAGCCTAAGCATGGTCTCGGCCCTAGCTGTTGTGCCTCAACTCTACGATGGTAGCAACCTATTTTGTGAAGACGTAAAGTTTGGGATAGTATGATGTTAAACACCATAGTCTTAGCAAGTGACACCATGTATAAACCATGGTCTTTGTGCAATGTATAGGAATAAGTTTTACGAGCTTGATTTACATGTTAATAATTAGGAACTATGATGCTTATACGATAGTCGAGGGTTGACCCATGGAATTTCAACCTTCAATATGTTATAACATAAGGTTTTGACCATGTGAATTAATGGGGGTACAAGGGTTATGATTTGATGGTTCACTTTTCTATTAAAGTTTTGTACTGGATGCGAGCTGACATCAAATCAAGGGAGTTAATGGCATACCTGAGATTAAATATCAGCCTTCCATCTGTCTTACAAGATGACAAGGGATCTTGTAAGCGTTTAATGTGGTTTTAGCTTGTTTGAATGTTTAATTTCATTTTTTTTGGTATGCAAAGGTTGGGTAACAAGGCTCTTCCTTCCATGGTTGTGCTGTATATTTTCTTCTATTAAAACTCTTACCCATACATTAATGGTGTTTTTTTATTTGCTTACGAGGTGGGTTGGAGGTATTAATTATTGTTGATGGATGCCAACAAGTCTCCCCCTTTCTAGATTACCACGAATTGAACTTGGACTATCGTTCCATGGCCTTTTGTTGGCTTCTAGTAGGTAATCTCTATGAACTCGGTTTGATTTGTAATAGTTTTATAATCCTTTTTAAAACTCTCTGACAACAGTGACTGATTTGGGTTTTTGTTTTAACCTGTAGGAAGAGGAGGGATAAGGAATCCAGGAGGATCCGAACCCTAACCCTCTATTCTATCAAATGAGGTAAGTGTTGTTAACCTCATCATCATCTTTTTACCATTTTCTTTTTTTAATTTTAACGTTCTTACTACATCATGGGTGTGCATGTTAGGGAGAAGCTGACTAGGGCGGCGACAGGGTCACCTCCTCCTAGGCTAGCATCTTTACACATTACGGTGAGTAAAAAGAACTTTTACGTTATCCAACATTATGAAAATCAATTATTTCTTAACCGACATCTGACCCTACTCGGTGTTTTGGTTTCGCATGTGATTCCTAGTGTGGATGATGCTGGGTTGGTGGGCCATGTAGGAAATAGGATTTCACCACATTGTAACATAAGTTGGAATACAATTTTTTTGTTAAAACCTTACAGGTCTTTATCCCTCAGTAAATAGGGATTCCTAAGATCTATGTTCCATCATTGTTGTAGTTCTTTTTGTATGTGTATGTTTTTTAGACGACTATCGATGCCATGTTCAATGGACTTACAACCATTATGTTTTCAGTGTTGTTGTAAATCCTTTTATATGTTTAAGATTTTAGGGAACTATGGATTCCATCTTCGATGGACTTACAACCACCCTGGTTTCGAACCCCGAATTTTTATTTTAGTATTTAATTAATTTAAAGACACCCCCTATGGATTTATAACAACTTATAGTTGATATTTTATTTGTTGTTTCCATCCTTAAATTGACAATACCTATCGTAATTTTTTTATACAGTGCTACCATTTATACAATGGTCTTACTGCCACGTAAAATATATTTGAAAGGTTTTGTTTTAATGAAGTATCTATGAACTTGATTTTGAATCTATAGAGTTGATTCATTTTTTTTAATAAAATATAAGCCTCGAGTTTAAATACCTATGATAGGAGGTTGTGCAATCATTAAATAGATTATTGTAGTGGTTATAACAGATCTAAAATATTTAGTTATAATGGTTTTCCTACTTGACCTCAGTCATGTAACTACTATCTAGTTAATTTAATAATTGGATTATTATGATTTTTATTATATTTATAATCATTTCTTTGATCATGGAAAATCTCAATACGCGGTTGAAGGACTTGGGGTTTTTAGATGAGATATCTTCTAGTTTTATTGTTTATATGACTTATAGCTTATATGTTTAAAAGCCACTTGGCTCCACTCTGTCCATATAAGCAATATTTATATACTCTTTTCCATTTACAGCTTATGGGATTGAAACCCTTGTTGTATTATCTGGTTTGGTTCAATTAAGCAGTATCTCTATAATTTTGTTATGTTAACCAGTAAAATTTGTTCTATTAATTTAACAAAATTTTACTTGAAACAATAGGATTCTAGTTCTGGAATAATCATTCTAAAATTATAAGGTTTAAAACAGACAAAGAAAAAGTCTAGCTATCTAGGAAACCTTTGACTTGTAAGAAAATGGTTAGTTGAAAAAGAGATATATTTAAAATGATGAAATAGCACATTTGCAATATGAATTAAAAATTTTATCCAGATCTATAATAACTCTTCATTTAGAAATCCTAATCACACTACCAGTACAACCCTTACGACACAAATATTTGATTCAGGTATGGATGCCCAAACAGAGGTTTGTTATACAATCATTAAGGTCAAGAATCTATGCATAATACTTACGATCAGTCTAATTCATAAGATAACATACAATAGAGAATATAATAAGACAATATACATATTACCATTACTGTAGAAAGAATAAATATGATTCATAAGAAATTTTAAACAAGTCTAACATAGATAGGAAGTAGAATAGGGAACCTGACACCACTGTTGATAAAACATAATTGAAATATCCTTTCCTCCCAACCAACTCCTAGAGAAACCAAGTCTCAGTTTCTCCAAAACCCTTGAGCCTGTTCATTGAACCAGAAGGGAAAAATCCACTCAATGTTCCATATCTTGCATTAACAGATCAGTTCCCCATCTACTGCTAGCCTCCTATTGGCTAAATGGACATACTATTATATAGTATTTTGTCTAGGATTTTGTCATTTATGAGCCTCCTTTTCTTTATCACTCCACAAGGAGTTGTAACCTGATTTTGGGGAGGATTCCTCCTGCATTTTGAGTTCTCTCCTATCAACTTTAGCCACTTGTCTTTTCCGCTTCCAGGTCAACAAACACTCTTTCAAGAGTTATTTCAGTTCTGGTTCCCTCTAGTATCTTTAATTAATTAATAAGACTAATTGACTACATCTATTTTTGAATTTCTTGTCAAAAATATAAAAAAATAAAATATTCAAAAAGAATAATAACAATTTATTTTAATTTGGTGTATTACATAGATTGCCAAAGATATCTTTTCCTATTGTTGGCCCAAATAGTAAAGTGCATAAGTGCACAAAGCTAGTTTTTAATTTCAATATTGTCAAAATGAAATAATGAACAACCATCGAATGTTAGTTTTCCCATTTGAGTTTCCAGGGTAAAATATTGTTTCCATTAGGTTCTTTGTATATTCCTCCTATTTCATTTTTAATTACTTCCATTGACTTTGATAGAATCTCATGTGTGTTATTAATTACCGTCAATGAATGGTTGTTGGTTCGAATATCAACCAACTCAATATCCACTTTGACCATACCAAAAAAGACCAAAGGTACCGACTTGACATGATTTAACCCCATCAATAACACCTGCAACACAACTAAGGTCTCACCCGAGATACCTATAGGATTTACGGGAACCATGATTTTGCAGTAAAGAAGGGGATACTCTTTTATTAGACATTGACATGAAGGAAATCAACATAATAACTACCATGATAGTATATTACAGTTCCTTAACAACCTTAACATATTTAGAAAACAAGTTAAACCTTTGTCTATTCAATTAATTATTAAAAAAATTGAAAGAACAAAGTTCCTCAATAATCGAATAACCAGAATAAGTAATGTAGAAAATCCCTAAATGGCTACGTAGAAAGTAAAAATGTAATGTATGATAGATAAGTAAGATGTTTTACAAGAATTAGTGTCGGGTATTTTATACCCTAAGTGGTAAGGGGGTGACTTTTCAAGTCACCTCTTGAGCAATTAATTAATTACCATAATTAACCTACTTAGTATTAAATGTTAATATTTATAACATTTAGTTTTGTTACATTTCCTTCCCCTTAAGGGAATCTTTGTCCACAAATATTGTATCGACAACAATTTATGAATTCCCTTGAACTGTTGTCTCGAGATCCTTTCATTTTTGTAATTGCGACACTTGATGAAATGAGATGATATGAGTTATGGATTCCCAATATGAGTTATGGATTCCCAAGGTGAATTGTCGCATCGTATCTATTGTGGTCTATCCCAGATCTATTTGTATCACATCTTTGAGATCATTTTTTGGAACAGGTTGTTTCAATTGTTTCTTAACATGTTGATCTTTTTTCATATCAACATAATTCTTCTATGAGTGCTTGTTTTGACCTTGTCGTTGGTCAAAATAATGATTATAGTTAGGATGTCTGTAAGGAATATGTGTTGTTTGTTTTTCTTTCTTTTGAACTGCGTTGAGGATTTCCTTCACTTCCTTGATTTGATTTTTGGATGCATCTTCCTGGATTTGCACTTCTTGGTTCTCTTGTAGATCGTTATGATTTTGTATCTTTCTGAATCTTTCATCTTGCAACCTTTTGTCAATTTATCACTTCTTGATTTGATTCTCTAGTTCTTGATTACGATTCTTTAATCACTAGTTTTCTTCCAGTTTTTCTAGTGTTCTTCCTTCAAGGTCTTCACCGGAGTGTTCCCTCTTACTACTGTTTTTCAAATTTTCAATATTTGTAATAAATGTTTTGTTATGATTTCAGAATCAAAAAATGTCTTCGGTATTGATTGATAACACATTGTTGACTTTTGTTAGTTCCAACTTATGTGTCTTCTTACTGTCATCATATTGGTGCTGGAGTTTTTATTTTTGCCGTTGACGATGACATAACTTGGTTTCCTGATTTTCTAACTTTTCATCTAGTTCTACCAATTTGTCTTCCTTGTCCATGAAGACTTTGGTTAGACCACTATTTTCCTATTTTAAGTCGATATTGTTTCCACAAGGACATTCTTCGACTTCGTTTAGTTTTTTTATCTGGTCTTCAAGTTGTTGAATGATACCTTCTAGATGTGATATTTTCTCGTCCTTATCTGATAATTTTGTTGAGAGTTTTTCTGTAATATCTTCCAAACATCGAATTCGTAATTATGAGGTAGTAATCGGTTTTTTTGAAAATCATTACTTTGTTTCTAATTGTCAAACTAGAGTTGTAGAACACTATTAGCCGGTTCACGTGTTTTTATCTAGACCGAAACTATTCATAAATGTGATTGCAACTGTGAGTGATCTGGATCATCTTCCATAGTAAAATATTTTCTACATATCGGACATGAGCGATTGCAATTTTTCAAAGATGTTGGATATTGGAATTCCATTTTGCAATAAGGACACTTAGTACAAAATTTTGATTTATATATGGAATCCATAATTTTTTTAATATCTTCCAAGACTTGATTTCTGCTCTTTTAATATCTTCTTTGATTCTTTTTCCTTTTTGCATAAAGTAATTATTGTAAATAATACAATTATTAAATAATAATTATTAAGTAACTAATAGTAATAATTATTATAATAATAATAATAATTACTATTATTATTAAAAAATCAATAATAATAACAAATATAATATATTACCAATTATTATTTAAAAATAATAACATGGTATATATAATTTTTGTGACTTGGGTTGAAAGGTTTTTTTTGAAAAAATATATAACAATAATAAATTTTATTATTACTAATAGTATTATTGATATATATTTTTATGAATGATGTGGGAATTAGGGTTCAAACCCTATAATTAAAAAACCACTTATTAAAACAAAACCATGGGTGTAGAAACCAATTGTGGTTTTACTCTTTTATTTTTACTTTTTTTTGTTTTGACCTTCTGTTGATGCCTGGAAGATCATAGGAAACAACAGCAAGGGATTCTCCTGATTCAACATTCCCAACTAGCTCGTAACTATTTGGTATGGGGAATCCATCCAGTTTGTAGTCCGGCTACTGTAGGTCAAGTAACAAAAATTAAAAGGTTTTATCGGTTGCGGCCCGGCCCACTGTATATATTTTTTTGTTTTTTAACTTTAAGTATGATATGAAAGTGTCTATCTAAATTGCAGATTGATAAAGAATATGAGGAGCAGTCACAATGTCATGCACAAGTTCTTACCTCTCGTCTTAGACTCTCTCGCATCTAAACCACACATAGCAGGAAATAAAACTAACTAAGCTGTCCCTAGGAAGTCAGATTATCATTTAATGAGTAATGTATTGCTGTTCATGCATTAAGAAAAATCACAGATAGCTATTCTTTGATTCAAAACACATAAACAAGACTAGATGGATGAACAACAATATAGCTCATTATTTGTGAAAACATTCATTACTCATAGTGGAAATTATCATGAAATAAACTAGAGAGCATTCATAAAAGAACATAGGTTCAACAAGTTAGAATGATCTCATGGTTAATTAATAAAATATGAAAACAAAATAGTTCCCCTTCAGCCACATCCATTGAACATCATTTGAACATTCCACCAAAGCTTTCTCCAACAGGGAAAAATGTAATTATATATTGCAAAATGAAATAGTTCCTCTTACAATGTGTTCTCACAAGTCTAACTGGGAAAAATTCCTTTCTCTATCTAACTCTCCTATACTTATACAATAGGCAAAACTTTTGGGCTGCCCCAAATGACTCCTAGGCTTCCCCAATGTTTCATCTCCCAAAATTGCCTTATATTGAGTGCTCATACAATTTACAATATATTACATTTGAACAAACTAATAAAGCACTTTAAGTGGAAGGCCCCACATGATTATTTAGGAACTTCTTCCATGATAGGGCTTCTGATGCAATATTCTCAAATTTAGAAGGCTCGAGAAAACAAATGTTAATCTCAAACTTTGGGGCCTGATTTTTAATCACTTCAATTCTGGCTAAGCTCAGGCATAGTTGATCCTCCAGCAACTGTACACTGACTGCTGAATGGGCCACTTCATCTTTCAAGATCTGTTCGTCTAAGACTTTGACCTATTGAATCCTCTGCTCATCCTCTTGATATCTACTTTGTAACATTTCTATGAACAGGTCATGTTCTCAAAATGTATCTAATCTCTGCTCCGTAGCCACCTGGCATCGGTTGTAAGTGATCAGTAGCCCTCTGCAATACTCAGTGCAAGCTACTTTTGTTTTATTTATAGCCTTCTTGAATTCTTCTACTGTGTTTATTGCAAACTCCAACAAGTCATATTCCTGCCTTAAGCCTTGTTGATCTTTTGTTGGTAGGTCTGCAGGAATCTCTTCATTGGCATCCAACCTTCCTATTATTCCCGCCAGGACTTCCAAAATGTCCCGAGACCTATCTACAAAATATGAAGAAGTCTCCAAAATTTCTTCTAATATATTATATACCTACAAAACTTTGCATATTTCTTCTTCTATGGACACCTGCAGCCGGTGCATTTTTCTTCTTTGTGTTAGGACATACTCTTTGAAAGGTTGAATACTAGTTTTCTATTCCTTAGCCTCTTTCAAAGATGCTGCTAGTGAAGTAATTTGTCCCTTAAACTTTGTTGCTTGTACTTGAAATTGTTTTTTTGTCTCCTCCATGCTAGCCCTTTGTGTTTCCAGTTCCCCAACTTTGCTTTGCAGTTGGTCTCTTTCTGCATGAAGATTTTCATTTGCTGTTTTTAGTCCATCCCTTTCTGTCCTTAGCTCCTGATATTCCTGTCGCAATTTTGCTAAGCTATCCTAAGCATATGCTCCTCGCTTTTCAATAGAAACTTCTAAAGACGTCTTATCTGCTTGGAGGGACTGAAGCTCTACTTTTGAAAAATTCACTTCATTTAGCATATCTTTGAAATTTCTCTTTAATTTGTTGCCTTCATCCCTCTCCTTGTTAGAATAATCAACCCATAGTTAGCTACCTTAGACATTAATTTAATTATTTTTGTCTTATTTTCCTAGTCTCATGATTCCACCTTATGAAAGTTGTCATTTACCTATCCATAGTGGTCAAACTTCCCTATTTTGACTCATATAGAACTTGGGAAACCTCAAGGAATCAATTCTTCTTTATTCCTGGTCTCCTAGGTGCCCTTTTTCTTTTTCTGCTTTATTGCCTGCTTTTTCAGTGCTTTAAGGCAACTGGGAAAGTTTGACTAGGTGAGGTGAACTAGTTTTTTGTCCTCTACATCCTCCACTCTTTTCTCCTTGGAAAAGAATGTATGAGTTTTCATTCCATCACTCTTTAGCTTGCCTAAGCACTTTTTCCGATTCATGAGCTCCATGACTGATTTGGAAACTACTTTATGCACCTATGGGGGGATTGCTTAATTTTAGTAAGCCTTCTTTTGACTAGATTCGAATTGCCTCCTCATGCATTCAAATCTCCTATGTAATTATTTAATGCAGCATCCTATGTTATTACAAGGTTGGATATTGTACACTTATTCAATACAGTTTAGGGTTCAGCTCATTATTCAGTCTCTTTTTTGAGTGATTTTGCATGATCAATTGATAATTGTTGTGAGTAAAATTGTTCTATCACTGGGTTAAATTTATACATGGTATCAGAGCCATTGTATATTGATTTCTCTCCTTCAAAATTGTTTTGCAGGTTCGACATCAGTGACTGGGAGCCTTCCACTGACAGCTAGGACAATTTCTAAGCTATGGATCAATCTCAGAAGATCATCTTAACTCCCTTCAACTTATTTGAATGGAAAGTAGAGATGGAGATACTTTTGAGAGTGAAATTCCTCTATAGGGTGACTATGGAAACAGAAGCAGATCCCAATGCAGCTGCAGAGAAGATAAAATGGCACAACGGGAGGGATGAGGCCTATGGTCTCATGTGTCTGAGTATTTCCAGAGACCTCCTTTTCCATCTTGATGGATTGGCATCACCAAATGAAGTATGGGAGAAGCTTACTGATCTTTTTGGAAAGACAGATGAGATGAGGGAACATCAAATCAAGAATGAACTGATCTCCCTGAGTCCAAATAGCTTTGAATCACTGCAACTCTATTTCTCCAAGTTCAAAGCACTTGTTTTGCAGCTAAAACAACGTGGGATCGAAAAGAAGGATGATCAGCTGGTATTGGCCATTATCTCAAAGCTTGGCCCTCACTATTTAGTGTTTGTTTTGACCTTCTATGCCACACAGTTGACAGCTCGAACCTGGATGATGCCTAGCCTTGCAGGTTTCATGGAATCTCTCACACAAGAACAGGACAAGCTGGTGATGATGGGCACCATCAAACCATCCAAAGACCAAGCTCTGGTTGCTGGAGATTTGAAGGTGGATTCAAAAAGCAAAAAGAAAGCTAAAAATCCACCTGAGAAAAAGAGAGACAAGAACAAGTCTCCAGAGGAGCCACAAGGTTCCAAGAAGAACTACTAGAAGAAGAAAAACAAAGGAGAAATGAGCAAGTGCACATACTGTAATAAGGGAAATCACAATGAAAGCTCTTGTATGAAGAAGCAAATAGACATGCTGACCCAACTCCTGGAGAAGAATGGCATCTCCCTTCCAGACAGCTCAAAGAAGAGAGAAGGAGGATCAAGTTCAGATGACAGAGAGAGATTTCATGCATTGGTTGCTGGCACATCAAGCTCACCCAGTTTTATCATTGATTCTGGAGCTTCAAGACACATGGTTTTGACCAAGGAGGAATTATCCTCACTTGACATGTTTAAAAGACCACCTATAGTACTGGGAGATGACTCTCTCACTGAAATTTTGGGCAAAGGGAGGATTGAACTTGATCATGGTCAGTTTAGCAATGTGTTGTATGTGCCTGGTCTTGCCTCCAACCTCTTATCAGTGTACCAGATGACTCACACTGGGTCTCCAAAGAAGGTCATATTCTCCCCTGATGAAGTTGAGATCACAGAGATCTCAAGTGGTAAAGTCATTTCAAAAGGAGTTGCGAATCATGCTCAAAAGGTATACATGTTCTCACACTTCCTACCCTACTCAAAACCCTCTGCTCTTCTGATTCATGCTAATGATGCAAGCAAGCTTTGGCATGAAATATTTGGCCACCTAAATTACAAGTATCTTTATGATCTTAGTGAAAAAGAGATGGTCATAGGGTTTCCCAAGATAAAATTTTCCAAAGGAGTCTGCCAAGTTTGTATCCTAGGAAAACACCCAGAGCATAAATTTGAGAGAGCTAGTCATGAGAGAACCTCTGCACCCCTCGAGATGATCCACAGTGATGTTGCTGGTCCATTCCCTCATATGTCCATGAGTCAGGCCAAATATGCATTGAATTCCATAGATGACTTTTCCAGGTATTGCTGGGTTTACTTCCTGAAACACAAGTTTGAAGTTTTTGGCCTCTTCAAAGTCTTTAGGGCTTTGGTTGAAAACCAGTCTGGGAGGAAACTCAAGGTCCTCAGATATGAAAATGGTGGTGAGTATGTCAAGTCTGATTTTATTAATTATTGTGAAGATGTAGGTATTCAGATGCAACATTCTATCCCTTACACACCACAACAGAATGGTGTTGCTGAGAGGAAGCACATATCACTGAAGGAGATGGCAACATGCATGATGGAGGCCAAAACTTTGCCACCAAAGTACTGGGCCGAAGCTATCAACTGTGCAGCCTATATCTAGAATATGGTGCCTCATAAACATCTTTATGGTATGACTCTTTTTGAAGCATGGAGTGGGCACAAGCCAGATGTGACCCATTTCAGGATTTTTGGCTCAAGGGCTTGGGCTAGAATTCCAACAGAAAAGAGAAAGGCTTTGCAGCCCCAAAGCCAAGAGTGCCTATTTGTTGGGTACTCTGAAGATTCAAAAGGGTACATACTGATAAATTTGAGCACAAACAAAGCCTTCATTGAAAGTTTTGTTCAGTTTCAAGAAGAACCCCTTGCAGCAGTGGAAGTTGGAGAAACCTCTTCACCACCTGAACCTCTGAAAAAAAGTGAAGAGTTTGTTGAACATGCTGATTCTGATATGTCTGATAGTGATGAGTTTATTGTATATCCTAACAGCCCTACAAGGCCAAAATGGGCATCCAATACACTAGATGTAGCATGAGAGCTAGCTGGGGATCCCAATGACTCAAGGAGGACTAGATCTCAATTTGAGAGTGGTATGTGCATGAAGGATCCTATGTTTGCCGAAAAATGCTATTTGATGGTGGAATCAGATCCTCAAACATATGAATAAGCAGCAGGAGATCCAATATGGCAAGCAGCCATGAAGGAAGAGTTCAGCTCACTCCAGAAGAGCAACACATAAGAGCTAGTGGATCTTCCCCCAGGGAGGAAGTTAGTTCAATGTAAGTGGGTCTACAAGAACAAATTTTCTGTTGATGGTTCACCTCTAAAGTAAAAGGCCAGATTGGTAGCCAAGTTCTATTCATAGTTTCATGGCATACATTACAATGAGACCTTTGCACCAGTGGCAAACATGGACTCCATCCGGCTAGCCTTAGCTATTGCAGCCTCAAAGCAATGGGAGGTACATCACATGGATGTAAAATGTGCCTTCCTTAACAGAGATATCACTGAAGAGATATATATGTATCAGCCTCAAGGATTTTATACTAACCCTTCTCTTGTGTGCAGGTTGAGAAAGTCATTGTATGGGCTAAAGCAAGCCCCCAGGGCTTGGTATGCCAAGATCGATAGCTTCTTGCTATCACTGAATTTTGTTCGGTGCAAATCAGATCCAAATGTCTATTTGAAGTTAATTAATGGTTCATTAATGATCATTGTGTTATATTTTGATGACCTCCTCATTACAGGAAGCTCAAAGGATGAGATTGCTTCCTTGAAGGGTGCAATGAACCAAGCCTTCTCCATGACAGATTTGGGGCTCTTAAGCCAATTTTTGGGGCTTGAGATTGCACAAACCAAAGCTGGAATAAAGGTGCACCAGTCCAAATATGACTTGGAATTTCTGAACAAATTCAGAATGAAGGACTGCAAACCAAGCAAGACTCCTTTCCTTTCAGGAGTGAAGCTGGAAGAAGCTGATTCTTCACCTATGGTAAACAATACACTGTATAGGAAATTGATTGGATGTTTGTTGTATATTACACATACTAGACCTGATATTTCTTATGCAGTAAGTGTGGCTTCTAGATACATGGATCAGCCTCATGAGATCCATTGGAAAGCAGCCAAACGGATCCTTAACTTTGTTCAGGGAACAAGGACACATGAGATCTTCTATAAAACAAAATCTGATCTTGATTTGATTAGATTTACTGACAGTGATTGGGAAGGTGATAGCACAGATAGAAAGTCCACATCAGGATATGTGTTCATGCTTGCAGAAGGGCCAATCAGCTGGTCAAGCAAGAAACAGAGTGCCATTGCACTCTCATCTACAGAAGCAGAGTATAGAGGAGTTGTTAATGCAGCAACTCAATGTTTATGGTTGCAGGGTTTACTTGGAGAGTGTGGCTTCGAATCAGAGTAATCAAATACCATCTACTGTGATAACCAGTGTACCATTCGAATCTGCAAAGATCTAGTTCAGAAGTAGAGAACCAAACACATTGAGATCCATATGCACTACATCAGAGAGCTTGTGCATGATGGCACCATTCACCTACTCTTCTGTTCATCTTCAGAACAAGTAGCTGATATATTCACCAAAGCATTTTGTGAGAAGATCTTCAGCAATCTCAAATCACTGCTGGGGATTGCTGATCATGCTGTGAAGCATGAGTGAAGACAAGATTTCCAAATTTTGTTTTACAGTCCATGTTTAAGGGAGAATTTTCCCATGTGGTTTTTGCCTCTTTCCTTGTTTAAATGAACATGTAGTATGTAAAGGGTGACTAAGCCTTATTGCTAGGCCCTATAATTTTCTGATATATTACTCATAATTCAGGATTAAGGGGGGGTGTTAGAATAATCAACCCATAGTTAGCTACCTTAGACATTAATTTAATTATTTTTGTCTTATTTGCCTAGTCTCATGATTCCACCTTATGCAAGTTGTGATTTACCTATCCATAGTGGTCAAACTTGCCTATTTTGACTCATGTAGCACTTCAAAAACCTCAAGGAATCAATTCTACTTTATTCCTGGTCTCCTAGGTGCCCTTCTACTTTTTCTGCTTTATTGCCTGCTTTTTCAGTGCTTTAAGGCAATTGGGAAAGTTTGACTTGGTGAGGTGAACTAGTTTTTTGTCCTCTACATCCTCCACTCTTTTCTCCTTGGAAAAGGATGTATGATTTGTCATTCCATCACTCTTTATCTTGCCTAAGAACTTTTTCCAATTTGTGAGCTCCATGACTGATTTGGAAACTACTTTATGCACCTATGGGGGAATTGCTTAATTTTAGTAAGCCTACTTTTGACTAGATTCGAATTGCCTCCTCATGCATTCGAATATCCTATGTAATTATTTAATGTAGCAGCCTATGTTATTACAATGTTGGCTATTGTACACTTATTCAATACAGTTTAGTGTTCAGTTCATTATTCAGTCTCTTTTGTGAGTGATTTTGCATGATCAATTGATAATTGTTGTGAGTAAAATTGTTCTATCACTGGGTTCAATTTCCACACTCCTTTTTTAGAGTGTCTTTTAATTGGGCAGAAATTTTCCTTGATTGGTCAAGGTCTGTCATTATTTGATCCACACTATCTTTAGAGGCGTGGATCAATGCTGCTCCAGCTTGGATTGTCAGTATCGAGTCCTTGTCTGTCCCATGTACCAAGGTTTTATCATTTATCATCATCCTTGACTGCCACCTAGTTTCAACTTTCTTATCAGTCCTCTTCACAATTCTTTTATTTTCTCTGTCATAAAAGATGGTATTGAAGTGTGGAACTTCTTCCCCTTTCTTTTGTTCAAAAGGAATTAGCCTTAATCCAGAAACAACAACCTTCCCTAAACTACTGTCAACAGTTCCAGTAGGCTCTTGGGAGTCAGGACAATCCTAATCTTGTACTCCTTGAGTGTCTTCGGGGTCAAAAGTGTGTTGATCAGTTGTGGACCCTATTAGTTTCATCCTTTCAGCTTCCTGCTTCTTTAGCTATTCATCCTCTTTCTTTTTTATTTCTTCTTCTTCCCTCTTGGAAGCTTCATCTGCACTCTTTGCTGCTTCTTGTTCAGCTTTCTTCCTTTCTTCTTCTTCACTTTTAAGCCAAATCTCGGCCTCTTATTCTAGTCTCCTAGCATCTTATTCTCTTTTCCTGGCATCTTCGTCATCAGCTTTCTTCTGCTCAGCTTGGCCCTTACCACCTTTAGTGGTGATCTTCTTTTTAATGTAGTCATATTTTTTTCATTTCTAAACATTTATTCATCCTTATCCCAATGGTTTGTATATTAAAAATGCACATTGGCTTCCTTGCAATGTTACACGAAATTGTTCTAAGAATCATTTCTATGGAAGTTCATTTCTCCAAAGTGAAATTGCTCTAGTTCCTGTACAAACTCATCAGCCTTTTTAACTTTTGAAAACTTATAGCTTCCCAGTCTGAATGGTATGGGAGCATAAGTTTCCTTCTTGTGCTTGAACAAAAAACTCCCTATAGCATCCAAGAAAACCTGTCTGACAGCTTCTTTGTGCACCACATAGTCCGTGGCATATTTGGGAAGCAATGAAGGCGCCCAGGAGCAACCATACATTCTAATATACATCCCTTCATCAGTCAAGTAGTAATTGGCATACTCCTCAATGACTTTCAATGCCTCTTCAGACATGCAATTGCATTCTTTCAATAGAATCAAAGTATAAAAGGGCATAGTAAATTGTTCACAAACTTCTCTGTAATGACTGTAGTATTTGTGTGCCCATAATGGCTTGTAGGCTATGTACACAGGGGTTCTGTCCCTCTCCCATATGCACCTTGGGTTTGGAAATGACTGGGTGCATAGTATAAGATCAATTAATATGGAGCTCATCTAGAACTCAGACCTTTTCAGGGACACCCCTCCCAGAGCTGAAGCAATGCAGGATAAGAGACTGTTGGACACAATGTTTACCCAGTTGAACATAGTCCCTTGGGTGGATACATAGAAGATAATAGGAATGCATCCTAACTTGAAACTCCTTTCATGGACCCTCCCAAATATTTTGTTCAACATTAATGCAATAAACCTATAAGGGGTTCTTAAAGTAGCTGTGTCGTATTCCCTTGATGGTCTGGTTCAGAAATTCTTACCAGGTATCATCATTATTTTTACTGTTTCAACCAGGTCTAGGTTAATCTCCTTCAACCAATCTTCATTTAGGTAAACCTGGGCTTCCGGTAAGTGATAAACTAATGATACATAACCAGGGCTGTAAGCAACATAGCCCTACTTGGCAGTATTGGCCAGAATCATAGTAGTCACGGATGCCCTAGGAAAAATCCATCCAATCACTTCTGAGCATGGGAAAAGCTCAAGCCTGGTAGCTATCTTTATCAAGGTAGATTTTTCAATATTAGCATCTATTGTTAACTCTTCAAACCCGATATCAGGCACCTCCTGGTTTGAAATCAGTCTGTAAATATCGCCCCACTTGTAGTCAAGTTCGACACCGGTGGTGGCTCTAGTATCCTCATAAATGTACTCAATATTTGTAATAATTTCCACCTCAGGATCACCTTCATCAATGGGGTCTTTCTTTTTCTATCTTTTTGACATCTTGTCTTTGGAAAAATTTCCCTGTCACAAAACAAAATGCCTTTAGGCTTTGAGCTGTTAACTAGTATTCAAAGAATGAAGAAAAATTGTATAAGCATTTACCTCAGCCATATTTTCCATAGCTAAATCTATGTAAAATATAGAACCAGGGATGACTGTCAAATACTTCTGCAAAAGATAGGTCTGCAAAAAATCCTAGATCCTGCCCATGACTAAAATCTAGCCTGCTCAACAAAAGAAATCATAACTTCGTTAACATTGTAAAACTTGTCCTAGTAAAGAAACTAGTCTAATCAAAAATACATCCTTGACGTTCTCATCTTCAGAATAATATGTCCTAACTCCCTGCTCAAAATAAATCCCATGAAAATGAGGCATATCCTCAAAAATTGCAACCCTAGTTCCAAACACGCGAGCAACCAAATCACCGGAGAAACAAACCCTCTGGTATTTCAAACCAAACCAGGGTAAACGCCTACCAATTGCAAAAGAAAGGAAATTCCCCCCCCCTCCCCCCCTGGACGGCCATACACAAACCATAAAAACCAGTGTAGATAGTGTAACGCTCATTTCCACCAGTTTCCTAAACAGTAAAAAAGGGTTCGAAGGCTCATAACAATTCCGCAGTAATTATCAACAAAAATGAGAAAACCCCCCCTGTCTGCTAACTGTCAAAATGAACTACATATATGCTGATAAACCCATAAACATATGTGCCCATCGACCATAGTGGGAAAAACCTAACCACGGACGAGACCCTAGTTCAAAACTCAACTGAAGGGGTAGAATCACATGGTTGGCCTACCTGGCAATGAGTTGTGCCATTGATAAGCAGAATTTGAAAACTTCCATGGCGATGCCACCCACGAATGAGCTCCCGACAGCTAGGTACAATGCCGAATTCGAAACGACAAGGACAGTGCAGGCAAGAGTTCGCAGGTAAGACAATAGATAAATGCCCAAATCCCCCCCCCCCCC
>LPNX011166190.1:31296-74790 GCA_001517045.1 Pseudotsuga menziesii
CACAATCAGGCGACAGGACAACTAGGGTATCGGTTTGCAAACTGCTAATGGACCGCAACAGCGGAAGATGAAAAAACTGTGAGCTCCGCAGTGCAATGAAAATCATCGATGAAAAATCACTAAAAAACAACTCAACATTGGAGCTCAAAAAGACTATAGCCTTAGATTATAAGTTTGTTAGAACGCCGCAATGACGGAAACTTTAAATACAAAAGGTTCTGTAGACAAGTCAATATCGAAAAAAAATTAGAACCAAAACTCAAGTGAAACATTGGCGAAGAATCAAACATCGGTGCATGGGAAAACTATCACATGGAAGTTTATTCCACTCTAGAGTTGCAACGGCAGAACACAAATAGACTAAGGCTTCTGTGAAACAAGACCGATGACGATCGGGAAAGGTCAAAACTTCCTTCGAGGTGCTCGCAATTTGTCATCTGAAACGACGGCAATACAAAGCACTAGAGCTCTGACAGTTTTCAAAAAAAATGTCGATAATAGAAATAAAACAAGAGCGTCTCGATGGAGAATAGAGCTTTGGATTGGGTCTTTATTCCACTAGACCTCCGCAACGGTGGCTGGCAGTTGACTACGATCTCGATTCATAACTTCCACCAATTCTGACAGTGAGATCAGAAATCACCATAAGTCATAAAAGGTAGTGTCAGTGTAAAGATATTCATTCAACAATCATCCTAAAAAAAATCAAAATTGCAATAAAATCAAGCACTCCCAACAAAACTAAGCAAGAGAAATTTAAAAGGAGGGTCCCAATTTTTTAGAAATTTGGTAAATCGTTGCAGTTGCAACAATTGGCGACTACCTGGTGAACCCCAGAATCTCTGAATCAACTCTTCCTTAAGTAACATACTGTTCAGCAATTAAACTAATATGTTGAATTCTTCTAGATTCTTGTATTCCTACAATGGCAAACATATGTACTTTAATCATTGATGACAGTCCACCTTTTTTGGAAATGGAAAACCCAAAATCTTAAAGTCAAGATAACTCTTTTAAGGCCAAGTAGATGAGTTTTATTTACCTCTATCTTTGGGTAGCTTCCATCTTGGACACCGCATGATTGTAACATAAGGTAAATAAGAATATTCATTTGTTCCTCATTCCCATGCCATTCTACACCTTTTATGCCTTTTGAAACTTTTGTTCCTTTTGAGTCCTCCTTATGCCTTTCTTTCTGAATTTTTATTCAGGATCCTCCATCCATAGTGTCCTTTTGTGTGAGGGATGTATTTGATTTTCAGCTCATGGATGGAGAAGAACTTTTGGCAAATTTGTACTCATATGACTCGGTACTTTGCTTTGATAGATATTGCTTTCTAGGAGTTTTGACTTTTATCAACCTTTTGGCTTTCAATTTTTTGGCATGGGATCCTTTATATATAATATACTGTTTACCCTGCTTCCTTTTTGTGGGTCTTTTGCTGTCACCCCCTAGGACATTTTTTTAGATGTGAAATGGATGGAGCCTTGAAACAGTATTCCGGACCTTTTGATCCTGAGTTATTTTCAGGGATTAAGTAGGACTTCAATGTGTTCATAGCCATCTAGGAAAACTACTTACTAAAAGAAATTCTATCAGCTCAAACAAAAGTACACAGTCTGATACTCAAATATTTCAGTTAATCCAAAACTCTAATGCTTTTCGTGCAACCAAAATTTTGCCTCTTTTATTCAAACCAAAACAAAATTAACTAGAAACAACAACAATAAATCAAAAGGAACAACCAACTCACATTATTTATGTACAGAGCCATTTAGAAATAAAAACCAAGAAAGAGAAAAAATCTAAGAACTAATCCACTAACTGGCTAGTTCTCTGCCCACCCCTAAAGATCTAGAAACTAGTAAGTTAAGGGGCTAGGCTTGAGTACAGAAATGAGAAATACCTAACCATTATCTAACTCTACTATTATTGAAACAAAAACTACATCTACTCATTTACAATCAATATTATCAGCGCGTGAATATTGAAGGAGATCGGGATAGGTGTCCAACATGTTGTTGGCTTCTTCTGATGCAGAGTGTCCCAGTTCAAGTTCAATCAGATAATTTCCCAATACATAATTTACTGATTCATTTATCTCTTCCAATTTCGTGACAGTGTGTTTCATGTAGGGCTCTCTTAATATTTTGATCTGATTTGGGCTTCCTTTATGAGGCAACCACAAATGTGAACAATCCAAATCAAAATACCTGTTTAATCTCGCTGACCAGTCTCGATTCAAAATATGTCCATAACCATCAGGCATGTCTGCTACCACAATATCAATATATTGACATATATTTTCGTTTGCAGATAAACGAATCAGAATATCCTCCATCTCCCCGACTACTTTCACATTAGTCATGTCTAATTGAGTAACCTCTGAGGCAGTAGGTTTAGGATGCCCATTAATCTTTCCGCAAAATGCAAGTGGCATAACATTAACTGATGACCCAGAATCTACCAAAAAGTTGTGTTGAGGCCTGGAAAATCACAAGAAACAACAGCAAGGGATTCTCCCTAGTCAACGTTCCCAACTAGCCCGTGACTGTTTGGTATGGGGAATCCATTTGGTTTGCGGTCCGGCTACCATAGGTCAAGTAACAAAATAAAGGGTTTTACCGGTTGCGGCCCGGTCCACTGTGTATATTTTTGTATTTTTTAAACTTTAAGTATGATATGCAAGTGCCTATCTAACATGCAGATTGATAAAGAATATGAGGAGCGGTCACAATGTGATGTGCAGGTTCTTACCTCTCGCAGGTTCTTACCTCTCGTCTTAAACTATCTCACATCTAAATCACACACAACAGACAAAAAGGACTAACTAAGCTATCCCTAGGGAGCAAGATAATCAATTAATGAGTAATGTACTACTGCTTATATGTTAATATAAATCACAGATAGTTGTTCTTAGAATCAAAACACATAAACATGAATAGAGATATCCACAACAAGATAGCTTGTCGCCTGTTAAAACATTCATTACTCATAGTGGAAATTATCATAAAATAAACCAGAGAACATTCATACAAGAACATAGGTTCAGAAAGTTAGAACGATCTCACAGTTAATGAAACACAGCTGAAAATGAAATAGTTCCCCTTCAACATTGTTCATTTCACCACATTTGAACATTCCACACAACACTTTGTCCAACAGGCAAAATTGTAATTATTTTATTGCAAAACGAAATAGTTCCTCTTACAACAAGTTTTTCACAAGTCTCACTAGGAAAAATCCCCCCTCTATCTAATTGTCCTATACTTATACAAAAAGGCAAAACTTTTGGGCTTCCCACAAATGACCCCTGGGCTTCCCCAACATTTCATCCCCCATAATTGTCCCATATTTAGTGCTTATACAATTTACAATATATTACATTTAAACAAACTAATAAAGCACTTAAGTGGAGGGCCCTGCTTGATTGTTTAGTAACTTCTTCCAGGCTAAGGCTTCTGACGCAATGATCTTGAACTCAGAAGGTTCGAGAAAATGAATATTGATTTCAAACTTCGTGGCCTGATTTTTTATCACTTCAATCCTGGCTGATCTCAAGCATAGTTGATCTTCCAGTAACTATACACTGACCGCTGAATGAGCTACTTCATCTTTAAAGATCTAATCGTCCAGGGCCTTGACCTGTTGAATTCTCTATTCATCTTTTTGATATCTGTTCTGTAACATCTCTATGATCAGGCCATGGTCTGGAAATGCATCTATTCCCTACTCAGCAGCCACTTGAAATTGGTTGTAAGTAATCAACAATATTCTACAAAACTCAGTGCAAGCCCCCTTCGTTTTCTTTATAGCCTTCTTAAATTATTTAGCTGTTTTTATGGCAAACTTTAACAAGTCAGAATCTTTTTTGAAGCCTTGTTGATTCTTTGCTGGTAAGTCTGCAGGGATCTCCTCATTGGCCTCCAATCTCGCTATTCTTCCCATCAGGACTTCTAAAATGTCCTGAGATCTGTCTATGAAATATGAAGAAGTCTCCAAAATTTCTTCTAATATATTATCTACCTACAAAACCTTGCACCTCTCTTCTTCTATGGACACCTGCAGCCTATGCATTTTTCTTCTTTGTGTTAAAACATGTTCTTTGAAAGGCTGAATGCTGGTTTGTTTTTCCCTGGCTTCTTCCAAAGATGTTGGTAATGAAGCAATTTGTTCTTTAAAATCTACTCGTTGCACCTGAGATTGTCTTTCTGCCTCCTCCAAAGTATCCTTTTGTAATTCCAGCTCCCCAATCTTACTTTGTAGCTGGTCTCTTTCTACATGAAGACTTTCATATGCTGTTTTCAGCCCATTCTTTTATGTCATTAGCTCCTGATATTCCTGCTGCAATTTTGCTAAGCTTTCCTAGGCAACTTCCAAAGACATCTTGTCTTCTTGGAGGGACTGAAGCTCTACCTTTGAACACTTTACTTCATTTTGCATGTCTTCAAACTTCCTTTTTAATTTGTTGCTTTCCTCTCTCTCCCTTCACAGTGTTTCTTTGAGTTGGGCAGTAGTTCTCCTTGATTGTTCAAGATCTGTCATTATTTGATCCACATTATCTTCAGAGGGATGGATCAATGCTACTCCAGCTTGGATAGTGAATCTCGGGTGCTTGTCAGTTCCATGTACCAAGTTTTTATCATTTATCATCTTCCCTGACTGCCCCCTAGTTTCAACTTTCTTCTCAGTCCTCTTCACAATTCTTTTCTTTTCCTTGTCATAAAAAATGGCATTCAAGAATGGAACTTCTTCCTCTTTATTTTGTTCGAAAGGGATCAGTCTTAGGCCAGAATAAGGCTTTCTTCACAAAAGGTTTTTCTCCAGATTGCTCAGGATAATCTTCTATACTTTCCTTTCTAGCCTCTACTCTTTCAACTTCTTCATAAGTCTCTGATAACGTAGGTTTAACTTGAGCTTTTGCGAACATAGCCAAGTCAAGACCTAAAGCTGAGGTATAATACTCAATTAGAACCTTGTTAGAGGGCTTATCATTCACATAGAAATTCTTAAGGTAAGCAAAAAACCTTTAAGTAAAATTATGTACCTTTTCCTTTCTTTCTTTTTTCAAAGCGCCTAAAACTTTCATTAGTGTTGCATGTGTCTTTTGGGCTGCATATTTACTTCTAGAAATCCTTTCAAAGGTATCCCAATCTTGGATAAAGTGTGCAGGCAAACCAAAATACCATGATGCTGCTGCTCCTTTAAGGGTATGCAAAAAAAGTCTACAGACTACATCCTCATGTTACCGGGCCCTTAATCCTTCTATTGCCAAGTAGAAACTTTGCAAATGGTCATCTACTAAAATCTTCTCATTTGAAGCAAACTTGGGCAGCATCTTCTCAAAAGCTTGAGTTAAGTCATGCAACGAAGGTGTTAAGTTCAGAGGTGATCTAGCTTTCCAAGTAGGTGGTGGATTTGGTGGGTTAGGTGGCTAATTTGGATTTACACCTGCCATTAGTCTAGGTGGAGAGTGAGGAGGTGAGAGAAAAAGAGTATGCACTGGAGGACAGTAAGGTGTGTTTGGGCCTACTTGATTCAAAGGCTGAACAACTTCCTATAATGCTACTTCTACTAATTCTTCCAAATCTGCAACCAATACTGAATCTTCCAAGATGGGATGGTCTTTCTTCTTGTATTCTCTTCGGGGTAAATCAGGGATAGTGGGTAATCCTCCAATACTCCTCACATAGGCCCATGTATGTCTTCTCAGATCATTAACTACTTGGTTGTCCATAGAAAACAAATTTTCTCTATTCTCTTCAGTATTCGGATTAGGAAATAAACTGCTTTCAAAACTATCACTGGTGGAGTAACTTCGAGGAAATGGATTTCCACGGCCAACCATGCACTGGTGGCCCTCCTTCTAGTGCCAGAAACAGTTGAGGCCTAGAAAATCACAAGCAACAGTAGTAAGGGATTCTCCCTAGTTAACGTTCCCAACTAGCCCGTGACTGTTTGGTATGGGGAATCCGTCTGGTTTGTGGTTCGGCTACCGTAGGTCAAGTAACAAAATAAAGGGTTTTACCAATTGCGGCCCGGTCCACCGTGTATATTTTTGTATTTTTTAAACTTTAAGTATGATATGAAAGTTTCTATCTAACATTCATATTGATAAAGACTACGAGGAGTGGTCACAATGTGATGCGCAGGTTCTTACCTCTCATCTTAAACTCTCTCGCATATAAATCACACACAATAGAAAAAAAAGACTAACTAAGTTGTCCTTAGGGAGCAATATGATCAATTAATGTGTAATGTACTACTGCTTATATGTTAAGATAAATCACAGATAGTTGTTCTTATAATCAAAACACATAAACATGAATAGAGAAATGCACAACAAGATATCTCATCATCTGTTAAAACATTCATTACTCATAGTGGAAATTATCATAAAATGAACCAAAGAATATTCATACAAGAACATAGGTTCAGAAAGTTAGAACGATCTCACAGTTAATGAAACACAGCTAAAAATGAAATTGTTCCCCTTCAACATTTTTCATTTCACCACATTTGAACATACCACACAGCACTTTCTCCAACAGGAAAAATTGTAATTATTTTATTGCAAAACGAAATAGTTCCTCTTACAACAAGTTTTTCATAAGTCTCACTGGGAAAAAGTCCCCCCTCTATCTAACTCTCCTATACTTATACAAAAAGGAAAAACTTTTGGGCTTCCCACAAATAACCCTTGGGCTTCCACAACGTTTCATCTCCCACAATTGTCCCATATTTAGTGCTTATACAATTTACAATATATTACATTTAAACAAACTAATAAAGCACTTAAGTGGAAGGCTCCACTTGATTGTTTAGGAACTTCTTCCAGTATAAGGCTTCTGATGCAATGTTATTGAACTCGGAAGGTTCGAGAAAATGAATATTGATTTCAAACTTTGCGGCCTGATTTTTTATCACTTCAATCATGGCTGGGCTCAAGCGTAGTTGATCTTCCAGTAAATGTACCCTGACCGCTGAATGAGCTATTTCATCTTTCAAGCTCTGCTCTTCCAGGGCCTTGACCTGTTGAATTCTCTGTTCATCTTCTTGATATATGTTCTGTAACATCTCTATGAACAGGCCGTGGCCTGTAAATGCATCTATTCTCTGCTCAGTAGCCACCTGACATCGGTTGTAAGTAATCAACAATATTCTACAAAACTCAATGTAAGCCCCCTTCAATTTCTTTACAGCCTTCTTAAATTATTTAGTTGTGTTTATGGCAAACTCTAACAAGTCATAATATTGTTTTAAGCCTTGTTGATCCTTTGATGGTAAGTCTGCAGGGATATCCTCATTGGCCTCCAATCTCGCTATTCTTCCCGTCGGGACTTCTAAAATATCCTGAGATCTGTCTACGAAATATGAAGAAGTCTCCAAAATTTCTTCTAATCTATTATCTACCTACAAAACCTTGCACCTCTCTTCTTCTATGGACACCTGTATCCTATGCATTTTGATTCTTTGTGTTAAAACATGTTCTTTGAGAGGCTGAAAGCTAGTTTTCTATTCCCTGGCATCTTCCAAAGATGCTACTAATGAAGCAATTTGTTCTTTAAACTCTATTGCTTGCACCTGAGATTGTCTTTCTTCCTCCTCCAAAGTAGTTTTTTGTAATTCGAGCTCCTCAATCTTATGTTGTAACTGGTCTCCTTCTGCATGAAGACTTTCATACGTTGTTTTTACCCCATTCTTTTCTGTCATTAGCTCCTGATATTCCTGCTGCAATTTTGCTAAGCTTTCTTGGGTAACTTCAAAAGATATATTGTCTTCTTGGAGGGACTGAAGCTCTGCCTTTGAAGACTTTACTTCATTTTGCATGTCTCCAAACTTCCTTTTCAATTTGTTTCTTTCCTCTCTCTCCCTTCGCAGTGTGCCTTTTAGTTGGGCAGCAGTTCTCATTGATTGTTCAAGGTCTGTCATTATTTGATCCACATTATCTTTAGAGGCATGGATCAATGCTGCTCCAGCTCGGATAGTGAATCTCGGGTCCTTGTCTATTCCATGTACCAAGGTTTTATCATTTATCATCTTCCCTGACTGCCCCCAGTTTCAACTTTCTTCTCAGTCCTCTTCACAATTCTTTTCTTTTCCTTGTCATAAGAAATGGTATTGAAGTCTTGAACTTATTCCCCTTTCTTTTGTTCGAAAGGAATCAGTATTAGGATAGAAACAACAACTTGTCCTAAGGTGCTGCTAACAATTGCATCAAGGTCTTGAGAATCAGGATTATCTAGATCTTGAACTTCAGTGTCTGTAGGGTCGAAAGTTTGTTGCTCTGTCATGGACCCCATCAGTTTCAGTCTTTCAGCTTCTTGTTTCCTGAGTTCCTCATCCTCTTTCTTTTTCCTTTCTTCTTCTTCCCTCCTGGCAGCTTCCTTTGCACTCTTAGCTTATTCTTGTTTAGCTTTCTTCTTTTCTTATTCCTCACTTTTAAGCCAACTTTTGGCCTCCTCTGCTAGTCTCCTAGCATCTTCTTCTCTTTTCCTAGCCTCCTCTTCATCTGCTTTCTTCTGTTCATCCTAGCCTTTCCCACCTTTAGTAGTGATCTTATTTTTGAATATTATTTTCAATGCAGTCATGTTTTCTGCATTTTGGAAAATTGATTCATCCTTATCCCAATGGCTTGTATATTCAAAATGTAAATTGGCTTCCTCGTAGTGTTCTGCAACTTTATTCTGAGAATCATTCCTATGGAAGTTTATTTCTCCAAAATGAAATTTCTCTAGTTCCTCTACAAACTCATCAAGCTTTTTAACTCTTGAAAACTTATAACTTCCCATTCTAAATGGTATGGGAGGATAAGTTGCCTTCTTGTGCTCAAACAAAAAACTCCCTATGCCATCCAAGAAGACCTGCCTAATTGCCTCCTTGTGTACCACATAATCAATGGCATATTTGGGAAGCAGTGAAGGTGCTCTGGAGCAGCCATACATTCTAATATACATTATGTCCTCAGTTAAGTAGTAATCAACATACTCCTCAATGACTTGCAACGCCTCTTAAGACATGCAATTGCATTCTTTTAAGAAAATCATAGTAAACAATGGCATAATAAAGTGTTCACACACTTCTTTGTAATCACTGTAGTACTTATGTGCCCATAATGGCTTGTAGGCTTTGTATACTGGTGTTCTGTCGCTGTCCCAAATACACCTTAAATTTGGGAATGACTGGGTGCACAGTATGCAATCAATCAATATGGAGCTCATGTAGAACTCAGATTTTTTCTGGGACACCCCACCCAAGGCTGAAGCAATGCAAGTTGAGAGACTGTTTGACACAATGTTCACCTAGTTGAACACAGTCCCTTGAGTTGCTACATAGAAGATGATAGGAACCCATCCCAACTTAAAACTTTTGCCGTGGTCTCTCCCAAAGATTATGTTCAGCATTAAAGCAATGAACCTATAAGGGGTTCTTAAGGTAGCTATGTTGTATTCCCCTAATGGTCTAGTTTGGAAACTCTTACCACGTACCAAAATTATTTTCAATGTTTCAACCAGGTCCAGATTAATCTCCTTTAGCCAATCCTCAGTTAGGTAAACTTGGGATTCTGGTAAGTGGTAGGCTAATGATACATAACTAGGGATGCAATCAGCATAGCCCTGTTTGTTCGTGTTGGCCAGAATCATGGTAGTCACATCTGCCCTAGGCAGAATCCATCCAATTACTTCTGAGCATGGGAAAATATCAGGCCTAGTAGCAATATTTATCAAAGAAGATCTTTCAATATTGGCATATATGGTTTCTTCTTCAAAACCAATGTCAGGTACTTCATGGTGTGATATCAGTCTATAAATTTCGCTCCACTTGTATTCAGGTTCCATTCCTATGGTGCATCTGGTGTCTTCGTAAATATATTCAGTCTTTGTGATAACTTCTACCTTAGGTTTATCGTCCACTATAGGGGCTTTCTTTTTCTGCCTTTTTGACATCTCGTACTCGAGAAAATTGCCCTATCATACAACAAAATTCTTTTAGGTCCTGTTGAGCCATTCAACCAATATTCAAAGAATGAAGAAAAAACTACATAAGCATTTACCTCAGCCATGTTAGTCACAACTGAATCTATGTAAAATATAGAACTATATCTAACTACCAAATACTCTTGCACAAGATAAGTCTGTAAAAAATCCTAGATCCTACCCATGACTAAAACTTAGCTCGATCAACCAATAACATCATGGCTTCGCTACCAATGTAGAATTTCTCCCGGCAAAGAAAAAAGTCTCATAAAAACTACATCCTTAGTTCTATCGATTCCAAAATAAAACGTCATATCGCCAATCCCATCGAAATGAGGCACAACCTTAAAGACCACAACCCTAGTCCCAAACACGTGAGCGACCCAAACACTGGAAAACCAAAACCTTCGGCATTTTGAAACAAACCAGGGAAAAACACCTTCCTACTGCAAAAAAAAAGGAAACCCCCCCCCCCCCCCCCCGAATGGTCATATGCAAACTGGAGAAAACCGGTGCAAACAGTGTAACTCTTGTTTGCACTAGTTTCCCAAACAGTCGAGTAAGGTTTGAAAATTCATAACGGCACCACAATAATCATCATGAAAACAAAATCCCCCCTTTGGCCGGCCATACTATCGAAATGAACTAGATATACGATGAAAAACCATAAACCTAGGTGTCCATTAACCACAGAGGGAAAACATTACCAAGGACGACAACCCTAGTTCAAAACTCAAATGAAGGGGTAGAATCAAATGATTGGCCTACCTGGCAAGGAGCTGTGCCACTAACAAGAAGAATCTGAAAGCTTCCACGGTGACACCACCTACGAATGAGCTACCAATGGTAAGTACAATGCCCAGTTCGAAACGACAATGACAACGCAGGCATAGGTTTGCAGGTAAAATAATAGAGAAATGTCCCAAATCCCCCAATATATATATCTCCTGGTAAAAAACATTCGGTGGGAAAAACACGACAATCGGGTGGCGGAGTAACTAAGGGATCAGTGATCAAGTCTGCTAATGCGCCGTAACGACAGAAGACGAAACAACTACGATTTCCGCAGTGCAAAGCGAAACATCGACAAGAAAAAATTAACTTTGTATCAGAGCTCAACTAGACTAAAACCTCAGACCATAAGTTGTTGGAACACTGCAACGGCGGAAGCTGTAAAGACAAAGAGTTTCGTAGACCAGTCACAATCGGAGAGGAAATAGAATCAAACTTAAGTGAAACATCAGCAAAGAATCAAACATCAACCAAATGGAAAAATAAAGCAAAATATTATTCCATTCTAGAGCCGCAACGGCGGACCAAAATAAACTAAGGCCATGTGAAATAAAACTGACGGGAAACAGAAAAAATTGAAACATCCGTCATGGTGCTGGTAATTTGTCATCCGAAATGGTGGTACTACAAAGCACTAGATTTCTGAAGGTTTTCAAACAAGGATGTCGATAAAAAAATAAAAATAAAAGCGCATTGGTGGAAAGTAACACTTTGGATCGGATCTTCATTCAACTGCATCTCTGCAATGACGGATGAGTAGTTAATTGTGGTTCTGATTCATAGCTTCAACAAATTCCAATAGAGGGGTAAATAATCACTATGAGTCATAAAGGCCGCATCAGCATAAAGATATTCTTTTAACAATCATCCTCAAAAAATCCGAAATTGGAGTAAAATCAAGCAATCCCAAACAAGCTAAGCAAGACAAAATTAAAAGGAGGGTCCCAAATTTTTAGAAATTTGGGAAAATGTTGCAGCTGCAATAATTGGCGACTACCTGGTGAACCCCATATTTCTGAATTAACTCTTCCCTCAGTAATAGACTATTTAGTGATTCAACTAATAGGTTGCTTTCTTCTAGATGCTTGTATTCCTACAATGGTAAACATATGCACTTAAATCATTGATGACAGTCCAATTTTGGAAATGGGAACACCAAAATCTCAAAGTCAGGAGAACTCTTTTGAGGCTTAGTAGATGAGTTTTATTTTACCTCTGTCTTTGGGTAGTTTCTAGCTTGGACACCACAGGATTGTAACATATCGTAAACAAAAATATTCATTTGTTCCTCATTCCCATGCCATTTTACACTTTTGTGTCTTTTGAACCTTTTGTTCTTTTGATTCCTCCTTATGCCTTTCTTCTAAATTTTATTTAGGCTCCTCTATCCATAGTGTCCTTTTGCGTGAGAGATGTATTTAATTTTCAGCTCACGGACGGAGAAGAACTTTTGGGAAATTTGTATTCATACGATTTGATACTTTTCTTTGATATGTATTGCTTCTTTAGGATTTTTTACTCTTACCATCCTTTAGGCTTTCAAACCTTGGCATGGGATCATTTATACATAATAAACTCTTTACCTTGCTTCCTTTCCATGGGTGTTTTGATGCCACCCCCTAGGACATTTTAGATGTGAAATGGATGGAGCCTCGAAATAGCATTCTAGACCTTTTGATTTTGAGTGATTTTCAGGGATAAAAAAGGACTTCAATGAGTTCATAGCCATTTAGGAAAACTAATTACTAGAGGAAATTCTATCAGTTCAAACAAGAATACACAGTATTATCCCAAATATTTCAGTTAATCGAGAACCCTGATCCTTTCCATGCAACCAAAAGTTTTCCTCTTTTATTCAAAACCAAACCAAAAGTAACTAGAAACAACAGCAGCAAATCAAAGTGAAAAACTACATCCAATTATTTATGTACAAGGTTATTAAGAGAAAAAAACCAAGAAAAATAAAATTTGAGAACTAAACCACTACCTGATCAGTTCTCTAACCACCCATATAGATCCAGCAATTTGTAAGTTATGGGGCTAGGCTCGACTACAGATGCGAAATACCTAACCATTATCTAATTCTACTATTCTTGAAACAAAAACTACATCTACTAATTTACAATCAATCTCATCAACCCGTGAACATTGAAGGAGATCAGGCTGGGTGTCTATTATGTTGCTGGCTTCTTCTGATGCAAAGCGTCTTAGTTCAAGATCAATTAGATAATTCCCCATTACAAAATTTACTAATTCATTTTCCTCTTCCAACTTAGTGACAGTGTGTTTCATGTAGGGTTCCCTTAAAATTTTGATCTACCATTGGGGCTCCTTTATGAGGCAGCCACAAATGTGACCAATCTGAAGCAAAATATCCATTTAACCTCGCTGACTAGTCTCGGTTAAAAATAATTCCATAACCATCAGGTATGTCTGCCACCACAATATCAATATATTGACATATCTTTTCATTTACAGATAAACGAATGAGAACATTCTCCATTTCCTCGACTAATTTCACATTAGTTCTGTCTAATTGAGTAACTTCCCAAGCAGTAGGTTTTGGCTATCCATTAATATTTTTTCAAATTGATCATGGCATAACATTTACTGATGATCCATAATCTACCAAACAATTATGCACCTTATGATTCAAAATTTCCAAAGTCAAAAGGAAAGGTGGGGCTTTAAACCTAGTTTTCCCTTCTCCAATTGCTTCAACATCTTCCTCCATAGGTTTGTTTTCTATGGATAGATATTCCTCTAGTTCTTCAGGATTTTTGATATTTTCTTTGTCATCACCTACTTGGTATTCCATAGGCTTAACAGGCATGTTGATTTGCTTTAGACCTTGATTGGTAATAGTGACTTTAGGTACCTCACCATCAGCATTGTTCTTTGGTTGTTTCTTGACATTATCTTGCAATTTATTGATCTTTGAAAGCATTGAATTGTCTTTATTCACCACATCTAGGCCTTTTGTTGTCATTTTTATTTTTGGTATCCCCTCAGGTTTCAGAATACTTTTTTCTGTATCAAAAAGAGAGACATAGTCCCATAAAAACATGGTATCATTTTCTTGTTTTTCTGTGGTCTTACTACTCTTTTCCTCTTCATCATTGTCCTTAGTTAATTTAGAATCCAACAGTTGATTCATTACCAATGTCATTGAATTTATCCATTGAGGAAAATTCTTTTCATAATGGGGTTATTGGTGGAAAGTGCAAAAATTATCCATACCTACCTCCGTTAAATTCATTGATGCCGGACTGTGTGGAGGAGGATTGGATTGGTTGTTATCCTCTCTTTTCTTGTAATATGGCTTATATTATTTATGAGCTTCCTTTTATTTCTCCAAATCTATTATTCTATTGGAAAGTTTCTGCATCATTTTTAACATCCCCTCAAAATCATGTGATTGCTCCTCTTTAGGTTTAGACAGTAATAAGGATTTCTTCCCAAAAGGTTTTTCTCCAAATTGCTCAGGATAATATTCTATACTTTCCTTTTTAGCCTCTTCTCTTACATCTTCTTCATAAGTCTTTGATAACGTAGGCTTAACTTGAGATTTTGCGAACATAGCCAAGTCAAGACCTAAAGCTGAGGTATAATACTCAATGAGAACCTTGTCAGAGGGCTTATCATTTGCAGAGAAATTCTTAAGGTAAGAAGAAAACCTTTGAGTAAAATTATGTACCTTTTCCTTTCTTTCTTTTTTCAAAGCACCTAAACCTTTCATTAGTGTTGCATGTGTCTTTTGGGTTGCATATTTACTTCTTAAAATCCTTTCAAAGGTATCCCAATCTGGGATAGAGTGTGTAGGCAAACCAAAATACGATGATGCTGCTGCTCCTTTAAGGGTATGCGAAAAAACTCTACAGACTGCATCCTCATGTTCCACAGCCCTTAATCCTTCTATTTCCAATTAGAAACTTTACAAATGGTCATCTACTAAAATCTTCTCATCTGCAGCAAACTTGGGCAACCTCTTCTCACAAGCTTGAGGTAAGTCAAGCAATGGAGGTGCTAAGTTCATAGGTGATTTGGTTTTCCAAGCAGGTGGTGGATTTCGTGGGTTAGGTGGCTGATTTGCATTTACAGCTGCCATTAGTCTGGGTGGAGAGTGAGGAGGTGAGAGAACAAGAGTATGCACTGGAGAATAGTAATGTGTGTTTGGGCCTACTTGATTCAAAGGCTGAACAAATTCCTGGAATGCTACTTCTACTAATTCTTCCAAATATCCAACCAATACCGAATCTTCTAGGATGGGACGGTCTTTCTTCTTGTATTCTCTTCGAGGTAAATCAAGGATAGTGGGTAATCCTCCAATACTCTTCACATAGGCCCATCTATGTCTTCTCAGATCATTAACTACTTGGTTGTCCATAGAAAACAAATGTTCTCTATTCTCTTCAGTATTCGGATCAGGAAATAAATTGCTTTCAAAACTATCACTGGTGGAGTAACTTCGAGGAAATGGATTTCCCCGGCCAGCCATGCACTGGTGGCCCTCCTTCTAGCACCAGAAACTGTTGAGGCCTGGAAAATCACAGGCAACAATAGCAAGCGATTCTCCTCAGTCAACCTTCCCAACTAGCTCATGACTGTTTGGTATGGGGAATCTGTTTAGTTTGTGGTCTGGCTACCATAGGTCAAGTAACAAAATACAGGGTTCTACTAGTTGCGGCCCGGTCCACCGTGTATATTTTTGTATTTTTTAAACTTTAAGTATGATATGCAAGTTCCTATATAACATGCATATTGATAAAGAATACGAGGAGCGGTCACAATGTGATGCGCAGGTTCTTACCTCTTGTCTTAAACTCTCTCGCATCTAAATCACACACAACATAAAAAGAAAGACTAACTAAGCTGTCCCTAGGGAGCAAGATGATCAATTAATGAGTAATGTACTACTACTTATATGTTAAGATAAATCACAGATAGTTGTTCTTAGAATCAAAACACATAAACATGAATAGAGATATGCAGAACAAGAGAGCTCGTCGTCTGTTAAAACATTCATTACTCATAGTGGAAATTATCATAAAATAAACCAAAGAAAATTCATAAAAGAACATAGGTTAAGAAAGTTAGAACGATCTCACAGTTAATGAAACATAGCAGAAAATGAAAAAGTTCCCCTTCAACATTGTTCATTTCACTGCATTTGAACATTCCACATAGCACTTTCTGCAACAGGAAAAATTGTAATTATTTTATTGCAAAACGAAATAGTTCCTCTTACAACAAGTTTTTCACAAGTCTCACTGGGAAAAATCCCCCCCTCTATCTAACTCTCCTATACTTATACAAAAAGGAAAAACTTTTGGGCTTCCCACAAATGACCCCTGGGCTTCCCCAACGTTTCATCTCCCACAATTGTCCCATATTACATTTAAACAAACTAATAAAGCACTTAAGTGGAGGGCCCCGCTTGATTTATCAGGAACTTCCTCTAGGCTAAGGCTTCTGATGCAATGTTCTCGAACTTGGAAGGTTCGAAAAATGAATATTGATTTCAAACTTCGCGGCCTGATTTTTTATCACTTCAATCCTGGCTGAGCTCAAGCGTAGTTGATCTTCCAGTAACTGTACACTGACCGCTGAATGAGCTACTTCATCTTTCAAGATCTGCTCATCCAAGGCCTTGACCTGTTGAATTCTCTATTCATCTTCTTGATATCTATTCTGTAACATCTCTATGAACAGGTCGTGGTCTTGAAATCCATCTATTCTCTGCTCAACAGCCACCTGACATCGGTTGTAAGTAATCAAAAGTCTTCTACAAAACTCAGTGCAATCCCCCTTTGTTTTCTTTAGATCCTTCTTAAATTCTTCAGCTGTGTTTATGGTAAACCCTAACAAGTCATAATCTTGTTTTAAGCCTTGTTGATCCTTTGTTGGTAAGTCTGCAGGGATCTCCTCATTGGCCTCCAATCTCGCTATTCTTCCCGTCAGGAATTCTAAAATGTCCTGAGATCTGTCTACGAAATATGAAGAAGTCTCCAAAATTTCTTCTAATAAATTATCTACCTGCAAAACCTTGCACCTATCTTCTTCTATGGACACCTACAGCCTATGCATTTTGCTTCTTTGTGTTAAAACATGTTCTTTGAAAGTTTGAATACTGGTTTGTTGTTCCCTGGCTTCTTCGAAAGATGCTACTAATGAAGCAATTTGTTCTTTAAACTCTCCTTCTTTCACCTGAGATTGTCTTTCTGCCTCCTCCAAGGTAGCCTTTTGTAATTCCAGGTCCCCAATCTTACTTTGCAACTGGTCTCTTTCTGCATGAAGACTTTCATATGCTGTTTTCAGCCCATTCTTTTATGTCATTAGCTCCTGATATTCCTGCTGCAATTTTGCTAAGCTTTCCTGGGAAACTTCCAAAGACATCTTGTCTTCTTGGAGGGAATAAAAATCTGCCTTTGAAGACTTTACTTCATTTTGCATGCCTTCAAACTTCCTTTTCAATTTGTTGCTTTCCTCTCTCTCCCTTTGCAGTGTGTCTCTTAGTTGGGCAGCAGTTCTCCTTGATTGTCCAAGGTCTATCATTATTCAATCCACATTATCTTCAGAGGCATGGATCAATGCTGCTCCAGCTCGGATAGTGACACTCGGGTCCTTGTCCATTCCATGTACCAAGGTTTTATCATTTATCATCTTCCCTGACTGCCCCCCAGTTTCAACTTTCTTCTCAATCCTCTTCACATTTGTTTTATTTTCCTTGTCATAAAAAATGGTATTGAAGTCTGGAACTTCTTCCCCTTTTTGTTCAAAAGGGACCATTCTTAGGCCCGAAACAACAACTTGTCCTTAGGTGTTGCTACCAATTGCATCAGGGTCTTGAGAATCAGGATTATCCAGATCCTAAACTTCAGTGTCTGTAGGGTCGGAAGTTTGTTGCTCTGTCATGGACCCCGTTAGTTTCAGTCTTTCAGCTTCTTGTTTCCTGACTTCCTCATCCTCTTTATTTTTCCTTTCTTCTTCGTCTCTCTTGGCAGCTTCCTCTACACTCTTAGCTGCTTCTTGTTCAGCTTTCTTCTTTTCTTCTTCCTCACTTCTAAGCCAATTTTCGGCCTCCTCTGCTAGTCTCCTAGCATCTTCTTCTCTTTTCCTAGCCTCCTCTTCATCTGCTTTCTTCTGTTCAGCCTGGCCTTTCCCACCTTTAGTACTGATCTTATTTTTGGATATTCTTTTTAATGCAGTCATGTTTTCTACACTTCACAAAATTGATTCATCCTTATCCCAATGGCTTGTATATTCAAAATGCAAATTCACTTCCTTGCAGTGTTCTACAACTTTATTCCGAGAATCATTCCTAGGAATTTTATTTCTACAAAATGAAATTTCTCCAGTTCCTCTACAAACTCATCAGCCTTTTTAACTCTTGAAAACTTATAACTTCCTAATTTGAACGGTATGGGAGGATAAGTCACCTTCTTGTACTCAAACAGAAAACTCCCTATGACATCCAAGAAGACCTACCTGACTGCCTCCTTGTGTACCACATAATCAGTGGAATATTTGGGAAGTAGTGAAGGTGCTCTAGAGAAGCCATACATTCTAATATACATCCCATCCTCAATTAAGTAGTAATCAGCATACTCCTCAATGACTTGCAATGCCTCTTCAGAAACGCAATTGCATTCTTTCAAGAAAATCATAGTATACAACAACATAATAAAATGTTCACACACTTTTCTGTAATGACTGTAGTACTTATGTGCCCATAATGTCTTGTAGGATGTGTATACCAGTGTTATGTATTTGTCCCAAATACACCTTAGGTTTGGGAATGACTGGGTGCACAACATGCAATCAATTAAGGTCTATCATTATTCGATCCACATTATCTTCATAGGCGTGGATCAATGCTGCTCCAGATTGGATTGTCAGTCTTGGGTCCTTGTCTGTCACATGTACCAAGGTTTTATCATTTATCATCATCCCTGAGTGCCCCACATTTTCAACTTTCTTCTCAGTCCTCTTCACAATTCTTTTCTTTTCTCTGTCATAAAAGATGGTACTGAAGTCTGGAACTTCTTCCCCTTTCTTTTGTTCAAAAGGAATCAATTTTAATCCAGAAACAACAACCAGCCCTAAACTGCTGTTAGCAGTTATAGTACGCTCTTGGGAGCCAGGACAATCTTGATCTTGTACTCATTGAGTGTCTATGGGGTCAGAATTTTGTTGATTGGTTGTGGACCCTGTCAGTTTCAACCTTTCAGTTTCCTACTTCTTTAGCTCTTCATCCTCTTTCTTTTTTATTTCTTCTTCTTCCCTCTTGGAAGCTTCCTTTGCACTCTTTGCTTCTTTTTGTTCAACTTTCTTCCTTTCTTCTTCTTCACTTTTAAGCCAACTCTCAGCCTCTTCTTCTAGTCTCCTAGCATCTTCTTCTCTTTTCCTGGCCTCTTCTTCATCAGCTTTCTTCTGCTCAGCCTGGCCCTTACCACCTTTAGTGGTGATCTTCTTTTTAAATCTTCTTTTTAATGTATTCATATTTTCTTCATTTCTGAACATTTCTTCACCCTTATCCCAATGGTTTGTATATTCAAAATGCACATTGGATTCCTTGCAATGTTCTGCAACTTTGTTCTGAGAATCATTTCTATGGAAGTTCATTTCTCCAAAGTGAAATTGCTCCAGTTCCTGTACAAACTCATCAGCCTTTTGAACTTTTGAAAACTTATAGCTTCCCAATCTAAACGGTATAGGAGGATAAGTTTTCTTCTTGTGCTCGAACAAAAAACTCCCTATACCATCCAAGAAAAGCTATCTGACAGCTTCTTTGTGCACCACATAGTCCGTGGCATATTTGGGAAGGAATGAAGGCCCTCAGGAGCAACCATACATTCTAATGTACATCCCTTCATCAGTCAAGTAGTTATTGGCATACTCCTCAATGAATTTCAATGCCTCTTCAGACATGCAATTGCATTCTTTCAAGAAAATCAAAGTATACAAGGGCATAATAAATTGTTCACAAAATTCTCTGTAATGACTGTAGTATTTGTGTGCCCATAATGGGTTGTAGGCTATGTACACATGAATTATGTCCCTGTCCCATATGCACCTTAGGTTTGTAAATGGCTAGGTGCATAGTATACAATCAATTAATATGGAGCTCATGTAGAAATCAGACCTTTTCTGGGACACCCCTCCTAGAGCTGAAGTAATGCAGGCTGAGAGACTGTTAGACACAGTGTTTTCCCAGTTGAACACAGTCCATTGGTGGATATATAGAAGATAATAGGAACCCATCCTAACTTGAAACTCCTTTCATGGGCCCTCCCAAAGATTCTATTCAACATTAACGCAATAAACCTATAAGGGGTTCTTAAAGTAGCTGTGTCATATTCCCCTGATGGTATGGTTCATAAATTCTTACCAGGTATCATCATTCTTTTTACTATTTCAACTAGGTCTAGGTTAATCTCCTTCAACCAATCTTCAGTTAGGTAAACCTGGGCTTCTGGTAAGTGATAAGCTAATGATACATAACCAGGGATGTAAGCAGCATAGCCCTGCTTAGCAGTATTGGCCAGAATCATAGTAGTCACGTCTTCCCTAGGAAGAATCCATCCAATCACTTTTGAGCATGGGAAAAGCTCAGGTCTGGTAGCTATATTCATCAAGGAAGATTTTTCAATATTAGCATATATTGTTAACTCTTCAAACCCAATATCAAGCACCTCCTGGTTTGAAATCAGTATGTAAATCTCTCCCTACTTGTAGTCAGGTTCCACACTGCTGGTGGCTCTAGTATCCTCATAAATGTACTCAGTCTTTGTAATAATTTCCACCTCAAGATCATATTCAGCAATGGGGGCTTTCTTTTTCTGTCTTTTTGACATCTCGTCTTTCGAAAAATTGCCCTATCACAAAAAAAAATGCCTTTAGGCTTTGAGATGTTAACCAGTATTCAAAGAACGAAGAAAAAATGTATAAGCATTTACCTCAGCCATATTTTCCATCGCTAAATCTATGTAAAATACATAACCAGGGATAACTATCAAATACTTCTGCAAATGATAGGTCTGCAAAAAATCCTAGATCCTGCCCATGACTAAAATCTAGCATGCTCAACAAAAGGCATCATAACTTCATTAACATCATAAAAATTCTCCTGGTAAAGAAACCAGTCTAATAAAAACTACATCCTTGGTGTTATCATCTTCAGAATAATATGTTCTAACTCCCTACTCAAAATAAATCCCATCAAAATGAGGCATATCCTCAAAAAATGCGACCCTAGTTCCAAACATGTGAGCAACCAAATCACCAGAAAAAAAACCCTTCGGAATTTCGAACCAAACTAGGGTAAACGCCTACCAACTGCAAAAGAAAGGAAAAGTCCCCCCTTGGACGGCCATACATAAACCAGAAAAACTGGTGCAGACAGCGTAACGCTCGTCTACACCAGTTTCCTAAATAGTCAAAAAGGGTTCGAAAGCTCATAACGGTTCCGCAATAATCATCAAGAAAAATGAGAAAACCCCCCCTGTCTGCTAACTTTCAAAATGAACTACATATATGCTGATAAACCCATAAACATATGTGCCCATCGACCATGGCGGGAAAAACCTAACCACGGACGAGACCCTAGTTCAAAACTCAATTGAAGGGGTAGAATCACATGGTTGGCCTACCTGGAAATGAGCTGTACAGTCGACAAGGAGAATCTGAAAACTTCCATGGTGACGCCACCCACAAACAAGCTCCCGACAGCTAGGTACAACACCTAATTCGAAACGACAAGGACATCGTAGGCACAAGATCACAGGTAAGATAATAGAGAAATGCCCAAATCCCACACACACACACACACACACACACACACACACACACACACACACACATATATATATATATATATATATCCCGGTAAAAAACACTCGATGGGAAAAAACACCACAATCGGGTGGCGGGACAACTAGGGTATCGACGTCCAAACTGCTAATGGACCGCAACGGCGGAAGACGAAAAAACTGTGAGCTCCACAGTGCAATGAAAATTGTCGGTGAAAAATAACTAAAATACAACTCAACATCAGAGCTCAACTAGATGATAGCCTTGGACTATAAGTTTGTTAGAATGCCGCAATGGTGGAAGTTGTAAAGACAAAAGGTTCCGTAGACCAGTCAACATCGAAAAAAAATAGAACCAAAACTCAAGCGAAACATCGGCAAAGAATCAAACATCGACGCATAGGAAAACTATCAGGTGGAATTTTAGTCCGCTCAAGAGCCACAATGGAGGAGCACAAATAGACTAAGGCTTCTGTGAAACAAGACCGATGGCGATTGGGAAAGGTCAAAAATTCCGTTTAGGTGCTCACAATTTGTCATCCGAAACGGTGGCAATACAAAGCACTAGAGCTCCGACAGTTTTCAAACAAAAAGGCCGATAATAGAAATAAAATGAGAGTGCATTGGTGGAGAATAGAGCTTTGGATCGGGCCTTTATTCCACTGGACCTCTGCAATGACGGCTATGCAGTTGACTACGATCTCGATTCATAACTTCCACCAATTCCGACAACGAGATAATAAATCATCGTAACTCATAAAAGGTAGCATCAGTATAAAGATATTCATTCAACAATCATCCTAAAAAAATCAAAATTGCAATAAAATCAAGCACTCCCAACAAAACTAAGCAAGACAAATTTAAAAGGAGGGTCGCAATTTTTTAGAAATTTGGGAAATCGTTGCAGCTGCAACACCTTCCTTTTTTATGGCATCGTCTTCCTTCTTCTTCTCTCTTTTTTTTTACTTATTCCTTTTTATTTTTTCTTTTGACTTTCTTTTTTTCTTTTACTTGGTCAAATACCATAATTTTAGGGGCTACCAAGGATTATGATTAAAAATCATGATATGGACAAAGGCCTGGATCACAAACTAGCTTTGATACCACTGAAAGAAACAAAGTTCCTCAGTAATCAAATAACCAGAATAAGTAATGTAGAAAAACCATAAATGGCTAAGTAGGAAGTAAAAATATAATGTATGATATATAAGTAAGATATTTTACAAGAATTAGTGTCAGGTATCTTATACCCTAACTGGTAAGGGGGGTGGATTTTCAAGTCACCTCTTGAGTAATTAATTAATTACCATAATTAACCTACTTAGTATTAAATGTTAATATTTATAACATTTATATTTGTTACAAAATTAACACATTATCACAGATCATATCAATACACAAAAAAACATACACATTCATCATACACCATTTGACAAAGGAAATCTAATGTGGAAACCAAAGACGAGAAAAACCACAAAAGGGATTGTTAATTAGCAAGAGTCATAGTTCAAACAATTTGGTATGTGCACACATTCCGTAAACATTCCTCCATAATTCTCGTTATATCGAGTCCACACACATAGCTTGCGGATCAACAATATACTCACAAACTCTTCATCTTCGACATAACAATACAAAATCATCTTATCAAAATTAAAAAACTTGTCTTTTCAGAACTTGACTTCAACCAACCCCAAAAATCCCAATCCAATACATTTTTATAGGCTCTACTGGCCAAATTTACATCCTTTTCCCACTACCCAAAAGTGGACAAACATTCTATCTAGCCCATTGACTTTTCCCAAAATTTATGTCCAAAGTTTTGGAGATAACCAATTCAACACTCGCTATATTGTAGCCCCGTTCACACCTCGAATAGGATCCAAAAATTAAAGACCACAAATTAACCAAAATTTCCTAGGGTCAATGGGCCCCCAACAATCACATATGGCTCGTCCCGATCCACTTCAGATGGAAACTATTGGCGAGTTCAACTTAGCTCAAAATCTTGAAAAATCTTTTTCACTTCCTTGGCTTGTCATTGAACATCTACTTTAACCTTGAGACCCCTTCGACAACTTCAAAACTAAGATGTTATGAAACATTTACCACAGTCACATCTAAATCTTACTTTATCGTGAAATGGAATGGATGAATGGTAGCAGTCACCTCTGTTCTACTTATGCTTGAATATTTGCAGTACAATATATTCTTATTTGTTGTTCTATCTATAGTTTGGCTACCTACTACTGTAATTATTTAAGATAAACATCCTTACTCATATTTTCAACTTGTGGTAAATATTTCAATGAGGTCCGCAGACTAGCCATATTTGTATCTACCATATGAAGTCTTTTTGCTATATCTTGCAACTCCACATCATCCATTAAGGCCTCCCATGTAGGTGAAACTTGATCATAAGCCTTAGCACAAAGTGCCTCGGCCTCTTGAATTTGACTCATATCCTATTCAACCTTCTTCCATCACTCTTCTATTAATTTAGGAGGTATATTAGGGAGAATATGAGCTCTTAAATCAACAATATTTTGGTGGAATTCACTAGAAAATTACCCTAATTTGAAGACATGAGCTTCAACAATCATGTTAGGTGTGACCCCGACCTCTAGAACTTCCTGAGAGGAAAGAGAAATATCTTTCTCTAGTCGTTTCCTATCATGATGCCACTTTTGTGTTTTCTTTTCCTTATCTTCTAGCTAAATTTGCAATAAATACACAGTTCTTTTCAACTGCTTTAGTTGATCTCATGCTACATGCTCCCATGCCTTGATTTCTTTAACTCCTACCTATTGAATGTTGTGTAGTATGAACATTGGTAGAAAAATGATATATAACCCAACATAAGAAATATCATGTATAGTAGTATTCAACTCTGTTGTGCCTAAATCAAGTGCTTTGGGAACCATCTAAACCTTATCAGGTTGTCATGATTTTTGGACTTCAATTGAATGATCATCATAGGGCCTAGGTTTCTTCTCCCATGCCTCCTTCTTACTAACTTTGACTCTTACATCTTTCACAACTTTACAAAGAGTTTGAAGCATGTCAATAACTCCCTAAAAGAGTTTAGTATAATGGTTGTCAATATTTTGGTTTGTTTCATCGTCAACCTCAAATATTTTATCTGCTAACAAGTTATAATCATCATCAGTTATACCAATAGATGTGGATTCCTTGATTCCCTTTTACTTTTTCCATCAATTTTCATCACGTTGGTAGCTTTTCGCTTAAGTCCCAAATATGGATCTGTCGAGGTATCACTAGACTCTTCATCACTATCATGATGAGATTTATGCACGTTATCTTCTTCTTGTGGACCCCTTGGTTGGGCCCCCGATGTACCCTCTCGTCTTGGCTCAGTTTCAATAGACAATTGACATTTTACAACATACTACTTCAAATATTTTGGCCAGTCCTGAACTATGGCATCAATTTATTTCTCTCATAACTATAATGTAGTAGTTAACCATTGATGTTGGGGATCCCATCATGGATGAAGATAAAGGTGGTGATCCCATGTGGTAAACTTTATTATATTCTTATATCCCTATATGGTGGAAACATCAACCCTCGAATGGTTCCCAATATTATTCCTCAATGCATCAACATACATATAAAATTCAAAGCTATTCTCCTGTTGTCACCGATGATTATCATCGAACCACAGATTTTGATAATGGGCCCTATGACATGGGACATTCACTTCCATCCCTTGGTAGTTAGGTGGTTCCTCAGATGCAACAAAGAAAATTACGATGAATAACCAAGAATAAGAAAAAGGTGTACCTTTCTTCTATGAATCGATATTGTCAACCATTAACTCATTGAGCAGAAATTCACCCAATTCATTTGAACTCCTGTGGCACATTGCTCTATTGAGGAGATTCTACCATCAGTGCACTAGTTGAGTTGGATATTCTGTAGTAACTTCCTCGACAAGACTTTGGCTGCAAATATGACACCCTAATCATTAATAGAGGCTATATTAATTCCCCTCTTATCCCGTGTAACATTATACTTCTTCTTAATCCAAGCAACAATTATTTTTTCTTGTTCCTGTCTAGCAAATAATGGTTCCATATTAACTCCTACCTTGGATAAACCTGTAATAGAATATATTAGGTTGACATAAAAAAAAGATCCGAGTAGCCAACTATAAAAAATCTCCATGTTAACAAACCAACAACTAATTTATGCATGTATTAACTTTGGTAGTAAGGAAAAAATGAGGCATATATAAAATAGATAGAATTCCATACTTCTCTAATCCATGATCCCAATCCATTGGTAGCAACCAAAGAGGCCCAAATTCCATTAGTTTCACCAACATCATATACTTTGACATGTGAAGTTTGGGGAACTTCCTCAATTCATGGTTAGAGAATGTCAATTTTTTCAGATTAGACATGATGTCTGCCGTCACATGTACTCCTTTCGAAATGGTTGGATTTAAAATTTCTTGCATTTAAAATTTGATTTTTTTAAATTTGATTTTTTTAAATTTGATTTTTTTAAATTTGATTTTTTTAAATATGATTCATAGCTACTGCTTGTGAATAGTAAGTTTGTCTGATGAATTAAAGCATCTGCAATCTTATTCTCTTTTCCTTTTATATTTTTTATTTTAAAGGCATACTCACTTGAAAAGGACAACCACCTCGCTTGTATAGCATTAAGGTTTTGTTGGTCAAACAAGTAGTTTAAGCTTATGTTATCTGACATCAACAAAAAATTTCTTTCGATGAGTTAGTGTCGCTACATCTTTAGTGCATGTATAATTACAACAAGTTCTAAGTCACGTGTAGCATAGTTCTTCTCATGGTATTTAACTTCCTAGACTCATAGGCTATGATGTAGTTTTCTTGAATTAACACCCTTCCTAATCCTTCCTTACATGTGTCGATGCATACGAAAAAATCCTTAGATCAACAATTTATAAGATAGGGGTGGTGGTTAACATGTGTCTTAGTTTATTAAAACTTTCAGTACACTTTTCCCTCCAATAAAAATTCTTAAAAAACTTTTGTAGTGAAGTTATGGGGTAGGCTATCTTAGAAAATCCTTCAATAAAATTTCCTTTCCGGTATCTTAGAAAAATTCCTTTCTCTTATCGATCCACTTAGAAGTCACGACATGCTTATTTTCCAGTATCAGAACTATCTCCTAGACATCATTCCTCATGATTGAATAATACTCCTCAATCATGGAATCCTTCCTTTATTTATTTTTTAAAGCCTCTTCATAGGTGGAAGGTTCCTTGTAAATGATGTCACACAATAGGGCCAAATAGCTATTGTAAGGCTAACACCTTTTCCTTTATCTATGCATTTTTTCTGGAGCACCATAACTTTATGCTTCTTATATGAGCTATCGTGCCCATGTTGGTTTCCTCTTGTGTGAGTCCTTCTCGAGACGTTTCTATACCATATATTGTGGTTCTTCCATGGCATGATATTCATGGTCTTCTGAAATTGCTTATCCAATTTCCATATCTCGGAATCTCGTTTCTTCAGGTTCCTTGGCCACTTGATTAGGTAGTCTCCTAGATCTAAAGTATGTCGAATATTCATCAAAGCTTACATCTCTGCTGATGTCAATATTCTTGAATCCTGGGAAGTATATTTCGTAGTCCTTTGATGTGTCATTGTATCCTACGAATAAACCCTTCCTCCCAGAAGGATCGAGGTTGGTCCTCTTATCCTTTGGGATATGTATGTACAACAGGAAGCCAAATATTCTAAGATGGATGAGTTCTGGTTTCTCTCCTAAGAAATCCTCTTCTAGAATTTTTTTGTCAAGTACCCGATGAGGAGTACGGTTATGTACATACACAATTGTTCTTGTTGCTTCTGCCCAAAGGTCCATAGGAATATCCTGGTCATGTATCATTTATTTTGTTGCTTACATTATGATTCATTTCTTTCATTTTGCAACCTAATTATGCTGAGGATTATATCGAGTTCTCAACACGCTCTTAATCCCATACTCTCTACAGAGTTCCTTGAATTCTTCGCCATTTTCTAACCATAGATTCTTGACATTCCTTGCAGTTTAGTTCTCTACCAAGGATTTATATTCCTTGAACTTATTGAATACTTAATTTTTCCCTTTAAAGAAATATATCCAAGTCTTACGTGAGAAATCACCTATAAAGGAAACATAGTACACATACATGCTTAATGAGCTAGAAGACATGGGCCCACATACATACACGTGTACTATCTATAGTACTCCTTTAGCCTTGATTTCACTTCTAGGAAATTTCTTCTTTGCATTCTTTCCTTGTGCACATCCTTTGCAAATTCCTTAATGTTTTTCCTGCATCTATGGAAGTCCAGATATGTATTTTCTTTCCATCGGTAGTGCTTTGTAGTGCACATGTGCAAGCCTTCAGTGACATAGTTCACTTGGTTGTATTCACTCATGAACCAATGTTTGTTCAGGTTGTCGTTTTTGTTTGTACAGGCCACTGTCCTCTTCTCCAATCACTGTTGCATCATCTATTATCTTTCCTTTAGGACACATTAGAACTTGGCCATTGACAAATGAAACTCTCGTTCCCTTTTCATATAGTGTAGAGATGGATAGAATATTCTTCTTCAATCTTGGAACATGCATCACATCCTTCATATTTAAGGATTTACTGGAGTCTAGCTTGTATGAAACTACTCCACTCCCTTTTATGGGGTGTTGATAATCATCCCCAAGTTTCACCTTGTGAGGTGACTCATGCCCAGAAATATTGATGAATGATTCCTTCTATCCAATCACTTCTCTTCATGTGAGATAGTTCCTATAAGTTCTACGGTTATGTCATGTCCCCAATTAATAATTTCCAAATAAGACTACTTGCAAATAATGTTCCACCAATGTACTAGTTCCCTAGGTTGAGATGGAGACATAAATTTTGTAATAAGGGGATATGGGAACCAAAATGGATTTATTTTACCACATTCACAATTAAATGGGTGACATAAATGATAAATTCTAATAAAATAAGGTGGCATGGGTTCATGAAGACACTTGGAAGCTTGTGGAGCCTTTGGATGACTAGATTCCACACACTTTTGACGCAATCTTCATCCAAATTTGAACACATGGGTAATGTAACATTATTGGAGGGTGATGTGGTGTCAAATATCATATAATGAGAAAATTAATTCGAATAGGTAAAGGACAGTAACTCCCATGGAAGAGGAAGATACTAGAAGACAAGGTTTACCACTTGGAAGGAGATTCCATGCACTCTATCACAACAAGTGTTGAAAGATTCTGTGACAAATACGACAAATTCAGAGATGATTGCAGACATATTAACAATATGATATGATGGATCTAAAAATATCCACCAAGATTTTGAATCTTGGAGCTATATGCATCCATTCAAATTGGGGAAAGAATTGGAGCATGGAGAATAAGACAAGTGTCATGAGATTTACTAAACCACTGAGATGAGTGGGAGGAATCCCATTCAGTGAAATTAGACCTTAGGAGGAATCATGAAGTTAATAAAAGTATGTCATGAGGAATGAGAATATATTTTTATCATTTTTCAATTGGCCTTTGGCATTTTGGATAGCTTTTGCTTGTCCATTGCATGATGGGTGTTCACTCTCCCTACTTGTGACCCAATTTCAAGGGAGTTGGATTCATTTCCAAGTTGGTTTATGGATATTCCATTCAGACCTCTAATTGGATATTAATCAAGGTTTTTTAGTTGTATTTTGAAGTATCGTACATTAGATTTCTCATATATTCCCCTATTCTCTCATTCATTCTTCTCCATTCCCCCCCACTCTCATGTTGAGGACACACTTGTTGGAGTGGTGCTTGTTATTTGATGAGTATATTTGGTGCCCAATATATGAAATATGATTTATGGATATGTAACTTCATGTACATATTCTCTTTAATTATAAATATTAGAAATACATGTATAAAAAAGGCTTGCATTCCCATCCTATCAAATACTAGTTTTCATGTATTTGGTTTCCATTTTGGAAAGAGTCGCATACCAGATTTATATGAGGACAATTATATGAGTTTGATGATGATGATGATGAAGCACTACAATATGCATGTCTCTTTAATATTATTTCCATATTCTCTATAAGTGGAAATATAAAAAATCCATGTGTGAAAGGCTTACATTACCATGAGTTTGAATGACTAGTTTTCATGTGTTTGGCTTCCATTTCAAAGGAGTTATATATATTGTATGTATTAAAGAATTTATATGATATTAAATTCTGTTGAGGAATCAATTTATATGTTTTATATGGTCTACATTCATCATGATTCATTCTAAACCATTTCATGTACTTTTTATGAGTTAAAGTGGAGTTATCAATTCCATTTCCCCTTAAGCAATATCACTGAAAGTTATCAAATGAATGTGGGAATCTATAACCAGTTCGAAAAAAAAATACCCATGATTAATTACATCCCTTGATTTTTTTAGAATAATAAAAACCAATTACCACACTTAAGATATCTAATATAATCATTTTGATTAAAATCCTAGGTCCTACACTAGCTAGATGGCATCCACTTTCATTTTTGTGGTCAAAATTGCCTAAAATTCCTCCATGAGTGCACTAAAAATATTCTGGATAAGATTTTGACAACAAATAAGACTTCCATGTTTAGCAAGTGTAATGTCCCAATACCCCATAATGCAGAATTTTTAAAAATTTTGCTTCGATATCACTTGTTCACCTTTCGGTATACAAGGCATGGGTGTTAACACACCATTCCACCTTCATTCTTAGGAATAGAAATCACTGTAAAAGTATTTTATACCTTCACAGATCACTTCTGTGACCAGCAACACCATTTCCAAACTAAACCTGTACTTTCCACACTCCGCCCTCTCCACTTTCACTTTCCACCTTCCGCTTGCGGAACTCAAAAATTTGACCTATGGAATTAAACGAAAATGTTCTACCATTATTTCTCCTTCCACACTCCCTCTTTTATCCTTCCAATCGGAACTCAGGAATCAAAATTTGTATACTCGACAGAAGCGTTCAACCATCATTCCGCACTTCCGCTTTTCTTGTTTAGCTCGAAATGTAGAAATGCACGAAATTACTACCTTGCCCATCGATTTCCCTCCTTTTGGATTATGACCTTCTGCTTTCTAACTTCTGACTTCGGAACATGAAAATCCAACTTATTCCTTCAACTTTTCTAGATTTTTCGATTTCCACCTTCTTCCTTTCCCCTTTCTGTAGTGGTTCAGAAGTTAGAATCTCCACTTTTCGTTGGAATTTTTATTTCTTTTCCGCTTTCTTCTTTTCCACCTTCCATGGGTGGATCCTTGGGTGCAGAAAAATAACTTTCTTCCTTATTTCACTTCCCTTTTTCAGTTTCCACCTTCTGCTTTCCTTAGGATGATTCCAAGGGGCAGAAACACTAAATCACAAGCATTCTCATCGTTCTAACAGGATTTTAGCCTCCAAGGAATTAAGCAAAATGCATTGCAAACACACAAGGCATATATAGGAGTAAAATACATGGAAACATACACCAGTAAACCTCTACTTAATCATCAACAAGCATTCAACATGAACATAACAATTCAGAGACCAATTCATAGCATAAACAAGCGTTAATCATAATAAATTCATCATGTTCAACATGTTCATTCATAAGAAAATACATTACATAAACATAATAACAAAGAATACTTATCTTGATTATTAAGTTTTCCATCAACTAGCTGCGTGGCTGCAACGTTCCACCCAACCATAGGCCAATGTGTTCATTAAAATCTCAACACCACTGTCATCCCCGAGCTAGGAATTATTTCCAAAAGGATCTATGGAACAAAAGACTTGCACACAGTCAAATCAAAACACACACATAGTCAAGACAAGCTTCAGTCGGGTTTATGAGACTGTCCAACCAAGAAAACACCAAGTTGGGTTTATTAGGTTGTAGACTTATAAGCCAAATAATGATGGGTTTATTATGCTTACTCAGTCAAGCCATCATATAGTTGGGTTTATTAGACTGTTCCCAGTAAATCAAACTCCCACAATAAGGACCATCCAAGCCACATATGGGTTTATTAGGCACTCATGAGAGGCATCATTCAAAGTTGGTTTCTCAGGCTATCCAACCAAGGATTACACATGGCCAAACGCAACAAGACAGAGGAAAGCCAATATTTGATTGTGTTTAATAGGATCCTAAGGAAATGGAAAGGTATAATGACTAATCTAGTATATCATTCAATATCTAAGGACACCTCCATAAGGTCTATCTAGCTTGGTATCCACATTACCTACATACCCAACACAAGCAAGGCATCCCCTTCTCTGCTCCACTGTTCCTCGGGATATGCCTTCGCTTCTAGTGCTCTCAAGGGCATGTCGTGAATATTTACCATCCACTGTTACCTTTTCATGAGTTTCCTCTTTGTACTAGGTTTATCAAGCCCATTCCTCTTCTCTTCCACTCCTCAGTCTTGCATATAATTCAAACCCAAACCAGGGTGCAAATCAGAACAAGATAGGCTCCCCTCTATAACATAAAGAAAATAGGTTTGCACACCACTCTATAACACAATGAAAATGGATTGAACCACACTGCAGAGTGAACCACGCTGCACACCCACAAAAAAACCTTCTCTGTGACTCAAGAGAATGAACCACAATGCATAATCAATCCCCCGAATGGTAGAATGTGATGGAATGACCACAACATTCAGATGAAGAATGGATTTCCATAATGGGCATGCAATTTTAGGGTTTTACTTGCTTTAGAAGCAAGAACAATCCCTCTGTAGACTACAGGCTTGTTCATTCATGAAATCGACTGCCATGCCTTTCTCTTCCCAAGGAATTAACTACCTAAACCAATTTTCTGCAAGAAAATTGAATGCGTGATCAGAGGTACAAACCAGGGTGGACGGGTCAAAGAACAATAAACGTTTACACCGATATACAGTTGAGATCAACCATCAAACCAATTGACACAACACAACAATTTCTGTGAGTGAACTAGCACAGGAAAATAAAACTTGGAGGATGCGATACTTTATGAAATACGATTTAGTTTATTTAAGGTCCACCATTGATCTAGATCCAATGTTTGCTAGTTCATTTCGATGGCTAAATAGCAAGTGGCTTAACATCAGCTAGCAGGCACAAAATTTCTATCCAAAAAGAATTTATTGCATCTCATGTCTGCTTGGGTGACTTAGACAACAAAAAAATAAAGGTTTTTATGATGATTAAACTAGGTTTTGTGAGGATTGAACCTAGAATCACTCACTTGGAATCTCCTGGTTTAATCCCTCCCTATTCCTCTATGAAATCATTCCCACATCTCTTTTCATGTTGCAGTTCCAAATCTAGATGTGATATTTATTAAGTTATGCATTTACATGATATTCAATATATACAGTGCATGAATATCATAACAACCATAGGCATCAACCTTGATCACATATACACAAAATCCCAATCAATGGCAGGGCCTTGGCCTTGAGCTCCTTTCCATGATTCAAAATGCAATATATACATCATTTACAATTCAATACCATGGGGTCAAAACGGGGGTATTACATTCCCTTCCCCCTTACAACAACACTGTCCTGAGTGCTTGAGAAAATTGAAAAAAATGCTACACTCGTACCTCCCTCAGTGCTCTACAAAATAGGAAAAAATGGATGTTCCAATCGCATGGAATCCTCCAGCTCCAACGTAGCCCCATCAACATTATAGTGCTCCCATTACACCTTTACTTTTCCAACGGCTCAATTCTAGAGCACTGTGACCTTCCTCTAGAGGATGTGCAATGGCTCGAATTTGAACTCTCCCTTGGTTTCCACCTAAATCACATCCCAATTTATCACATGGTTAGGATCATGTACATATTTCTTAAGTAAAGAAACATGAAAAAAATTATGAGCTCTAGTGCTAGAAGGAAATGAAATTCTACATGCAACTAGCCCTATTCTTTGAAGCACTTCAAACAGCCCACAGTATTTCCATGATAGCTTCGCGCAACTTCCAAGCTTGAAGGAACTCTTCCTTTCACTCACTCTGAGGTAAACATGATCACCAACACTGAAATCTCTATCCACCCTATGATTATCTGCATAGCTCCTTTTCCTGTCCTGGGATGCTTTCATATTCTTCCTGATCTTTGCAACCTCTTGCTCCATCTACTTGAGGAATCTTGCACCAAGAATAATATTGTCCACTGGGTTATCCCAAGTCACAAGTGTCTTGCACTTTCTTCCATACAAAGATTCATAAGGAATCATCCCCAAGGATGCTTGCTGCCCATTATTATAAGCAAACTCTACCAAGTGTAGATATTCCTCCCACTTGGATGGTTTGTCCATCACATACATGCAAATCATGTATTCCAACACTTGATTCACTCTCTCCGCATGTCCACTAGTATGAGGATGGTATGCAGTGCCAAAGTTCAACTTTGTACCCAAATCTGCAAACAGACCCTTTCAAAAGTTGGAAGTGAACTTAGGATCCCTATCGTACACTATTTCCTTAGGAAATCCATGCAATCTAGAAATATCCTTCATGAATATTTTTGCAATCGAATCAGTATTATAAGTGGACTGACTGGTATAAAATGTGTTTCCTTGTCAACATTTCCACCACAAACATGATGGAATCATGTTTCCTCCAAGTCATTCGCAATATTGTAATGAAATCCATGGAAACAACTTCCCATTTTCATTTTGGAACTAGAAAAGGTTGCAACAAACTTGTTGGGTGTTGATGCTAAAACTTCATCTACTGATATTTCATGCACTTTCAAATATACTCAACAATGTCCTTCTTCATTCTTGGCCAAAAATACTACTTTCTGGCTGTAGCAATTGTCTTATGATATCTTGGGTGACCAGAATATGGAGTTTGATGGATTTCATCAATAACAACTCTCCTCCAATATGCTACATTTGGAATATAAATTCTATTTTTATAAATAAGAATTCCATCTTCTTCCAATTTATATCCCTCATACCTCTTCTCCATAATTTGCTGCTGCAATTTGACTTTTACCTGCACGTACATTTCATCTTCAACAATATGATTAAAAATTAGTTGTCTCAAATATGTCTGGAAAATACTAAGAGATGCCACATGCATTTCATGCACCTTCATCCTGAGTGCATCAACCACTTTTTTTTATTTTCTTTTCATGTGTTTGATTTCAAAATCAAACTCACATAAAAATTCTACCCATCTAGCTTGCCTATAATTTAGAGTTGGCTTATCAAACCAATATTTCAGACCATTGTGGTTTGTCCTTAACTCAAACTTTCTTCACATTAAGTAATGCCTCCACATCTTGAGAGAATGTACTATGGCTGCAAGTTCTAAATCACGAGTGGAATATTTCTTCTCATGATCCTTCAAATTTCTTAACTCATAGCATACCATGTGGTTGTCTTGCATAAGAAATCCTCCAATTCCTTACCCACATGCATCAGTACACACCAAAAAATCCTTCTCTGATCTACAATTTTCAAAACTGGTGCACGTGTGAGAATATTCTTCAACTGCTAGAAGCTTTCTTCACACCTTGGTGTCCATTCAAATTTTAGCCCCTTCTTTTGCAAAGAAGTGATTGAATGTGCAAAATTGGAGAATCCTTCAATGAATCTCCTATAGTAACCTGCAAGACCCATAAAATATCTTACATATATCACATTTCTTGGAGTAGGCTAATTCATAATGGCTTCAATATTTTCAGGGTCTACAGATATACCCTCATCCGAGATAATGCGAACCAAATAATGAATCATATCTTTGTAAAAGTCACACTTTCTCAACTTTGCATACAGCTTATGCTCCCTGAGAAATTTCAATGTCAATCTCATATGTTCTTCATGCTCTTCCTCATTCTTATAATAAATAAGAATGTCATCAAGGAAGACAAGAACAAACTTGTTTAAATACCTGCTGAAGACACTATTCATAAGGCACATAATTGTAGCTAGTGCATTTGTGAGACCAAATGGTACCACTACAAACTCATAGTCTCCATACCTTGTTCTGAAGGTTGTCTTATGAATGTCTTCATCCTTGATTCTTACCTTATGGTAACCAGAACTTATATCAATATTGGAAAATACCTTTTCTCCTCTCATTTGATCAAGGAGGCCATCAATTCAAGGTAAAGGATATTTATTCTTTACAGTGACCTTGTTCAACTGTCTGTAATCAATACACAACCTGAGTGTACCATCTTTATTTTTTAGAAACAAAACTAGTGCTCCCCAAGGAGATACACTTGGTATGATATACTTATTTTCCAACAACTCTTGTAGTTTCATCTTCAGCTCTAGCATTTCTGGTGTACTCATCCTGTAGGGTTTCTTTGACACTCGTGCTGCTCTTGGCTCAAGTTCAATTGTGAAATAAATGTCCCTCTTTGGAGGAAGCCCTAGAATTTCATTAGGAAAAAAATTCCTTTATTCTGGAAAAACATGGAATTCCTCCAACCTAGGAGTTCCATTATTTGTTGCCTCCAAAACATGAGCTGCATACACTCTGCAACCTTTCCTACATAACTTCTTTAGATGCATTGCTAAAATATGCCTAACATAAATCACCTTTGGAATGCCTCTTACATCCCTTAAGTTTCCTTCTTCATCCAAGCACTCAAAAGTCTTGTTGTAACAATCAAGCTTTACTCTATGTGCTTCCAACCAATCCATTCCAATGAGAACATCATATGAACCAAGTGGACGAACATTCAGAACTGCATAAGTGACTAATCCATCCATGAAAAATGGACATTTACTTACCACTTCACTAACTTTCCTCTTGGTTCTAGTGGCTAGCTGAACTAACCATGATTTTCTATGCCTTAACTTCTTAAAAGAAAAAATCTCAACAACTATGGGAGTAATATAACTGTGAGTACAACTAGGGTCAATCAAACCAGAAACAAATTGCTTAGCATTATTACCTGCAACTTCAACCATATTTTATTGATGGTATGCTTGAAGGTCCTCCAGTGCTGCATAAATCCTAGGGACATTCCTTGCCACTTGACCCATTGTTTCAACTTCTTGAATATTGTAATATGGACTTAGATTCCCATTTTCAGGTGGAAAATACCTGCGCAGATGGGGTCCTCCACATTTGCAACATTGGAGTGGTTATCTGTTATGTTGTGGATATCTTGGATTTTCTTCTATCACTCTACCTGGATTAATCATAGGTTGTGATGGTTGCTTCTGCTGATTCCTAAAGTTAGAAGGTTTTAAACATTTCTTAATTTGGTCATACTTCTCATTTCTCTTATCCTTCCATGCCTTATGGTAGTTAGGTTTTCCTTTTTTATGATCACAACAATAATTGGCCTTCCTCATAGCCTCTTCTAGAGTTCTACGATCATCAAACTAAATCCCATATTTGCATGCTTGAGGTGTCCCACTCAGAAACCGTTGTATTTTCACCTTATCATGTACTTGACATACCTTAACAAATCCAAGGAACTTTTTGCATACTCTTCCATGGTCTGCTGCCCCAATCTCAGATCATGGAATTATTTGATCTTGTCATCATATTACCTATCAGAGAGGTATTTCTTCTTGAAATGTTTCTTGAACGTCTTCCACACTATCTTTCTTTCATTGATCTCCCTCACCTGCTTGAGGTGCTCCCACCATATGGACACTCTTCCATTCATATTGAAGATGGATACCCTAGTCTTCATATTTCCTGAGTAGTCTTCGACTTGGAAATATTTATTCATACCAAGAATCCAAGATTCATCTTCTTGACTAGTATTTATCTCACCATTAAACGTAGGAGGTCTTGCCTTTTTAAAATCATCACATGAACTATTTCTATAGCACATATTTCTCTTATCTCTGTGAAATGAAGAGTTGGAACCCCCAGTGGATCCTTCAGAGTTAGATGACCCACTAGAATATTTATTTCTTCTTCTCACACTTATTTTATTTCCCTCTCGATGTATTACATGATGCCCAAAGATCACACTCCTTTGGATGTCTATCAAACTAAGCAACATGGTGACATTCAACAAATGTTTCTCTTCATGAGCTTTAAGCAGGCTTCTCATGGTGGTTGCAATGTCTGGTGAGGTTTCTTGAAATATTCTTCCATTATAATCTATCTTGGAATTTCGCACTAAAACATTTTCCCCCATAGCATCTTCCCTGTGCTCATAGGGAATCTGCGCATCATACAGGTCGTAGGTTCTCATCGATGAGCCAAAAACCCACTTTCCAAACTGCACTATGACTTTGCAAAATGTGTTAATCAGCACAATTGTTAGTTGCATGACAAATTCAGAATTAGAGAACAATTTACGTATTCTCACCTGACCCATCAAGGCCTAGTGTTGCACCTACCAGCTCTGATACCACAATGTAGTGTACTACAATATTGGCATGAGAGGGTACTCTTATCTCTTTTAACTATTAATTCTGGCCCATCCAGGCCCAATGATGCAACCCATAGCTCTGATACCACAATGTAACATCCCCATACCCCATAATGCAGAATTATTAAAAAAATTTCTTCAGGATCCCCTCTTCACCTTTCAAAAAATAGGGCATGGGTGTTAACACACTCTTCCACCTTTGTTCTTAGGCTTAGAAAGCACTGTAAAAGTATTTCTACCCTTTACATATCACTTTTGCGACTAGAAACAACATTTCCGCACTGAACCTGTTCTTTCGACACTCCTCCCCACGCACTTCCTCTTTCCGATTTATTCTTGCGGAACTGGAAAATTGGAACTTTTCATTAAATATAAATGTTCCATCATTATTCCTCCTCCCACAATCTCGCTTCCCACCTTCCTCTCGGAACTCTGGAATCAAAACTTTAATATTCGATGGAATTGTTCAACCATTATTCCGCCTTCCATTCAGAATGTGAAAATGCATGAAATTACTACCTTTGTCATTGGTTTCCCACCTTCTAGATTCCAACATTCCGCTTTCCAACTTCTGACTTCGAAACAAAGAAATCCATCTTTTATCTTCAGCTTTTCCATATTTTTTATTTCTACTTTCCACCTTTTCACTTTCTACAGTGGTTCAGAAGTTGAAAACTCGATTTTCCTTGGAATTTTCATTGTTTTTCTGCTTTCCTCTTTTCTACCTTCCATAGGTGGATCCCAGGGTGGGGAAGACTAATTTTCTTCCTTGTTTCACTTCCATTTTTCTTGTTTCCTCCTTCCACTTTCTTAGGAGTATTCCAAGGGGCAGAAACACTAAATCACAAGCATTTTGAGCCTGCCAATAGGATTTTAGCCTCCATGGACTTAATAAAAAGCATTGCTAAAACACAAGGCATATATAGGAGTAAAATACAGTGAAACATACATTAGTAAACCTCTACTTGATCATCAATAAGAATTCAACATGAACATAACAATTCATAGACCAATTCATAGAATAAACAATCATTCATCATAATAAATTCATCATGTTCAGCATGTTCATTCATAATAAAATACATTGCATAAACATAATAACAAAAAATACGTATCTTGATGATTAAGTTGTGCAACAACTAGCTATGTGGCTACACCATTCTACCCAAACATAGGCCAGTGTGTTCATTAATCTCTCAACACCACTACCACCCCCAAGCTAGGCATGTTTTCCACAAGGAACAAGGGAACAATAGAATTACACAAAGCCATATCAAAACACACACTCAGTCAAGCCAACCTTCAATCGGGTATATCAGACTTTCCAGCCAAGGAAACATCAAGTTTTGTTTACCAGGTTACAGGATTAAAAGCCAAACAATGTTGGGTTTATTAGGCTTACTTATTTAAGCCAGCATACAATTGGGTTTATCAGACTGTTCCCAGTCAATCCAACTCCTACAATAAGGACCAGCCAAGCCACATATGGGTTCATCAGTCACTCAATGAAGCCATCATTCATAGTGGGTTTCTCATGTTTTCCAACCAAGGATTACATGTTAGATTTTTTATCATTTAAGCTAGCATTAACTTAGGATCTTAAGTAAGAGAATAACAAGCATAGCAATAAAAAACATAAGACAATGAACACAAAGATTTTCCTTGGGGAAACCATAAAGGAGAAAACCCCACAACTTCCTCATATATAGAATCAACACCAATAGAAAAACCCCAAAAACAATAAGATGATATCCTGACAGTAGTAGCCTCTTTCTCTCTAGCCCCAACAACTTCTTCTTCCTCAACTATGTGCTACAACTGAGTGTGAGTGAGTGTGTCATAAATAAAGAGGCTCACTCTCTATTTATACTAATTCCCGACTTGAAAATGACTCACTAGGGCCTACTTCTCTAGGAGAGTCTAATAACCCTAGGGCCCCGCAACTGCGGGGACTTTAACCCTTGAACAATAAGAGGGTTACCCACAATGACTTGACATGACTTATTTACATTATAGAACCTCCTGATAGGAACATCGGGGTATGAAATGAATCAATTAAATTATAGATACTTCCCAAAATAAACATCAGGGTACAATACATGAAATATACAAGTGAATACATTCCAAAATTACAAATACATCAACACTCCCTCTTAACTAGGAACGTATTCTTTCGACACAATTTTCAGCACTGGTGTTGGAGGAGGGTCCCGCAGCTACAGAAGAAGCTGCTAGTTTAGCGGACAGACAGTTTTGGCGGATAGACAAGATAGATCTACGATGCCGTAGCAGGGTTCTAGCTGCAGAGCAGAGTCAGAAACCATGACTTTTAAGATAGATAAGTCAAGGAAGATGACGGTACCTGAGCGGCCGAGAAGAGAGAGCTCACCCACTGCATTGAAGGCAGTGGTGGAAGACAAGAGGGCTCAACTACCCTCATAAAGGTAAAGGAGCAACGAGGCTGAGGCATTGAAGACGAAGGACAGAATAGAAGTAGCGTCGGTACCCATGGTCAGTGCTGGGAAGCATGGAAGACTGCAGGAAGCTGTGGTGAAGGGAAGCGGTGCATAGTACCCATGATCAGCACCGGGAATCATGGAAGACCGCAAAGAGCTGTGGTGTGACGGATAGCAGCTACTTCAAAGTACAGATATGCCGACTGTCACTAGTTGGGGTTTGGGTTATTGTTGGGACAGGCCCATAGTGTTGTAATGGTGAGACCTTCGGGCCGCCTATAAAGGGATATATTTTGTACTAAAAAAGGGTTGGTTATAGAGTCGGCTGGTTGATTCGTCTGTTGTAGTTGTTTTGTAGAGTATTAGACAGTTGTAGAAGCCAAGATCTGGTTCTGTTATTAGCTGTAGTATCTTACTGTAACTAGTAGCTGGCTCATAGAGCATTCATGTAATGATCCGCAGGGATTGACAGAGAGGGAAGAGTATATTGTAAGAGGTGCAATATAGAGGTAGAAAAGAGATCTAAGAGAGAAGATCTTAAGCTGCATATGCGGTGCAGCAGAACTGTGTTTACCTTCCCCTGAGCTATAATAGAAACACAGTTCTGTGGACGTAACTTCCATCCTGGAGGTGAACCATGTTAAAATTATGCGTTATGTGATTGCTTTCTGTGTTGTGTTTATTTGATGCATCTATCAGTTATTGAATGAGCCTTGTTACAGTTTAATGTATGTATGCATTATTCAGTTTGCAATAATATAAAAGGATAGACATAAGTTGAAACCAGTGATATGTTGTATGTGTGTTCAGTTATACTTTTCTTGAAACCATCACTAGTCGCGGTGTTGAAGAGCCTATCATGTTGAGTCTTGCAAGTCGACACGAACAACACTAAGTGCGCTGAGCCGCGGGGTTAGGGTATCGCAGGGAGGTGATACGACACCGGTAGAGGAATTGCGGTGCGTGATATCGGGGGTTAAGGACTTAGTGTTGGGAGGAAATTTCGTGTCGCCTGGTGCGCAGCGACGCGGTAAGGTTGGGGTCACCGCGACTAGTGATGGTTTCAAGGAAAGTATAACTGAACCTACATACAACATATCACCTCCATTCTCCCAAAGAATGGCATCATCCCTTATATCTGACCATGTGAGACTACATCCCTTAGTCATATCAGAATGGCCCTCAGTCCCAGACTGAGTATTCCTGGTAACTGACCAAGTGCCTCCATTCTAAGAGTGCATTCAACACTTATATCTGATCATGTAGGAACCAATCCTACAGTCACATCAGAATGGATCAACACTCACCTCTGACATGGAAGGAACAAATCCTCTCACCATGACATAATGGCTCAGCCCTTACATCTGACCATGGAAGGAAACTAATCCTCTCACCATGTCAGAATGGCTCTAGGTCTCATCATTTCCCCTTGGAGGGAACCTCGATCTGGAGAACACCAAGCTTCTCCTTGAAGTACTCAAACTTCACTCTAGCCAATGGCTTTGTCAACACATCAGCTATATGTTCTTACGTGGAAACATACTGGAACTTCGACTTGTCATGGAACACTAGGTTCTTTGACAACTTCACACAACTCTGGTTATCGCAATATATACTAGTAGCATCCAACTGGAGATCAAATAAATCAGACAATAGATTTCTCAGCCACACTGCCTCGCAACTAGCTGAACAAGTAGCGACATACTTTTCTTCAGCTGCACCTAGTGCCACACAGGACTGCTTCCTGTGAAACCAAGAGATCATACCTGATCCGATACTGAAGCAACATCTTGAAGTGATCTTCCTATTGATTGCACTACCTTCCCAATCTAAATCAACATAATCCTCTAGGTTAATCTTTTGATTTTCCTTATACTTGATCCCATAATCAACTCTACCCTTCAGGTACCTCAGAATATGCTTTGCAGCAATCAAGTGAACATGTCTTGGATCTGTCAGGAACTAGCTCGAGGTGTTCACAGCAAAGCAAATATACGGTCTTGTGTTCGTGAGATACATCAAGGACCCAATCATCTGACGATACATCATGGTATCAACCGCTTCTGATGAAGCATCACTCAATAGCTTTAGGTTTGATGCCATAGGTGTGTTTATGGCCTTGCAGTCCACCATATTAAACCTCTTCAGGGTCTCTACTGTATACTTCCCTTATCCGAGGTAGATTACATCCGTACTCTACCACACCTCCATGCCTAGAAAATAATGCATCATACCCAAGTCTTTCATTTCAAAATCGATGACAAGCTTCCTCTTCATATCACCAATCAACCCATCCATACATGTTAGAAATAAATCATCCAGATATAGTAGGAGTATCAGTGGGTTACCCTTTTCAACCTTGTAGTAAAGGTTGGAATCTACTTTACTTTTGGTAAAGCCCAAACTGGATAGAAATCCATCAATTCTGCCATACCATGTCCTGGGTTCCTATTTCAAACCGTATAGAGATTTCTTCAATCTACACACATGAGACTCCCTATCATGTGTCTCAAAACCGAGTGGATTCTCTACATACACTTCCTCTTCCACTACACCATTCAAGAAAGCGGTCTTGACATCCAACTGGTGTATCTTCCATTTTATCACCATAGCTAGAGAAAGTACTAAAGTGATGGAAGTATATCTGGCTATAGGTGCAAAATTTTCTTCATGATCTATTCCTTCTTTCTGGGAGAAGCCATAAGCCACAAATCTTTCTTTATATTTCTCTATGCTACCATCTGTAGCATGCGTGATCTTGTAGATCCATTTGGAAGTTACAATGGAATTCCCTTCTGGTCTTGGGACAACATTGTTACGGAGAGAAATTCCTATGGCTTGGGGTACCACAACAGACAGCTAGACTCCAGAAATTGATCTTTCCCAATATGCAATACAAATAAAAACATCTAACACTAAAAGATCGAATCTTGTACCTTATTCCGGACGGTTGAAGTAGATCCCCGTTGAGCTTTCCAATCTTCAGCTTGAATTGTTATAGCACGTCCTCAACAACAAGTAAAAAATACAAG